>NMRA01000107.1:728680-753792 GCA_002633005.1 Phoronis australis | reverse complement strand
CCGAGCCCCCCCCCTCCCTGGGTGCGCCCACGTTATTAATATCTTGTCAGAGTTATCTCCAGATTGTTACCACATACAGGAAGAAAAGCATGGCATTTTTGTAACATCAGATATCAAAATCAATTCCTAGTATTTAATCTTTTTTACTCTAGGAACTCCATTGCTGTTGCTTCTGCCGAAGTTTTCCATGCAACTGCCACAGTGTGTCTTTACTTGTTAAAAGCCGCAACTTGAGTTTTAGCGTCACTAAGTGCACTTTGATTACCACAATAAAGAAATTAATACACTGTACCCTTAATAGATTCATTTGGGTGAGAGTACTACTTATGCACCTTCAATTTCCGTTAACTTCTTCAAAGGATTTTGAGAGCCGAACGTATTTGACTAATGATGTTGTTCTCTGTAGAATGTCAAGGAACGTTCTATTTAGTTGAATTTACTAGCACAATTAACCTTGGATGACTGACGTAAGCTGTCACTTGCCTGTGTACCAAGCTCAAAAGATCTGGGTGATACATACATCAGTGACTGTATTGAGAAAAGATTTTCGTGATAGTAAATAATTTCTAAATAAATGTTTCTATATATTTTTCAGTCTCGATCTCACGCATATGGGGTCAACGGCTGCTGCAGGTATTTTTGTTTTATTCGCATTTTTTATTAAAACCGGCGTATGTTATGAAGCTGTTTTTTCAGCTTTACCCTCAGATCATCCACGGTGAGTTCAATCTAGCTATATCTGCTGATAGCTATTCAATTTTCTGGGTTCCAAGGATTACCTAAACATCCAGTTTTCCACCAACTTTTTCAAAACACAAAAGTGTCACAGAGTTACATTGGTTTCTGGTGAACTACAGACCCGGAAATGTCTCGTAATTAATGTGAATTTCCGACTGGGTGCGTCCAAAACATAATTACGCCCTTTAGAATACACTATGTAGACATAGGGCTTCTCTTTCCAATTACATTAATATTTTTCTTCTCAAACAAGCAAAAATTTTGCAGTTACTTGAGCAAGAACACCAACAATCGTTGGTTAGCCATTTGGCCTCTCCTTGTAATGACTTCCTGGACGAATGTATATACGTTAATGGTATTAAGTCGAATTCCAATTCAAAATGCAATAATGTTCTAGAGAAATTGCCATGGGGGCAAGAATATGCGTAGAAACCAACGTAGTTTGACACTACATTATTTGTTTCAGGATATGCTCCGGTTGCCGGCATTTGCTCGTCCAGCCGTTCGGTGTCACTGTCCGAGTCTCACGGTGGATTTAAGTGTATCAGCATCGCAGCTCACGAGTTAGGCCATAAGTATGTTGTCAGAGTTTAAAGGTCCTACTGTTTTCAAAACACCACAGCTGTACTTGGAGTCGTCGAGTTTCTTACAAATTCACGGCGAAAGCCCTGAAGGAAGCCAGAGGAACGTTACTGGTTAAATAATTCACGACACATTATCGGTGATACCGTTACGTTTTCAATTTTTCTCAGGAATAGTTTGAGTAAGTTCTAACTGCGTATTTTTACCTTGGAGCCATGGACCACGGTTTGCAGTGCCGCCTCGGCTTTAACTACGCACTGGTCGGAGAAAAATGCTAATAGCACCGTTCTCAGCATTTGGTAAATCCGAAGCCATTTACAGCAAGATACCTCGCTCTTCTCAAATAGCAGAACACTACCGTGATTTTATTGTTCTGGACTGTCTGAATTATTCACAAGATGGCCAGGGTGAATCTTGCATCACGTTTCCAAGAGCTATCAAATTCCACGTGGGCGCTTTGAATACATTTCTCCATTTTATTTTCAGTTTGGGTGCCCGTCACGACGGCGGAAGTAGCGGATGCGCAGAAGCAAACCATATCATGGATCCAAATGGAGGAAACAGCAACCTACATAACACGTTTTACTTCTCCTCCTGTTCAGTGCAAGATTTCAAGAACACTCTGGGGTATGAATGTATACTGCACAAGCGGTTAATACTCAAGTTTTCAAAATCGTACTTAATGTTCGTAATTTTCTTGTTGTAGCAGGTGTTGTTTTCAGATATTTTGCCGTTCGTCGAGAAAGCCAGTCTATGCATTGTGCAGCGTAGGTCCTGCGAATAAGCCACACTTGATCACAGACTCTGGTGTATGGCCATGGCCCCTGACCTTTCTATATAGCCAGAAACTTGTAAACATTCACTAAATCTTGCCAGCAGCACTTCATCAGAAATACATGGCGACAGAATATTATTAAACGTTTACAGCCGATTTCATAAAGGTGGTTTAAAGTTAAACCTGGTTTAAACTGGACTTAGACCAGGCTTAAAGATAATCTGCATTTCATAAAGGTGGCTTAACTTTTAGACCAGTGGTCTAGTAAAACCTGGTTTAACTCCAGTTTAGACCTGGGCCCTGTCTCCAATCTTTTTACTCGAAATGGAACTCGAAATTAGGTTTGGCATTTTCTACTCTACTTTTGGGCGAACTCAAGATAAATGTCTATTATTCTATGCTCGAGTACACAATAACTTACGTAGATAATTTATTGCCCTTAGTTCACAGTTTGTAAACCCAATATTAAAGCAATAAGTTCGAGTTTGAACTCGAAATTTCGAGTTTTTACTCGAGTTTGTAGCACGAATATAAGGGTCTTCAAGGGCAAACTTGACCTAGAAACTCCTATGCATAAACTATAATGTATTCGAGCACAGTCTGATAACCAATTATCTTAAGTGCGCACAAAAGGAGCAGGGAAATAGCCAAAAATAGTTTCGAGTTCGTTTCGAGAACAAAGATTAGAGACGGGGCCCTGGTCTAAGTCAGTTTTCATTTCAACAACGAAGTCTATATTCTTTAGATTTGTATTAAGATCTTAAACCAGGTTTAACTTTAGACTTGATCAGACCTACGTTTAACTGTTAAATATTACAGACTTGCATGATATAGGTGCAACTGAATGAGGCCCCGGTGTGCATTTACGACACAGTTTTAGAGCGAAAATGGACTATTTTCAATATTCAGTTTTACGACGACACAAGATCAAACGCAGCAGGGGCGGATCCACGACTTTTAAGGAGAGGGGGTCGGTCAAGGACTTTTTAAAGGGGGGGACCAAGTCAATAATTTGAAAATTATAGATTTGATCTCACTAAAATCAAGCAAAAAGGGAGTCCCGACCCCTTGACCCCTTGGATCCGCCTATGTGTAGACCAGTTCGTGCTGGATAGTGTCCTGCAGATTCTTCAGAATACGACTGGTCGAGCAGGGCGTCATCGTCATAAGCGCTACGGGTTTGACTGAAGACAGCATTTTCTAATTCTTCTGAGTTCCACCTCCATTGGTCTCCGACTTAATATTGACGGGAAGGGGTCTTGCCCCCCCTTTGGCCGCGAAAAATAAACACTAAAATGGCACCGAAATAAATTTGGACATTTATGATATTACGGATAATCTTGAGCATGTACTTTAATGTGTGTATACGTGTGTTGGTCACACACATTACATTTTTCCTCATGAGAAAAGCTTTTACACCTTTTTCGCAAATGTCTGCACTGATTCTACTAGTGTCCCATTGTATACCCACATGATCAAGGTTTCATTGAAGCACTTCAATAGTTTCTCTGTTGGGTTAATCCCATGTACATGCGATGTGGTAGCATGCATGTACTTTGTGAGAATGTGCATTGCAAAAAGAAAAGTGTGATTTGAAGCTGAGGAAGTGACCAATCATTTTCAGCTATCGTGATTGCTTGAAGGATCCAGCTACACACGGAGACCCAGAGCTGTGGGCGGCACATATGGCTCGCTTGCCAGGACAGATGTACACCGCTGACGACCAGTGCCAGCAGCTCTATGGACAATCCAGCAGCGAATGCCAGGTAAGCACTATATATATATATATTTAAAATATATATGTAGGCAAGCAGGCAGGCAAGCAGGCAGGTTGGTAGGCAGGCAGACATGCTGGCAGGCAGACATGCTGGCAGGCAGGCAAACCGGCAGACAGGCAGGCAGGTAAATGAGTCCCATTCAGTAGTCTATTGTATTATTTCATTATCTGGTTACCTGTTCCTATTCACCTGTACTGGCGCAGTAGTCTAAATTTGTATTGTTGCAATTGTTTATTCGCACGATGCATGTGCATTGTATGTAGAATCAATAATGTTGGATACAAATCGAATACAATTTCTGCACTGCAGTCCATTCGTAGCCATATTTTACTGGTAGTGTTACACACAACCTATCACCAGTGAGCTGTACATGTAATTATGAAAATTTTAATCATCAACTTGTCTTGTCGGCTTGTACCAGCGCAGTCTACTCCATATAAGCAAAATAATTCGCAACCACATGTTTTCTGTTGAGTCCTCATTACTCGTGCAGGTTGCTAGTTTGTGGGTTCCGTTGATGGCTATATCTAATACAGATGAATTTACATGATTGGTAAGAAAATTAAGTTGATTAGCTGTCAAATAATTTCTCACGCTGACTGCCAGTCATTCGTTTTTTTTAAATGTGACTGTGCCTGTTCGCCCTGTACCTTCAGTCAGACCGTTCAAGAACATTGTGAGCCACGCACTTCATTGTTTATTAGGTCGCCTTTTGTGTTTTGTTTAGTGGGCGTATAGCTCGGAAAACGATAAGTGCCGTGCACTTTGGTGTAAGACGACTGGAAACTATTGTGGCACTCGATATTCTCCTGCCGCTAAAGGAACTGACTGCGGCACAAACAAGTGGTGTATCAACGGCAACTGTGTTACAAAGGGTAAATATTCAAATTTATTAGCCTGTGAGACTCCATATTTTATGATGGTCGGCGAAGAGCACGTGACATCAGCTACCTCCCTCGCCCACTTTCGCCTCGGGTAGTCACCACTTTAACACCCGCCTCGACACAAGTTCTGCCCCCGTCATGCCAAATTTTTGCCTTCAATGAGAATTTTTAGTTTGTCCACGCAAGCCATGCTCCAGCCTTTCTCCACGGCGAATTTGTAAATATGATCACTTGTAAAATAATGTATTAGCCTGATGACCACGAGGTTTTTTGCGTGTAAGTTGCGTTTAAGAGCAATCTGCGTCGAGTTCTTTCCTAGCACTAGCAAAACTCGCTGTTTGTGCTCGTACAAACTTTATTCATATATTGCTAATATACTAACAACAGTGCCACTCGTAATGACAGTTCATTGTTCTCCACGTACATCAATCACCAAGGCGTTGGCGCATTTCAGCAGAAGAACATGTGCTTTGGATTGGCATTGAAGACCGAGCACTTTAGCAGAAGTGCAAGCGCTTTTTACCTCTGTTATTGATCGAGGTGGACCTTAACCAAAAAGTTCCAAACATAGGCCCATTGGCGGATATTTGGAAAACGACGATTCAACAACGCCAAATGAAACCGAATAAACGACTGGGCCTGTTTTTGGAATACTGTGTCATTA
The DNA here is from genome assembly GCA_002633005.1 of Phoronis australis. NCBI lineage: Eukaryota > Metazoa > Phoronida > Phoronidae > Phoronis > Phoronis australis. Next base: position 748,371 of record NMRA01000107.1, on the reverse strand, counting down.
AAACTGTCTTTCATGCTGTGCTAATATGTTTAGTTACCAACAAAGTCACCAAATACCTTGGTAAGTGCGTCAGAATATAGACTAATACTGTTTTATTTTTATTTTGTTTTACTGTTTTGTTTTTTTTTTTATTGATTGGCATGACTCCTGAGATCAGTGAAGTGATGATGTAATTTGTTTATTACAGTATAGTGTGGAACTTTCTTGAAGACTCTAGCATGACAGTGATTAATGCAACCTGGAATATTGTAGAGTCTAGTAAATGTTTGTAGAATGATTGGATAGATTCCGGAAAGTTCTGGCATGTGCTTTAATTAGTGAATAGTTCTAGAACATTGCATTAGTCTATAAATACACAAGCACAGGTTTGTATTAGTCAGTAAAGCAGTTAAGCAGTTAGCCAGTCGGAGTAAAAGCAGTTGGCAGTTAAACTGTTGGGTTGGAGTTACAGTTGAGTTGCACTGAAGAGAATCAGCAGTTACAGCTATAGTCAGTAGAGTGCCAGCTATAGAGACAGCAGGTTATTGAATGAACGAGTGAAACTGTTGCTGGAAGTGTCTCAGAAGTTCATCACAAGTCAAGAATTCGCAACACTGGCTGGAACATAGAACAGACATTACGTCGGACGCTTTGTTTTAGTAGGCTTATGAACGTACACGTGTATGGTCGAGATTAATAAAGGATTGACTCGAATCAGTGTTTGGCCTATCGTCGCAGTGGAGGCAGTGTGGTCTGGTTGATAAGCGCCTGCTTTCTTTACTCGAGGTCGTGGGTTCGAGTCCCACCAGGTCACACTGCTAAACCTTTGAGCCAGGTTTCTAGCTCCTCAGCTCGGTTTTAACCATATATTAATAAAGCATAAAATATTTCCAGGTGATCAGTGCAATGGGCCCACATGCGAGGCCTGCGCACGTCTGGTACAACGTGTATCAGACCACCTGCAATTAAAAAAAATCGTCGCACCGAAAGGTATTTTCACCGGTCTGCAACAGCCTGAGCCCACCCACACACGGGGAAAATGTGACAATTGGTGAGAACGCCAGGAACTTACGGTGTGATAAAGTAGATTGTTGGAATTGGCGACTCACTATGGTGACATGATCTCAACTAAGGGATTTGGTGGCCCTCGGACAAGGAATGGGTCTGCAAGGAGACGACCTTAGACAGTTCGTTGAAAAAGAACAGGCTGAGGGAAAGGCTGAGGCGGAGGAGAGAAGGCAAGCTCGTGAGGCTGAAGAGAGAGCAGGACGATATGGACAACTTCATGCAAACGTTTGAAAGATAAACAGAGAGTCAGGGTTGGACCCATAGTGAATGGGAAATGAGTCTCAGTCCCCTGTTAACGGGTAAGGGCCTGCAGGTTTACACTAGCCTTCCAATGGCTGATGCACTGGACTATGCCACGCTCAAGAGAGCCTTGATGAAGCGGTACGAGCTGACGGAGGAGGGCTTTCGCAGAAACTTCCGGGAAGCGAGGGCTGAGAAGGGCGAGACCGCTTACCAGCTTGTGGTCCGCATACAGCGCTACATAGACAGGTGGCTCGAAATGTCCGACTGTGGCAAAGACATTGCCGCGCTGAGAGACCTGTTAGTGCGTAAGACTTGGCATTGCTCCTGCGATAGCGGACACCGAAGTCTGTTCCGAAGATGGTTGGCTTAGCAGAGGGATATATTGAGGCCCATGGAGTGGATATAACGAGCATTCAGTTGAAAATGACCCAAGAACGACCAGTCAAGACAGACACCCAGAGAGTCGACCAGAGGAAAACTGACCTCGCAGAGGAAAGGTGTTTCTTCTGTCACAAAGCTGGACACCTGGCTAGAGACTCTTGGAAGCGGACACAGAGGAAGCAACATGAAAATTCAACAGTAGTCAACCACCGAGGTTCTCAGAGTAAGGAGGAGTCGGTTAAGTGCGCTAACCTTGAACACGCCTTCAAAGGAAAACTGCGTCTGAAGGAGGGGTTTGTGGGCAACAAGAAAGCCTCAGTGTTAAGAGACACAGCTTGCACAACCATAGTGGTTAGATCCAGTCTGGTCTGCCAAAAGTAGTTATGCGAGTTGGCGGACTCTACCAAAAGATGGCTGCCTGTAATTAAGACCGCACTACAGGGGGGAGGGTTTGCGATTTTTGTGGAGCGTCCAGGGGCGGATTTGATTATCGGAGACGTACCTGGCGCCTTGGACACACGGAATGTAGAGCGACTGCAGATGGCAACTACTGTCAACAAGGACGGTACAGGCAATAGCCTGGTAGAAGGTACGAAAGATGACTCAGAAAAGAGTACTACTTCCCATGAGTAAAACCCAGTGACTTCAACTCCAGAGGGAGGAGAATTGGCCGACATGTTGGTGGGAACAGATCCTGATGAATCCAGCAGGGAAGCGGTAGCAGTGACTACCTTTGTTCAGGCAGAGCGTCGAAAAGCGGATATTAAGCCGTTAGCTGTATCTCCGACCATACAAGAGGTGGGACTTTAACAGTTCAAAGAAGCCCAGCATGAAGATTCATCGGTGAAAAAGCTGTGGGAGCAAGCTGAAGCCAAGGCTCAGCGACAGACCAAGGACAAGGGGTCAGACGTGATGGAGGTTTAGCGAGGAATACTCTATCGGCTGTTTAAGAATGAAGACGGTGACGAGGTGAAACAAGTAGTCGTGCCCAGCAGTTTACGGAAGTCCGTGATGAGGCTCGCTCATGAGTCCATACTCGGTGGATACCTCAGTGTTAGGAAGACAACTGACCTTATCACCAGCAACTTCTATTTGCCATGAGTGGCATCAAAAGTGACGCGATTCTGCAGGTCATGCGACATCTGCCAGAAGACAATCCCGAAAGGTCGAGTGACCAAAGTACCCCTCGGAGAGATGCCTTTGATGAAGGAGCCTTGCAAACGGATCGCGATTGATCTGGTTGGTCCTAGAGCTCCAGCTTCCTACAAGGAAAACAGATACATCCTCACAGTGGTAGACTTAGCTACCAGGTACCCAGAAGCAGTAGCGCTACCGAAGATTGAGACAGAGTGCAACTGAAGCATTGTTGGAGGTCTTCAGTAGAGTAGGGTTTCCACTGGAGATCCTAAGTGACCGTGGAACGCAGTTCACAGGCAGCGGAACTAATGAAGGAGCTCAACAGACTTGCGAGTGCACAGCAGCTGTACACGTCCCCTTACAATTCACGCTGTAACTTTCTCTGTAAAAGAACAAATGCTGAAGAAGATGTGTCAAGAAAGACCAAAGGACTGGAACCGGTATCTGCCAGCTGTCCTGTTTGCTTCCCGGGAGGTCCCGCAATCAAACACAGGATTTTCACCCTGTAGGACAATAAAAGGTCCGATGCATATCATGAGTAAACTATGGACTGGGGATGACAACAAAGAAGTCCGAATTACTTACTAGTATGTCTTCGAGCTCAGGAACCGCTTAGAGGAGACCTGTGAGTTGGCTAGAAAATGCTTGTATAATGCGCAAGGTATTCACAAACGTTACTACTACAAGAAGTCCAGAGATAGGCAGTTTCAAGTGGGACTTCTCTACTGACGGTATACGAACAATGTTGCAAAACCTCAATCCTCACAAAGCCGCTGGACAAGACGAAATATCTCCTCACATTCTTAAAGTAGCAGCAGAAGAAATTGCACCTGTCGTCCAAGAAATCTTTACCAAATCCTATCAAACATCTACAGTTCCGACATATTCACAAAAAGATGATAAAACTCTGGCTTCAAACTACTACTCACCTGCATATGCTCCAAACTTATGGAGCTCATAGTGGTCAGTAACATTATGCCTCATCTAGACACAAATAATATACTTTACACCTGGCAACGTGGTTTTCGTAACCATAGATCATGTGAAACACAACTTGTCACATTCGTAGATGGCCTCCTCCAAACTATGGAAGCAAGCACTCAAACCGACCATGTGGTGCTGGACTTCTCCAAAGCCTTTGATAAGGTATAACATCCTAGACTCTTGGAGAAAATCAGATACTACGGTATAAGGGGTGTCACCCACAATTGGATCCAGTCATTTCTATCCCTTAGAACACAGAGAGTCCTCGTTGATGGTGAGTTCTCAAATTCCTCCCCAGTCCAATCAGGAGTGCCCCAGGACTCTGTCCTTGGCCCTGCACTCTTCATACTCTACATTAACGACCTTCCTGACACCCTTCTTTCTAATGTCCGGCTTTTTGCTGATGATTCAGTTCTCTACAGACCCAATGGTTCGCCCACGATTGCCAAATTCTTCAACAAGACTTAGATTCCCTAGCCTCTTTGGAAAACTCCTGGAAAATGAAATTTAATATCTCCATATGCAATATTCTTCGTATCCACAGAAAACGTTCCCCCATTATATACAATTACAGCCTACACAACGCTTCACTCAAATGCATCAATGAAGCCCAATACCTCGGGGTCACTCTCACCAATAATTTATCGTGGAACACTCATATAGACACAGTCGCCTCAAAGGCAAACAAAATTCTTGACTTCTTTAAACGAAATCTCAAATATGCTCCTCAAAAAACAAAAGCCCTTGCCTACACTTCACTTGTTAGACCAAAACTAGAATACTCCTCCTCCGTATGGGATCCATCAACTCGCACAAACATTGAAAAAATAGAAAAAATACAGCGTAGAGCAGCCAGGTTCGTTTTAAATGACCACTCAAGGTACTCCTCCGTTTCATCCATGCTGAGAACTTTCAATTGGCCCACACTACAGGAAATACAAGCTCAGAACAAACTATCCACTTTGTACTAGACCGTACAAAACCTGGTTGCTATTCCTTACTCATACCTTCCATTCCTACGGTACTCCAGATCACGAAACTCCCACTCTCATAACTTTGAGAGTTTATACACCCCCACCGCATAATACGCAAACTCTTTCTTTCCATCTACCATTCTACTGTGGAATAGACTCCCACAAATCGCCATCTCATCAGAAACAATAGAAATATTTGGTTTAGTAAAACCTGGTTTGTGTTATTGATTGGCATGACCAGTGAATTCAGTGCAGTGATGATGTTATTTGTTTACTACAGTATAGTGTGGATTTTTCTAGAAGACTCTAGCATAGCATTACAGTGATTATTNATACAGATGCCATTGGGGAAATGAAAACTTACTTAGACCATGTCTAAATTGGAGTCAAACCAGGTTTTACTAAACCACTGGTCCAAAAGTTAACCGACCTTTATGAAATGAAGATTATCTTTAAACCTGGTTTAAGTCCAGTTTAAACCTGGTTTAACTTTAAACCACCTTTATGAAATCGGCTGATAGTGTTTTAGTTTCATTTAATTTTATTGTTCTGTTTGTGTTATTGATTGGCATGACCAGTGAATTCAGTGCAGTGATGATGTTATTTGTTTACTACAGTATAGTGTGGATTTTTCTAGAAGACTCTAGCATAGCATTACAGTGATTATTGCAGTCTGGAATATTCTAAAGAAGAGTATATGTTTGTAGAATTATTGGGTAGATTCCGGAAATTTCTGGCATGTGCTTGAATTAGTGAAAAGATTTAGAATATTGCGTTAGTCAATAAATACACAAGCACGGGTTTTTATTAGTCAGTAAAGCAGTTAAGCAGTTCAGCAGTCGCAGTAAAAGCAGTTAACAGTTAAACAGATGAAGCCGATTTCATAAAGGTGGTTTAAAGTTAAACATGGTTTAAACTGGAATTAGACCAGGTTTAAAGATAATTTGGATTTCATAAAGGTGGTTTAACTTTTAGATCAATGGTCTAGTAAAACCTTATTTAACTCCAGTTTAGACCTGGTCTAAGTCAGTTTTCATTTCACCAACGAGGTCTATATTATTTAGATTTGTATTAAGATCTATTAGACTTGGCCAGACCAAGGTTTAATGTTATCAAATATGGCATACTTATACGATATAGGTGCGATTGGATGATGCTGTAGTTTGCATTTACGACGCAGTTTTATAGGGAGAACGGACTATTTTCAATGTTCAGTTTCAGGACGACACAAGATCAAACGTAACAGGGAAGATCAAGAATTTTTAAAGGGAAGTGGTCGGATCAAGGATTTTTAAAAGGGGAGTCTGCGTTAACAATTTGAAAATTATAGATTGGATATCACTAAAATAAAGGAAAAAGGGGTCGGGACCTCTTGAACCCCTGGATCCGCCCAAGTATACGTACGTGTAGACCAGTACGTACTGAAGGGTATCCTTTGGATTCCTCAGAATATGGCGGTTCGAGCACAACGTCATCGCCGCAAGCGCTACGCGTATAACTAAAAAGACATCTAATGATTATTCTGACCGAGTTCCATGTCAATTGGTCCCCGATTTAAGGTTGCCCAGCAGGGGTCCTGCCCCAGTGGTGGACTTAGTGGAGGGGCCATACCCCCTAAAATTTTTCCAGATTGCATTTGGCAGTTTGCGGTTGCGAATGGATGACCGGTAAAATCCTGGTTAATACTCTGCCCTGGCCCCCAAAAACTCAAAATCCTGGATCCGCCCCTGTGTCCCCCCCCGCAAAAAAGGAAAATGACACGGAAATAAATATGTGCATTTACTTTTACTTTGTTGCGGTTAGTCATGAGCAAGTACTTTAATGTGTGTACGTGTCTCCTACACAGACAATATAAAATGAAAAACATCTCATGATATCTTAGATCTGCCAATGGGTCCCTCGCCGTTTTTATGGGCACAGTTTTTTCACTGATGAAATTTTCTTTCTGGCCTTTATTCCAGAGGCGGATCCAGGATTTTGAGTAGGGAGGGGGCAGGGCACAGGAATAACCAGAATTTTGCCACATGTGCGCGCCTGGTCTAAAATGTAGGGATGCAGGGGTTACGAGTTTCTGGGTCTGTGGACCTTATTACTAAAAAAGCGGGTAAACGGGGTTCGTGCAAAGCCTATGCATTGTGCATTTGTCCCTGAGCCCCCCATGCTGCGCGCATTTACTAGTCAGCAATTCGCACCCCAAACTGCCAAATGGTACCTGCTCCCTTCTAAATCCGCCACTGTATTCTGGATCAATATCTCTCTCAGCCTGGTGCTTACGTTGACTTGATTTGGCACAAATTTTCTTGTTCCCGAGTATGACATTGTTTTTTTCTCTGATCAGTTATGGGAGGGAACATTTTTCCTGGTGAGAAAAGCTGTTAGCCCTTTTTAGCAAATGTCTGCACTGATTCTACTTCAGTGTGCCATGTGTACCCAAGTGATCAATTTTTCATTGAAGCACTTCAATACTTTCTGTGATGGATTAATCCGGATCAACACAGTGGGGTGGCTTGGATACTTTAAACCTGGTTTCACTAAACCCCGCTATATGGTCTAACAAAACCAGGTTTTTAGACTTTTAAACCATGTTGGTGAAATGCAAGATAGGTCTAAAATTCGACGAGGTTAAACCACCTTTATGTAATCGGCTATTGGAGTTACAGTTGAGTTGCATTGAAGAGAATCAGCAGTTACAGCGACAGTCAGTAGAGAGCCAGCTATAGAGAAAGCAAGTTATTGAATCAACGAGTGTAACAGTTGCTGGAAGTCTCTCAGAAGTCCATCAAAAGCCAAGGCTTCGCAGCACTGGCTGGAGCATAGAACAAACATTACGTGGGACGTTTTGTTTTAGTAGGCTTGTGAAAATGCGGTCGAGATTAATAAAGGATTAACTAGAACCAGTCTCCAGTCTATCGTTGCACCGAAAGCTATTAGCACCGGTCTGTAACAACCTGGGCCCACCCCCACAGGAGGAAAAACGTGACAAAGTGATAGTCAGTTGAGTGGGATCGTAATTTCAAATTATAATGGTTTGTGAAAATTGACAAAACTTTACATCAAAACCTATTATGCAAGTATTTCAAAACAGCCCACAAGATTTTCAAAAATGTAAACATTCACCGAAAATACATCCTTGGTTGTACTTTTGGGTAGGGCCTATTTTCAGAAATTCTCGGTACGCCTTATCACGCCCCAGGGTCTAGAATCGTTTCCTTTGTTTGCCAACGCTAAATCATAACTTCATTGAATCTCATTTGCCATTTCGCAACCCTAAAGCGTTGATGTAAACGAGTAATTACAGGAGGAAATACCGCATCGTGGTTAGTGTGCTCGATTTATTGCAGACTCTTCGCGCACTACTTCAAGACCAACTAACGTTGGTGGATCAAGCACTATGGCTGCCACGCCCCCAACGACGAAGTCAACAACTAAAGCAACGACCAGAGCACCAACAGGTAACGGAGGTCTTGCGAAATTAGTGATTGCCTTGAGACCACCAAACATCTGAATGAGAGCCTTGAAATCCTCATAGGTTTTTATTTTAAAGTGTATTTACTGGCTTGATATTCTGAAAAGGTGACCAGCAGATTTACGCCGCCTCCTGTCAGCGAATTTTTAGTCTTCCAGTAATGAGGGAAAAATCGTTGTCGTTGCCGCATTTTTCGAATAGTGTAAGTTTGATCAATTTTTGTAAGAAGGAAGTAGCTCTCTTAATGCCTTCTCCCAACCGAATGTGTTTTGTCACGAAACATAAAGTCGATCGTAGTCTAGTACGCACCCGTTCTTTTATAAATTTGACTTAAGAAGGGAGTTCAAGTGGAAAACTAAAAAATTGAGATAAAACAAATTTCTCATCGTATCCAGTCCCGTATTTCGCCTCGCAATTTAAACCTTGGACCGGGGATTTCATACTCTCGGACTACGATGTCTTATTGGCTATGTCAGTTGTAGAAATTCAGGTGTCAGGAAGCAAAGCTCCACAACTATGTCAAATTATATTGAAATATCCCTCAGACCAGGAATCTCGCTGAAAAGCACTGGGATAAGTAAACCGTGAGTAAAAAGAATGACAAAACTCCAGACATTTGTAGTGGTGTTTTGTCTAAGGTAGTTCTACAAATGAAGAATCACTAGTATACTGAGGGTGCAGTTTTGTAGGAGCCATGGGCATTGAACACACGGGATAGTCGGATATGATACGTTTATTCTCAACAAGGTTGACGTTATGCTTACTGTCCGACAAGGCCGGTTTCACTGAAACAAATATAACGAATAATAAGTCTTGGGAAATACAGCGTTAACGTTACAATACAATAAAGATATTCCACGTAATACAGCATGGGCTAAACAGTCTTACACAATACGAGAAACAGCCAGTGAATTCTACGGTAATATGCGAAAAATTAGTATTAACTTACAATGATATAGGCTCTAGGCTCCATGAGAACATCGTTAGCGTTGTAAGCGTTACCAGTAGAGCGGTTCATGTCAAGAAGGCCGGATAGTACCGGAACGTCTCTTATATAAGAAGCTTTAGCCAATTAACACACGTAGTATTACGTAACCTTACGCACTATAAAATAAAATAGTGCATCAACAAGTTTCAACTGAGATATTGCAGCAACGGAAATTTTTCGATAGTCACGTTGTAAGGTGACGTGGTCAGAAACTGAAACATTTAACTCTGTGGTCTGTTAGTTACATTTCATGATTCCCCAAGTTCGTCCAAAGGTTAGTATGAGATAAAGAGGGAGACAGGAAAGACAATGTATTCGATATGTACACTGGTTGAGGCAGAAGCGAACTACGACAGTTCTCAAAGAAACAAACTAGGCAGAATTAGAAAGGAATCGATCTGGCTCCGCCAAACTTAAATAAACTTCTTGTCAGAACTGTCCAGCAGTTTAGTTGAACTTTTCTTGTAATACAAATTATAGTTTTTGTTGGATTTTAACGCGATATTATTGCCTTTAGCTGCCAATTGTTCAGTTTCTCAGTCAGTCGGTGTCACAATATCGACAGCATGCGTGGCACAACACTTGTTAAAGATTTAGTCAGAATTGAAACGAATCCCAGCCGAAAAGAAGTTAGTATTTAGGCGCTGTGAAACGAAATGTTGTCAAATTATGACTTTGACTAGCTAAGTTTTTGAAAATAATCGTGCTATTGGGAGATTCAAGACGCCAGTATTAAATCTGATTTATCCAATAGGAGGCTCATGTGAGGACACGCTTAACACTATCAACATCAATGGCGGGGCGTACAGCTGTTCACAGATGGCGCTGAACTTCAATTCCATGTGTAAAACCTCGGCTTTGAGTTACTGGTGCTGTAAGTCCTGCACCAACATTGTGCCACGTAAGGATTGTTGCGAAATTTGTTGATTCAGTGGTAGTAAGGAGCTAGAACGAGCTGTGTACAATGTATTTTTGCTGTTGAATCTGGTTGCATCAATCTCATGGGTGGGACTCTGGGCGAGCGGTGGATATTAGCTTTTAGTCACCTCACGTCCTCTGGCTGTGAACGTCATACACTAAATTCTAATAGACCACGATACTCACAGCCGCTGAGTCACAAGAACGAGGCAAAATCTTAAAAGGTGTGTCTTTTTATTTCATGCTAATGTTTATTACTGCTCATTTCTTAGATTCAAAATCATGTACAATTCACAGCTGGCGCATTCAGATTATGCATGGAAATACCCCGATGATTAGGATCTACATTGTATAACCAGAACATGGTCGCAAGACGTTCTCGTTTTGTTTTAGTCGACGGCACATAATATTCCTGTTTTTCTTCAACGCCACCTCCTAGGTTGCCGAGACAACGCAAGCTTCAGCGTCACCATCACTGACTCCAGTGGACGGCGAGTTATTGCAAACTGCACAGGCTTTGTGCAGAGTTCGCCGTACTTCTGTACGTCGAGTTATGTTCACGAAAATTGCTGTACCTCTTGTCGAGCAGCTGGATATCCTTAAGCCGATAGTCGAGTACGTTGACTGCTTACACATAGCACTGATACACTGTCTCCATGTGTAATAAGCACCTTTATACCATAATTTTGGCCTCGAATGGCAGATACAACCGTGTAATAACCCATAAAGTGAGATAACATTTTGGCGGGAAACCGAGGCCGGATTCGAACCCGTGCCTCAGGAGTTTCGAGTCGCCGACGTTACCACTACACAACTCGGCATCGAACGTGAAAATACATGTAGAATACTTAATTGAGCACGCGCAACAATCGCATGTTCAGCAAAGGGCATTGTGCCGACATTTATACGCTATGAAAAATAAGACGCATAATCTCCATAAAAACGATATTTTAATTCAGTGAAATTTTTTTCTTGTGTTCTCTCACTAGTAAATCACCGATCTCGAAGTTGAATGCGGGTATCGTGTCGTCGGGATCCTTTGACTTGGGCATTATAGTCAGTTACTGGTGGTAACCTACTTTAGCAGACGGTATTTTGCCGGTCGAAGCTTAGCGTGATAAAATGTGTAGTAAGCTATAATAGTTGCTAAACCTTAATTCATATATTCACTTTATTTCTATTTTGGTTAAATTTTCAATTGGTTTTGAGTATAAGCATTATTTGACAAAAATAGCTCGGCTTTTCGTAAAAGGTCGCGACCTCCAACCCCGGGCCCCTGACATAGAAAGTAGTTACAAAGCCGAGGCGAGTCGAGAAAGGTAGATCGATTTACTGCAATGTTTCTCGTTTAGTATGTGGTATAAATAGTTTATTACATGTTCTCAGTCGTTATCCCCCTTATCTAGAGCCCTCGCGGATTTTGGAGAATTATCACCCTCGGCGCTAACGCTAATTCTCCAAAATCCACTCGAGCTCTAGATAACGGGGGATAACGACTTCGCCTTGTAATAATCTATATGTATTCATGAAGACTTCCAACCAGAGTCTGTATTTAACGGAGCACAGAGTCTTAGGTTAGTTTTAATTGACTCTGTGATATATTGTATCTATAAGTGTATCAAATTAATTTCTAAATATGAAGACTTTTGAAAGCAAAATAATCCAATGATTCATTCTTCTTTCCTTTCAGTTGGATGCCCTTCAACTGGGGAATAAACAAAAGGAAGGAGGCACTAAACAATACTAATCGTTTAACGTGTTTTTACGAGTTCCTCTCCTTCTCGTTTGTGTTTTGCTTATTGGTTGATCAATACATTTTCGTAGTGTCACGAGATTGACCGTTTTCCATTTCATCTGCACAGCCGTTAAAAAGTGGCTCACACCCACATTCTCCTCGCCTACGGGAGAAATTTTTATCAAGATGTTCCCACTCTGGGATTAGTTGCAACAACTAATAAACTGACAATAAATGCCTGGTTGCCTGAACAGACATTGCTTAACGTCGCGTTGTTGGTGTTGAGCGTACCTCACTGGAAACTTTGCTTTGCCAATTTTGCCTTGTATGTTGGAAATCATCATGGCTTCACGCATGCGTGAAAGAAAGCGATTGTAACATGGGCCTATCATCGACTGTCATTGTTGTCGGTCAAGTTGGACTTGTGTTACCATACTCTTTGTCTAATTCTCTTTTTCTTTTCTGTAATTTTGCTGAATCATCAAAGTGATGATACTTTGATTCTAAAGTTGCGATTAACGCATTAACGATTGGCCTTTTAGCTACGTTTTCAGACATGGCCTCTTCAAACATGTCAGAGAAGATTCTCGTTTTCAGCATCGTTTCAATCTCTTTTAATATCACACCTAACAAAAATATTTGTTTGGAGTAGTCAATAGAGTTGCGTGCTGATCGCAGCAACCATCGTGAAGATTTCATTGTGATGGACGACTCCCCAAAGTCATTGATGACAGGTTGAACGCCAATGCCCTCCAGCTTCACTAAAACGTTTTCCATGCACAAATCTTTGATGGCAAGTCCTGTGACGTCGGTGGCTTGCAGTTGACGAACAATGCCAAAAACGATAGATATCCATTGCATGCAGTCAACCGTAGTGCCACCCGTTTCCTTATTATGCGCTTCGTCCTGTAGAAACTTGCCAAGTTCTGTCGCCTCATTTTTCGCTGGGTCTCGTAAAATTCCATTAGTTTACCACAATCCAAAAAACTGTCGCCTTCATCTAGTGGAAACATATCATAAAAGCGTGGCCCAACTCCTACCTCATTGACCTGGACCATATTAAAGGCTTCTCGGAAAACGTGCTCCAGAGAACGCTTCTGTTTATCATTAGCTCCTTTAAAGTCCTTCTCTCAAACTGCCCATGTGGTTCCAGTATCCGAAAATACTTACTACATAAAATCTTATTTTCGACACCCTTTCTTTATATTCTTTTCGCCTTTCTTGCCAAAAGCGATTTTTGAACAGTAATTGACTCTTCTCTCTGAGCGTATGACTACCGGATGTCATCGGTTATTTCCGTACCCACATTTCCGGTTCATCAGTTCAGGAACTTGTCCTGGAAGCCGCCATTTTTCCTTGTAACTGATTGTGCTATCGCTTGCTCGAAAAGTCTTCATTATTTTGTTTTGTTAGTAATATTTCGTGATTCGTTTGCATATGTAGTGTATTTATAGTTTGTAGTTAGTGGTCGGTGATGTTTTTTGGAATGTTACGCGTACTTAGTATGTTAAAATAGCATTGGTGTTTAGTTCCTTACGTAGGCCGGTCGAACCTAGGAACCAATATGGGTCGAACCTATTTTTTTTCGGTTTTATTTTTTTCTCGTTTTGAAAAAGTACTTTACTATCGTCGGAAAGGTAGTGCATTCTACTCAGTAAAAATCGAAAAAGTATCAAAATCGGGGCAAGCAGTGTAAAGTTATTGCAAGTTTTGTGGCGAAATTTGGGTCACTTTGTTTGGATCGCGTCGCCATATTGGAGGACAGCGGGATAAGTTACGAGTTTAAAACTTTGTGTAAATTGTTTTCGCCAACAAATTACGGTGAAATTTAGGTAGACATGTCTTTACTTACTATTCTGCACGATTTAACAGTGTTCACCAAATTTCAGCCTCGCAGTTGTTACTCATTAAGTGATAAATGTGCTCAAAATTCCCTTTGGACTTCGTCTCATTTCTGGCGGCACCGACAACATGGCGACTTTTGCTGAACTGAAAGGCATGTTCAATCGGCTACTTTGTAATTTGTGAAGATTTAACGTTGATAAATTTTGACAAACGTTGCTACAAAGAAGAAACTTTGTTCAATTTTTGTGTTTTTTGTGCAAAAATATAAGATATATTCGAATTNTGGTGCGCTCATACAAAGTCTGGGAAAATCTCTATTGAAAGCCAACAACTTTGCACAGTTCGCCAGAAGTACCCAAGTTCTAAATAAACCTCGTTTGAGCGAGCGCTGTGGCCAGCGACCAGTTAGGCCTAAGGGTAGCCTTGGCGCAAAGCTCTATAGGCCTACTAACAAGCTGTATTTTGACGATAGTCTTAACTGGTAGCTGGTGACTGAGGCTAACTAAGGTCTGCCGCGGCAGTATGACACAGGACTAACCAGCCCGTAATTTCATGCAAGTGTCTGAAACTACCCTTGAATATATGCAGCATTTATGATTTGACCATTTTACTTCGACAAAACAGCTTGCAACCGCATGCATTTATCGTTCGCCAGTGTCTGGTCTCGATCCGCACCGGGTCCGATAGGCTGCGGTCCCGAGTCTGGCAAAATAATTTCTGTCAAAATTTATTCGCCCCATTTCTTCAGCAAATTCGATAAAATTGTCCGTAGTTTGATATTAAAATTAAGGCGAGCTATTGATTATTTTATCCCCGTTTGCTAGCTGGTAACAGTACAGGCACTTCTCCAGTCGCACTGACGGCGTTTTCTCGGCCTGGGTTCCTGAATGAATTGTACATCCGGGTTCACGGCAAGTTCAAAAAAGCGGTGGTTCTTGGGGTGCGAATCGTGAGTGGCGTGTTCATTTAAACTCTTTTCGAGTACGAATCGTGTATTATTTATGGGGTAGGTACTTCATATAATATCCTCTAACCATGTAATAAGGGTTAACAACGCGTGAGAGAAGGACTTAAACGAAGCTTTTCAATGCGAACATTTTATCTGTATCGTCTTTTACCAGATAAACCCTGCCATAGTTTCCGCAACCGAGAAGTATTGGGTCGCACTTTTTCTCCACATAACTCTTCGATTACCCAAAAAATTTATTGATTCATCTGTCTCACCCTTTTCCTTGCTTTTGATAATCTTCTTCAGCGCGTTTCGTTTTCATTCCACGACAGCTTGTTTGTGAACAAAGATGGTGGCAATAGGAATCTAGTTGTAGACCAACAAGCAGTACTGTCAGCGGGTTCGTGATGGATTCTTCTCCATAATGCGGCCTCTAGAGGTGATTGGAAGTCAATGTGGGAAGCATCACCTCTAGAATTTTTCCTCCTTACTTGGCAACAAATCGCTAAACATGATTCGCGAAAGCACATCTTTACACTTTCGATAATGTGTCATCGTGAATTGGTTTCCACGCGACCTTTCCGTGATGCTTGTAAATGTGGTAGTTTCTACATAAGGGGTTTGGGCACAGTTTGCCAAACAACTGTAAGTCATACATTCATTAGGACGAAAATGAACCTGTAAATTTTAGAATATGATTTGGTGTTTCATGTAGCAGATTATTTAATTTGAACAATTTCGACTTCGCCTTCGTTTTCTTTGTTATTTTATCGTTCGAAAATAACGCGCGACATCAGATTTCCAGATGACGTCATACTAAACAATGACCAACCAGCTAGCCGTATGAAGATTATCGTCAAAATACAGCTACACCTGTAAGAACCAACCATCAAAGTGCTTAAAACCACCAATTACCTTGTTTTAACAAATGACTACAGTGTCAGCATCATTAAGCTAGCTTTTTGTAGCACTGCATATCACAACCGTGAATTAAATATCCCAATAACGAGAAAATGAAGAAACGCGACTGTAATTGAATGTTCCTTACTCCGTGGACATGAGTGTAACGTATCAATGTACTGAGTGCCAGAGTGCCATTCCTACCACCACGCGCGTTTCTTGTACAAACTTGTCCCATAACAATCTCGGCAAGCATACATCCCGAAATTAAAACTAGTGCATGCTGGGCGGTGTAGCAAGCTCCCGCGTGGCCGCCTCACATCCAGGTCGCCGGTTTGGCCTGTGTGGATTTTGAAAACTTTTCTCAGTACCGAAAAATGCAGCGTTTTTTTGCTGTTGATTTCATAAGTAGGTATTTTCTAAGTCCCGAGAAAAGTGCCGCTAATCGGTCATTGCTGTAGGTTTCAGAAGTACGTCGTCTTCTGCAAAGGGCAGGCGGGGGACGGCCACCAAAGTCTAACCGGTCAGGCGTGGTCATTCATACTTGAAAGACTCTCAGGCAAAATCGTTTCCGATCAGTCACCAAGTTTTCACATCAAGTCGGGTCAACTATCTGGTCGTAAATCTAGAGCACGGCCAACTTCTTATATGAACAGTTGTTCGTCTGAGCTCGACTATCAGCCCGAGTCATGTAATGCTGTGCAATTATTGCTAGCGTCGAATATGAACTTTAAAAATACATTTTAATACATTTTTCTGTTGACTTTTTATATAATTCCACCTATAAAATACGCGAAAATACTATCAAGCCGTTTTTCGTATGTGTTTTAAGGAATTTTACATTGAAGACAATAAAAAGCTGGCGTATGAATATAACTTTTAGGAGGTATGACCACCATCTTATTGCACCCACGGACATATATACACGAATCTCAAAATGCTGGAATGTTGGCAAATTATTATTCAGTGGTCCTGAAATAAAATTCAAGTTAAGACAATTTTTTCAACCTGTTGTTTTTGTAAAAGACAGGAATAGTTAATTTCTTTCAGAACTATTAGCATCCATTTCGCCTCGACAAGCATGTGGATTCGCTGTGCGTGACTTAGGAATAAGCGCTTAATCTCAATATCGCTAGGGAAGAGCCGTGCGCGAACTCGAAATTTCAGGATCACACCGTACATAGCCAATCAAGAAAAATGGGTTTGGTCTGTCATTATTACGGAAGGTATCATTAGAACAGTGTTAAGAATTATTGAGGTAAAATTTTCGTGGACGCGTCTTTATTATTGGTTAGTATCGAGGGACTCGAATGAAAAAATTCATTGTTGGACTGAAATACCTTTCCCTCAATTATGACCATTGGCACATAGCCTGGCGTTCAAGGTTGCTAGACTTACTGCAATCTAGGAACCAGTAAGAGATTCTATCTCCAATATATTAACCACGAGTAGGATATTTTCAAGGTTCTGAAGTTATGAAAATAAAACTTGGTGGGTGGATAGATCTTGGCTCCATGTTTAGTACTGTCGGACTTGTACTTCCCCCATAATCCACGTGCTGCCGTCCAAAGCCTTCTTCCCCCACACCAGGAACACCTTCCTGGAATGGTTCACACCAGCCACCTCCAGGAACCTCCATAAAGATGATGACGGAAAACCGAGACTTCCCACCTCAAGTGGAATCAGGTCACAGCCGTAACCTTTCATCTGGATTTCTGTTGCAGTTCTGCTTACCGTAACAGCTTACGCTTACATGTATAAGCTTCGCAGAAAGCTTCGTTCCATGCAACTCTTAGTTCACCAAGAACAAGATGTTTTCTCTCTCCATCGACCAGCACCACATCATGACGCAAACCAGACAAGAGTAATCCCTCTGGAAGTGTCTTGTCTATTCGAACTGTACAGTGACTCTTAGCAGTAGCTGGTCACTTAACACTGGTGGAACTTGCAGCCCCCTGACTGGCAATCTTTGTATTTGGATATTTTTGATAGAATCACTGCACACTCAACGGCTTCATGTATAACTTTCAGTGCCAAATTGTGCCTGAAAATATATCACCCAGACGTGAGAGCTTTACTGCACCCAGATAATCTATGTCTCAGAGTACCATTTCTATATCAAAGACGTCAAGAAAAACTCTGTCCGCAAACCCCACCTCACTTAATTGGAACGTCTAACCTAACCCTCAAAAGGCACAATTATGGGGCTATAACAGGACCATTACAGGCCCGTAGCCAGCATTGCGCGGACGGTGGTTCGAAATTTTAAAGAGTTCCCACCACGCATTTTTAGTTTTTAAGGTTTCAGTTAGCTAATATAAAATAAATACCATAAAATCAAACTAAATAATCACTTTTTATACCAGACAGTAGCGATTTTTTTTAAATTTTGAAGAAACAATTATTTCCAAGTTTTCCGCCAAATGATGTAATGGGCGAAAGACGTTTGGTCACTTGACAATCAATTGCAATATTGGAACACAGCAGATCAGAAGACGAGAACGATTTTGAGCGAGAACTGGACAATTATGATGCAAAACAGACACTTATAGTTACAAAGGCCACAGTAAACCTGGGTCACTCGAGTTTACTACTGTCATGACCGAATGAGCACGGTCTAAACACAGTGCATAAGATTGCGCGCCGTAGCACTCGATTTGGGCCGGGGATGAAGGCTTGGCATTACTCGTCCTAGGATGAAAGCAGTTTGTGTTCGTTATTTGTAAAATTTGCAAATGCCCTAACAATGTGGCGAGTCTTTCATCGTAACGCCGTTTTTTTGTGTTTGGTTGAAATGTGCCGAACAAATGGTGGCTCCCGACCAAATCGAACTTTCGAAGCACTTGTGCTTTTAAATATGAGTGATTGTACTCCATTACATACTCGGACGGAAACATTTAGTTAGAGAATGACTTGTAGAATTTTTTGTCAGGTTACTTAAGTTGCTCATAGCGTTGGAAATGATTACAGGCCACTACTCCGAAGACATTGCTCAAAATGTTCACTACTTCGAAGATCCACTACCCCGAAAATGTGTGAAATTTCGGACTTAGTTGTAAGTTTTATATTTCCATATGCAAAAACACACATTTCGGTTTAGACACAAATTTAATGCCGCCCGTAAGTCGCCGCAACCCAGAAATAAAATAAATTATCCGCGTGCCCCAGACGTTGTCCCTGTTAGAAAATGAGTCGTTTTAGATTCAAGAATCGCGATTGTGAGTGATTGGAACTGAGGTCATTTGCAAACAGTCAATCAATGTTTCAAGAACTATTTAACTTCTTCGCATCCTTTAAATGGTTATTAAACGTACACAAATACAATAGCTTATGAATGTTGGTTCCGCCTCATTAGCAGACATAGCAAACTGTCGGACTTGTGAACGTAGTTTGGCAATGTTGAACCTTAGGAGCAGTGATATAAACTTGGAAATCTCTTCCATAAAGTTTGTTGCTTCTATGAAGTCTGCACGTCGGTGCACCACATGTATATCAATCTAGCAATCCACAACCAAAGCCTGTATTGGATAAACAACATATTCGACTATCACTTTCAATTCGAAAATTCAAAAAGCCTGCACATCACTATGCTGGCAACAATACCGAAGAATCAGATTCACAAACTTATCTTCTGCTATTTTGTCGGTTGATCGATTTTAAGCCATTCACATACTACTTTTCGGGACCTCTCGCTTCTATAACTGCCAGTACAGTGATCACGCCCGTTCAACGTTGTAGTCGGTGGCTTATGACTGTCACCAAGGAGTGTACGAGTATAGGAGAGTTCACTCCGCCATTTTACCATTCGCCGCAATGGTTACCGGTCGAAACACTAGCGCTCCAAGCGGTGAATAATCAATACTTACTTAGGAGCGCAGTCCGAACAATGTAAACACTGATGAATTCATACTTTAATGACGTTCAACGTGCAATAAAATTACTGTGTGATTGAAAATGGTTAGAATACGTAAACTAACATCCACTTATAATCGAATGAGAATGAAAATGTGTATTTTAATCAATATTAAAGTGTATTTGTTTTTATTCTTTTGAAGCTCCCTTCAAAATCTATCACGGTTTTGTTTCATGTTTGAGTTCTTAACAAGGCAAATTATCTTTCCTTA
>NMRA01000107.1:689369-728268 GCA_002633005.1 Phoronis australis | reverse complement strand
AGTGACATTTTGATTTGGAATACATGGACTGCAAGTATCCAAAAAGCAGACGATAACATCGTACGTTAATCAGTAGTCCTTCCGCCGGCTGACCAGTAGGCCTAGCCTACACTGCAAACAACAGACAGTGGCACCGGGACGTGCGATCGACTTGTCTAACAACTGTGAACAGAACACACATAATGAAAGACAATGTATTATATTATTGAATAACATATAATACTTACCTTTCCGGATCCTTAGAAAACCTAAAAAAACGACACGTCTGGGGTTGTCGTGGATGAATTAGTGCAATTTATCGCACTGCATAATGCGTCCTTCCAAATTGTTTTGGCACTTCCTGGTTGACTGTTGCTTGTTCATCACTTGGCGGCGCTAGTAGTAGCGGTAACAGCGAACTCACAAGTGAACTCTCCTATACTACTACACTCCTTGCTGTCAGTTACATAAAGCGTCATCTGCACGAACTACCACGCAATCACGTGGTCACTTGGCGAAGTTGGCCGCGTACGGCTGAAGTGATTATGTAAAACACTTCGATTCAGAACCGTGACCAAATTTGAAATTATCACCAACTTGCATAGTAGTTAGTAATATCATAATAGCTACAAAATTTTTGTTCATATTGTTGTTCACCTATATCCTCTGCCCAATGGATATGCTGGGGCTGGACCTTTTCCGCAAGGGGGTAAATCGCACCCCCGAAGCCCCGCCCTGTCCGACTACGGGCCAGCACTAGGGCAAATCTGTGTCCACGAATCAATACTGTCGAACTACCGTTATCTTACTTCGTTGTACTTCCATGTGGTTTAGTTTTTGGAAGTATACCGTTCATACGCAGTTCCCACCGAGCTCTCTCCGGCCTCATTCACTGCAGGGTCACATATAGCACGATTTCCATAGAGAACATTCTTGCAGTACGTAGTATTTTCAGAAGACGGGCTTGTTGATTTGGATGGTGTAACGACGCGGTTATCGGGTTGTTGTACTTCGCTGGCTTGGTTGAATTTGTAAATATCTTCTTCAGCAGTTGCAATTTGATAATTTTTTCTGATTTACTTCAAATGATTTCTTGTACAATGGTATGTATGTGCTCAGTACTGATTGAAAAGTGGAATAACCCCATCCGAGGAGAAATTGAATGACCAATTGGAACTTTCCTCTTTGTGAGACGGCGTACGTGTTGTGTCAGATTGCAACCAATGTCGTGAGGGTGCGTACCGCGAGATGGTAGCTTATCCGATGCATGCAGGGTGATACAGGTGTGTAAGTTCTGTTATTGGTCACATTTTGGTTTGTCTGGGAATTCCTGTTACAGTTCTCTGCCGAGGACAACCGTGTGGTGTGCATTTCGTTGTATTTTAGTTGTACTGTGGGTTGTACTCCTATGTACTAGAGTTTCAGTAGTGAGGACGCACATGAATTTCAATGGAAAGATCTATCCATCCATCAAGAAGTGCATTATCATTTGCTTGGACAAGACATATGTTACTTTCCTGCTGGTACATTCGCGTTGACGCTAACGCTCTTTCTAATCCCGACTGACAATTGCACGAACATACTCACAGGAGCCTTAACATACTATGAAAGACAGCATGAATGAACTCAAATGACATTCGAAGTCGCAAAATGCACGTTGCATAGTGTTAATTGAATTACTCTGCAGATGACACAATCAAATGGAGTACAGTGGTTCCGGTGATCGATTACTGACGAGGAGGAGATAAGGACTGATTAGTCTCCGATTGGAAAATTGAAAACAATCGTTGATTTGTCGAGTATTTGTATTCCTTCTTTTTTGATACACGTTTTTTCTGTTTACGCGCCATACCCCAAACCCCAACAATATGCTGCGACCCACGGATAAGCATAACGGAAGAAGAAAAATGTAAGATGAAAATCAACAACCGAAAACTAGAATTAAGATTGTAATCTAATGTTGCTTGAGTGTCATAGTACATTAAGTTAGAATAAATAGGGTACCGCTCGATACTCCAAACGTTCACAAATCCGAAGGCCCATAATCCGCCAAATGAAAATATTCTTAAAAGACCCTATAAAAAACGACTGTTAACAAAACCTTTAAAATCTAAAATTAGCTAGTTAGAAACTAGTCTGAGGGTTTAAGAGACTAGAGACGAGTAATTCAAAGTCATCGACAGCAACAAAATTTTAGTGGTGGTAAACGAACATTTGAAAATGCTTCATAATTACAGTTTATTGCACATTGCCGAAATTTGTTAGGATCCTTTTCGAGAGTCACTGGTTCTTCGAATAACGAATTTCACACAGGCATGTAGACATAAATCACTGAACATTTTGCTCGAAATCATTGTTCATTACCTCTTGTGAAAATTGAAGCTTTTAGCTTTGGAACCGATGAACTCTCCGGCGTGTGTGGTCTTTGTATTGATTAATTTTTGTTGAACTTACAAACCTGAATATCGTGATTTCATACCTTCGACCTACACTCTTTCTCACTTGTTGCTACGACATGTCCATAAATGTGGCGCTGTGACAGAGGATAATCTTCGGACTCGTGGTTCTTAGGACTACCGAACTAGAACAGTCTGATTTTAATCGGCCCACATATGCATATGTACATTGCCGTTCACAAACTGGAGTTCAGGGAAAGTATATATTTTGCTTTCCACACGTGTTTTGTTACCTCAAAGATAATCCGTTTTCAATTTTACAATTACCATTGAGGAATTTGGCCTTCTAGGAGGCGTTTGTCAAAAATTTTGTGTAACTTGCATACATCTTGTGATATTTTGAACCTTTTAGTCGATTTAAATATGAACAATAATTATGCTTTATTTCTCTTCGGCACAAATTAGTTGTGAGTCATGTTTGATTGCACTTATGTGGACTTAATGAGGTATTCAGTAGCTATTTGGAGTTCTTATTAATAAAAACCATTCATTTGTGTTTTTTCTTCGATAAAATATAGCCCCATTCTGCCTAATTATTCTACCAATAACACCTGGTTAAGTAGTTACTTTAAAAAGAATAATTCCAACTTAAAATATTAATAATTTCATTAATTCGCAGTCTTGAGTAATGGCAACCCCCCCCCCAAACAGTGATCAGTGATAGTTTTGGATGATTGTGGTTTGTTTGTCTGTAACATGACTTTGTCATCAAAACCTTTTATAACTGATTTGAGTGAGCAGTAGTGGTATTCAGGGATTTGGCGTGCCTTACAAAACAGCAAAAATAACAGGATAGTGAATTCGTTACATACCTTATTTCAAAGCATTAGCATGGGCCTGTCATATATAGGCGGCCCCGCTCTTCGTCCGCCTTCAGACGAGGCCCACAATATTCATATTTTATATGATAAGCTGTTAAGTGCCTCAAAGAATAACTTGGATAGTATTCACATCCTAATCGGTTTTTCGTCAAGGTTTGTACATAAAGATGGTGGCAAGGTTTCAAAATCTAGCTAATTTGGACAAGTTATGGAGAATGCTAAATCGCATCTTAGATATTGCGTTTTTAAAGCATGAGTGCTAAATTTCCAGTTAAACTGCTTCTTAGTTGTTTAAGTATTCATCTTTTTGGATAGTAAGCAGCCTAACAGGAGGCTCTTCATGCTGTATGTTTTATGACTAAACGGCAATTAAGTATTTGGTAAATAGTTTTGTGCAGCCAACGGTTCATTTTGCGAGCTTATGCTAGAATAGCCGCCAAAACGAAACAATGGGCAAATATAGTTGTACCACTGAGTGTAATTGTTTTGTTAGGAATATCTCTTGTTCCAATCCTATATGTAGGTTTCGCTATAGTATAAAATTTTATGCATCCAGTTTTGTCTCGCCCAATTCAAACATTACTTAATAATGTTTTGAGTTTTCTAGAGATGATACAGATGGATCCATCGTGGGCCTTCCTGTATGACTCTCTCCACGGCGGGTCTATCTAGCTGGACTCACCTTATAGGTAAATATAGATAAATCCCGCAAATGTGGGTAGAAATGATGGATCCACCCTGATGGGGCCACATATGCAAATGTAAGTGCCCATCATGACGGATCCACTTATATGAATATGGATATATACCCACATCGATGGGCTCTATATAAATATAGTGGACCCATCATGACTGGTCGATTTATATAAATATAGGTGGACCCACCACGAAGGGGCTACCTATATAGATATCACTCTCCCGCTAAGATGGGTCGACTTAAATTAATATAGCTGTATCCACCCTGGAATGTTCGCCTCTGATGTCTTCTGGTGTACCCGGTTTCCAACATATCCTTGGTTGATCACACTTACTGGCACAGGTGTTCCCACTGATAAACATATTTTACATCGAAACGCATATATTTGCGTAGGTGTCCCCATTTTTGTGGGTGAAAAGCAAAACTTTACCAGACAAGAAAAGTTCAAATTGAAATGTTTCTGAAGTTGTGTTATTTGTCTCCGATAAAAAGGCTTATGGAAATNTCGACTTAAATTAATATAGCTGTATCCACCCTGGAATGTTCGCCTCTGATGTCTTCTGGTGTACCCGGTTTCCAACATATCCTTGGTTGATCACACTTACTGGCACAGGTGTTCCCACTGATAAACATATTTTACATCGAAACGCATATATTTGCGTAGGTGTCCCCATTTTTGTGGGTGAAAAGCAAAACTTTACCAGACAAGTAAAGTTCAAATTGAAATGTTTCTGAAGTTGTGTTATTTGTCTCCGATAAAAAGGCTTATGGAAATATGTGTTTAGCCCTCTTTCTCTCTCTCCCTCCCTCCCTCCCTCTCTCTCTCTCTCTATCTCTCTCTCACTTCCACATGACTAGGTAAATGTGACTCCTTCACTTGTAAGATACGTTGTTCCAAATCTCATTGTTCTGCATTGGTCCACCCACCCCNCCCCCCCCAACCATATGCAACAAAGTCTGCTATTGGTCGTTGTTGTTACAGCTCCTGCTGGAGCGTCATCGGTACAGTACACGCCGCTAGAGGGTGAAATCACTGGAGGCTAATTTTCATAAACAGCTAACATGTACATGTTATCTACAGAAAACAACAACTATACGGAATGATGAGTTTTCTCTGAAAATTGTCTTTTTGCACATGTGGCGTCATGCATCTACGAACAGAATTCAGGTTCAAGGGAACATCGGGTGTATGGGACGTGAAGTCGAGGAAACATGGCAGAGAAGGAAGGTCGCGGCGGCTATCATCAGGATGTGAGAGTATCAACTGGGAAGCAGTGAAAGGGGTCGAGAAATGGGGTCGCTGAATAAAGGACGAAGTGCTATACCACACAGTCTTGGCACAGCCATTAATTTTATGTTTAAAATATTCATGTCACTCTAATCAACATTGCAGTGATTCAAGACAATTTAAATTTGCGTTTCATTTTTAATGTTCAATCCCCACTACACGAGTATTCGTTTCTGTCTAATAAGGTAACAGAGTATGAGTAATTTGTCACTTGATATTCTAGGGCTCTTTCGGTTTGGTGAAATTGAAAATCTGTCGCATTTTTTCAAGTAGCATACATGTAATTGTTGTGTTGTGCAAGTATTAGAACGTTTTTAAGAACGTATGACATGTCCGGAAGCACATTGTGAATATTATTCTCCGCTGTGTGTACGTTTCATAGAATTTTGTGAAAAAGCAGGGGTTTAACGATCACAGCTATGGGTGATCTGTAAAGTTTTAATTAAATTAACTGGCGCCATTGTGAGTCTTGCAATACATTTCTAATTAAAGCTTCCATATCAGTATTAAAAGTTTGGAATGGTAGTTCCCAAACTCATGGATTAAACAATTTTCCTTAAATTTGTATGTGTAAAAAATAAAACAAACTGTGTTTTCCGACTTAACCTGACCGTATGGTAAATACTGTTTCAGTATCACTCCATAGGTATATCGAATATCATTCTTTTCAAATTTCTACAATTCAAAGAATTGGCCAAATTTAAAAATCAAACATTGTGGTTGTTAGAATGTTGAAAATGGGGAGTTTTTATGTTTACAAAATACAATGATTAGTGACATCAAAAATGTCCGATAATGATCGCAACAAATGTTTGAAAAACATCCTGTGGCCTTCGGCCTACGACCTAAATTTTTAAGCCCAACAATGATTGGACTATAAGATAAAAAAACGAAAAATATGCTAAAAAGAATCATGATTTTTTAATCTACAGAGCACTCGTGTTCGTAAGATTCGTTGCTATTCAGGTGATTTCTGTCCTCATAGATGGAAGCTGCTTGTAAACCATTTAGAAAACTACATAAGTTCTCAAAAGGAATCGGGCAAACTCCGACCTAGTTCTTCCAGTATCTGACAAAACTTGAACAAATTTCTTCCCATGACCAATTGGCAGTTCAATTAAACCTTTGTCGCATTAAAATAGGGATTTGTCTACTTTTGTCAGAGGTTAATTTAACATCATTACACATAGCAGCTAATCGTTTAGTTGTGAATGGATTTACGCATTTTTAAGTTGTTGAATCTGAAAACGTGCATGCAGCAATACCGTCGAGACTTTAAAACTTAGCCAGAATTGAAACGAATTCTAGTCAAAAAAGGATATTTTGTTGCGGGTTTGTTCGCCGAAATTTTGTTGAATTTCGATTCTGCCCAATTTATTGTGAATAATTTGTCTTAGGATTTGTGCGTCACAAACAAAATGTTGGACTCTGCTCCTCAATGCAAAAAAGTTGAAAAATTTGAAAGTGGCAATAAGCTCAAGGAAACATAATTTGATCTTTGAGAATTTCGACTCATCATGTACCTTACTCAGACGACAAGCAATTTATTTTTGGTTTTTCAAGGAAGTGATAATCAGCAGACTTCCTCGAAACCAAGTTCAACGAATAAAATGCCATGGCTTGACAAGCTAGTATGTAGACCCCAGTCTCAATCAACAGCGAACACCCATTACTTTGTGCGAGCACAGAAATCAAAGTCATTTTGCTGTCACAATTCGAGGCCAATTGAGCGATAAATTATCGCAATTGAAAATGTTTTATGACGGAAGGTGGCTTTATAGCCGTTTAAGGTTTCGGGTAGCACTTTGATAATTATTATGTTTACATAACGATGCCTTGGAACAATTTAAATTCGTTTACAAAGTTCACTACACATAGTTAAATCTCGTCGGCTTAAGCAGCTTACAAAAGCCGTGCGCGGGGAAACGATTTGGGAATTGTGTCCACTATAAACTGTATGAGCTTTAGAACTGTTCCCACGACATTTTGTTAATCTTGTTGTTAATAATGTTAAATTCATAGTTTGATTGGCGGACTCGGCGTTGTCAATTGAAGAGCCGCCGAATTTGATCCCAGAAACAAATATCTGTTGACGCGTATTGCGCACGTGACGAATGCAAACCGAACGCTATATAAAACGGTCCTACGCCCAATCGGCCGCAAGCGATTGCTACATTGTGTAAATGTACTCACCTGTTGATAGAACTGCGATGGAAATATTGTTGCTTTTCTTTTTGGTTGGTAGCGCAGCATTTGCTGTGTCTGATCCCGCAATAGATGAAGTCGAGAAGGGTGAGTATGGATATACACTAACATTTGTTGCTGAATTCGCTCAATGCAATATTGTTATTCTGAGTTGCCGTCCTTACTCATATCTTTCACATGCACAGATTTATAACCGTCTAAAACCTTCGTCACCACCTGAGACAGAAACCAATTATTGATCACCATGGATGAGGTCCCTTTTTCTGGGCTCACAAAGCACGTATGTCGAAAGCAAAGACTGTGTCATGGTAGAGTTCAATGAGCTAGGATATGGCTAGAGAAGCAATATTGAAGTGTATTTTAAACCGGAAAACATGATTTTGGCGCGATTTTTCTAGCCGCGAGTCATCTACTGAACTCTACCCAGTTCATCGATTGGATAAAACGAACCCACAGTCAGGATAATGACTACCTTCTGAGAACAAAAATGTATCTTTGCATACATCAAATGCGCTATAAATTTTGTGTTGGCTATATAAGTATCCGTTTGATGAGAATACACTTACTAAATATTTGATAAGACCCGCTTTCGAGGTTTTTAAGCACTTGAAAGTAGTACAGGGGTAAAAAGGGGCATTCCCGCTGTGCCAAATCCCTCGTCGAATTTTCGATTACTCATTTAGTTTTGTTTCTGTACCAAATTACCTCGCAAAACGTAATGTACTTTTGTGAAAAATAGCAGTCGTATTCGTCTATCTTACAGTACGCGAAAATTAGGAGTCCAATAGAAAAATCCTCAAACCATTTTTGAGATTGATGAATGAATATTAAAATTGGAAAGTTTCAGTGAAATTCACAGCGCCGTTTTGGAGAACTCGTGTTCCTAAGACAGTTCAACTTAAGTCGATTTGTCGAAGCTAGAAAAAGTAGAACACCTCAAAATCTGTCGTTTATTGCTTACTTATTCGGTAAAAAACTTTTTTTGGTCAATATAACCTAAAAATGCCTTAATTATGTTCGTTATTACAACGTTCACTCGCAGTGACAACTGAATTTGCAGTGCGTAAGTAATTCAGTTATGACTGAAACGTTTTATTTTGTACGTGGAGTTCCATATACCTCAAGTTAACAAGGTCAGAAGGCGGAGCCAGCAGTAAGTAGGCCAACAGTTCACTGTATACACACCACGCGCCGGGGAGTATGATATGCTGTACGAAATGGACAACAGAAATCGAATCTGTTGTTAAAGCGCGCCGTCAGCACGCGAGATAGAAACAGCGAAATTACCGATCAAATTAATGACCTTGCAGTGTTATAGTGAACACAAAAACACAGAGGCACGTTCAGCGAGTCGGACTCGGCCCTTTCGTTCTCAACGGTCTTATGCATACAGACACACAGCTACAGTTGTACCTCTGGATAAAACTACGTTTCATATTCGTTTTCCGCGGCATCTCTCTACCCTACGTACACCTCGTTGACTCGATATTATGCCGACCCGGCAAATGACAGGATTAAGGGTACGTACGGAACTGCTCAATGCCCGGCGTCAGGTGATTCGATATGAATGACAGCCCTGTAAACTTTGACCTTGGATATGCAGTAAAATATTGTAAAAACGACCAATTTTTCAATAAGGTTTGAAATATCGTTAAGAAGCTATTGACAACTGATGTTTTTAGACTGCTAATAGAAGTTGTTGATATTGTGTGATGATTTGCGTGGCCGGTGTCTCCTTGAACAAAGACGGTTATTTTCCACAAGTACTCTCCCTTGCTTTTCATTTCACATATGTAACAGGTCAAGATGTTTCGTACCGGATAATAACTGCCAAACGAATAGTTTCAATTGAGAAAAATATGGGTTTCCCTAAGCGTGCTTTGGCCGGTATCGGACCAATCATTTCAACTGCCAAATTTCCATATCAACCGATTCGGCATTTAAAGCAAAAAAATTGAATTGAAATAAACATAATGGACGACAATAAGCCAGCTTCAATCAAAACTGTTGCAGGATGGTAACTTTAGTTGCAGATTTTTTCCAAGGTAATAGGCAAGTTGCTTACTTGTACATGTTACAGGTATTCCAAAGCGGTCTTGTTTGTGAATGTGGTTTTAGCCGCATACTCTGCGTTAACGCATCTTGTTGACCACCTGCTGATCACAACAGAACTGATAACTAGGCCTGATTTTCAACAATAAGAAATTCCACAACCAAATTTTTAATAACGATTCAAATAAATTTGCTTGGCACTATACATTTAAAAAAAGCTCTTGCAATACACGTATTCTTCAGAAAGAATGACTACTGACCGCAAACACCATTGCCGTTTGTTGACACTTCGAGAGAAACAAACGTGCGTAATCCAGAAATTTAATATGTTTAGTAACACATCTTTTCCGACAAAGATTTTATGGGGAAGAAGTACAAACGATAAGTACGTAGTTGCACTCAAGTGAAACACAAAGCCTTTTAATTAAGGGCATCAGCAAGTTTTAATTTAAGCCGCATACATACTCAAACCACCATCTTCAATCATAAAAATCACTCTAGGTGAAAAAATATAAGTTACGGGAAAAACAGTAGCGCGGAATTGAAACCATTAACTCCGCAATAGCAGGGTTATGGTTTTGGCTATGTTTGTTCTCAACAAAATGTTGGTGATATTGATACCTTTTTGAAATTATTTACTCTGGGGGTTAAAGACTGCACCTTCCAAGAATGTGATTGTAGAATAAGAAATAGTAGTAGACTTACACTTTTGCTGAGTTGCATAAGACCTTAAATATTGCTCCGTATCTTAAAGTTATACAATGAGGTGAGATTCACAGGTATATAACTAAAATACGTTGTTCCTCTCATACTCTTAAAATCGAGGTGGCAAGAGGAAGATTAGATAGAGAATTAAGGCCGTGTAAAATATTGCAAGAAGTTTAATTCGTATGAAATTGAAGACGAACTTCATTTCTTAACAAGATGCTTTCTTTAAGATCATTTGAGGATCCACAATGCAATATTACATTCTTATTGAGTTACATGAACAACGTTTCAAATACCTTCTAGGTTAATCTGTCAAAAATTACCAGGAAAGGTTTTCTCATGAGAGCTACACTAGTGTCTATATGCTTTAGTATTGTGACTATTATACATTCTTTTTTCATACATCAGTGTGTCTTTGTATATATACTTGGTATTTACTATGGACCGGTAGCCTTTTATGTACTAAGAATAAAGAAATAGCAGCCAAAGGCTCGACCGCACAGCCAAACCTGGGCAGAGTATTTAAAGCGTACTTAAATGGTGGAGACACCGTTCTTGATTTCAGCGAATGTATGACAGAGTTGGATATTGTTTTTTTGTTTGCTCAACTCAAAGCTAATAATTTCAAGAAGTCTATTCCATTCAACATTAATCCAAATTTTTCGGCAACAAAAGCGACAATATCCCTTTAACAATAGGAAATGGGTGCTCATATATTCGTGCAATATAAGAAACATTGATTTGCCATGTAAAAAAGGTAAATCGTATTCAAAACCAAAACAGATATTTGAACAAGTTGACGCAACAGCATTTCAAGGAACAATGACAAATTACCTGACATTACTATGTTATAAAATAAACGACTGCGTTACAACATAACGGATGTTTATTTTTACAACAGTGAAAGTTATTTTAATATATGTCATCACCTATGACATAAGCGGATAATGTTTTGCATAAACGTTTATTTAATTGAATACATGTACATCTAACACCAGTGATATCATTAAATACACTAGGGATATTTTTGGGACAATACGCCAAACACGAATATGGACCTGGGAGTATCATTGTTGTAGCTGAAGCCTTAGTGGAAAACTCGCAAGACGTTCTCATGATAGCTAACCGTGACAGTTCTTGTGTAACTGAAGAAAAAAATTAGGGTTCAAGCACGAAACACTCTCTTTCAAATAAATGAACTAGTGATATGTTTCTAATTGGGCTAAAACATACCACTTTATTGTGCCAGGTATTGCCTTTATTCGGGCATAGCTGTTCAACGTTGCAAAAACTTTTTTAATAGCAATGTTTGCTGGGGTTTTCCTCATTACCACTGAGCTTTCTGAGAGTTGTTTTTTCTACACAGTACTCGACGTAATCAATTAAAAGTAAAATTGAGTTTCTTGACCTCTTAGTTATAACAGTTTAGTGTAAAGTGTCAGTTAATAGCAAACAGAACACATACAGCACAAAGTATTCAAACTAAACAAGACTTTACTTGTGAATCAACAATAGTACACGCAATAAAAAGTGGTTGTAATGTCCTGCAGTTGTGGTGCTAACAGCTGGACAAGCCATTAAATTCAGCATTCAACAAATTTAGGCATAGCCTTATCAACTTTTATTGTATTCGGCAGGTCAAAAACCTTCAAACTCAAACTAAGATACTGAGTACGAAAGGTTTATTCAGCCAAAACCAACACCTATGCGGTCCATTTCGATCACATAGTGAAAACATAGAAAACAAAAAGCAATAATTTGAATTTTTCTGTATTTGAGAGGATGGCAAATTTAAATAAAATCATTCGCCACTGTGTGACACCAGATATTCCAGGGTACAATACTCGTGTTACGAAAGTAGCGCTAAATTTAAATCTACAACCATTGTCCCAGTTGGACATAACAGAGGGGTGTTCCATTAAACGACTTTTTCAAAATCGGTGTGACTTAAGGTAATTGTCTGAGCGCCAGGTTTTTCATGGAATGTTTAGAGTTGACGTTTTTTTCTCGATCCAAGGTCTGGGTACCGGCAGACTACCATGACATGAGTTTGGCGAGATTCCGCAGACCTAGAGATATCGATCTCACTAGCTTTCACTTTCAAAATACGTTACGGAAGGCACCATGGTTCTGCGCTCAGACACGGTGGATTCAAGACCTGCTTTGTCTTAAGTCATGAAACTACGAAGTGTGCTCATGAAGTGTTGAGGTTGTCAGACCCTCCCTTAAAGCAAATGTCAAATGTCAGAGCCAAGAATGGAATAGAGTAGACACAACGAATGCTTTTCATCCAGTATCTTTTATCAGATTGTGCAACAACTAGACTAGAGTATGGCGAGCTGTTCTTACAAAACAGCGACTGAAGTCACACCCTGCAGTATACGACAATTAAAATTATGTAAGACTCTACAAAACTACCGAATTTGCCAAAGTTCATATTGCAGAAATGGGTGAAAGAATTTATTTGAAACTTTTAGAAACCATGGTTTATGCTCTGTTCTCCAGAAAGATGTTATAAATTGCCTTTGAAAGATTCTGCCTCTGCAAGTGAGGCAACCAAAAATAAGGGTGGCATTGCTATGATATTTATGAGAAAGTTGACTTAACCGAAAAACAAATAGATAATTTGGAATTTGTTACAGGGTTTTGAGATTTCGTCTTGAAAATTTGTATCAAACGAAATTTGGTTCTGTAATTGATATTGTTATTTTCATAAGGCTGTGTCGTTCATTTTTTCTAGATTTCATCAAAAAGGCATGATAGTGCGTCCTGATTAATGGCTGAATGGTATAAAACCAAACCATGAATTCTACACGCTTTCTACTTTCAGAAAACTAAAATTCCTAATTTTTTAAGTATTTGGATAAATACGAAGACTGGTCGACAGGCTCTTCAATTACTTTAATTTAATTGTACATAAATTATCTGTGAAGTGTAGCAATAGAAAATCAAATATTTAAAGAGGCCTGAACTACATGTTTCAGCATTTTAATATGATTTTTGTATCAGAATTAAGTGGATCCCAGTGGAAAATTGCGTAGAAGGGTTTTCCGATTCAGGATTGGTATGTTTATGGAGCATTGATTTAAAGATTTGACGAATGTATAAGTGTGATGTGAACACCTAATACCTCTCACAAAGTTAAGCGAAACAGATCAAAAGCATAAATTATGTTCCAGTGAGAAGCAATAATTCTCTTATGCATCGTTTGATTGAATTTATAATTCTTACAATAGAAACTCGAAGAATTCGAGTGACGGTCCCGCTGTTTCGATTGCTCAATACCAACTCGCTGTGACAAACAGTTGCAATGAGCGTGTGTTGAATTAACAGTTCTTTACAAGCCTAGACACCATCTCTAATCTCAGTTTGGTACACAATGAAATCAATTTTAGAACGGCAATGGCACGGGGCCTGAATAAAAACTGTTTGAAAAAAAATCTCGAGCTTATTCCACCTTTAACTGTACTACAAGCTCAAGTTTTACCTCCCTGTAATGTTTAATTTAACTGACTGAAGAAATCAGTACGGTTACGTGTTCGTTACAGTTGAATTTGTCACTCGAGTTAGCGAAAGTGATGATCCTGCCGATGACATGAGTGTCGAATTTGACGCGCACGGCCAGACCTTTCAGCTAAATGCCAAACGAAACTCTCGTATTCAACCGGACTCCGTTCCTGTTATGTTTGTGGGAGCTGACGGGACGCCAAGGAAAGAAGAACCACCCATCAAACCTGAGGTAAGATTGACACCATTGAGCCAAACATTAATAAACCTGCAAAGACAACATTTATTTTCAGGTCTGTGTGATTTTAGCTTCTAACTGTCGTGACAGCATTAAGAGTTACTTACAGTGGCTAGTGAACCAAGTGATCGATATACGGTACCCTCATTTCCTTCTGTACCTAACCCACTGCTAGTGTGCTGCGCGTTTTCTGTTGATTTGCGCTATATGCGGATGACGTCATCAAAACCGGGGTAAATCCATCCTATATCGCGCAAGTCAACATAACGCGCAGAACACTAGCATCATGTGCTGTCTCACATCCACTATATGTTAGCATTACAGTCTGGTGAACAGCTCTGATATCTGGTTCTTCTTCGTTTATATCGTTTATACATCATCTATTTTGTGATCACTTAATCTGAACTAATGGTTTAGGTTACAAAATAATCACAGGTAAAAGAATTGCAATTTACTGAAGCATATTTAAAGCTGTATTGTCGTACTTTTCACTGTTTGAAATGGCTCCATGAATGTAAACAATAAAGTTGACCTTACTGAACTAAAACATATCATTTATCCACTAGTTATTCCTTTCGATTTTTAAAACTGTTTTACTTAATCAGGGATGTAACGCTGACGTCTCGATGAAAATAAACTAGAATTGTATCCCACTAATCTATAGCAGCTTACTTCGTCACACGTCGATATGTGTGACAAAAAAATAATTGTTGCAAATCAGTTTGCAAGTGATGATCAACTGCATGACCTGTAATTTTCGGAAAAGTAAAGAGCCTTGAGCCATCCGCATGGGCATTAGAACCGTTGCTGCAAATGCACTTATTCACTACACTGCCATGAGTGCCACTTACATGTATTGAGTAAATACAAAGTCTCCATTGTGATGATGCAGTTGGCTTGTGGCGTAGCACCGTCACGTGATTAATTTGACCGCGCAGTTTCGAAATTTATTAATTATAGCGTAATTTAAGGCGTACTCATTGTTTCCACCTAAACTCAAAATTTTGCGCTTTTGCTCCAGCCCGCAGCTTGAATCAAGAAGTAATCAGACGCGATAACTACACACACGTTTGCGTAATCCACAATATACTCAAAGTCTGGCTATTAGGCAATTAAATAGTAAAAATGTTTCGATTTAGGCCACTTGCCGTTAAAATTGACCTTGTCTTGTTCCTTGCTCTGTTTAGAAATGATTGGTTCTTCGGATCAAGCTAATGCCACTTTAATATTATGAATCGTGCTATCGAGCGCCCAAAACCAATGTTTACTGCAGATTAGTACATACTTGAATACGCCAGAGGGCGTATGCAAGGACACACTTCAACTAATAAATCCACGGAAAGCATTAGATAAATACACATGTTCGACTCTAAAACGTTCCCCAGTGGCCAGCAAGCCACAATTTAATACAAATTGAAATCCACAAACTCGAAACAGTGGTGTGACAATGTACAACTACGTTTTTGATTTACTAGTTAGCGCAGGGGCAACAATTTATTCATTGATACATCCGACGAGTATTCGTAATCTCCAAATATAAGGGGATCTGAAGATGATGTTAGTGATGGTTATTCTCTTGGTGTCCGTAACAGCCTGAAATATCCCCTTAAAGTTTAGACAGCACCTCTCGAATCTCGTTTAATCTGGATTAACTGTTACATGTACGTTGGCGGCAGTTCTCATATT
This sequence comes from Phoronis australis, assembly GCA_002633005.1. Lineage (NCBI taxonomy): Eukaryota > Metazoa > Phoronida > Phoronidae > Phoronis > Phoronis australis. The sequence continues at coordinate 712,631 of NMRA01000107.1, read as the reverse complement.
TGCTGTGCATGTATGTATTGGGACAGTGTTTATCATCCATTACGCAATCTATTCAGAAATTGTTTGCCGAGAATTATCCCCAAAAAGTCTGAAATTCTTTCTGGTCCGTTTTAAATCTATTATCAAGTGTTTATAAAAATAGTTTGTTGGTAGCGTCAAACTCAAACATTGTCTTTCGGGGGTAAGTCCAATTAATGAATTAATACAATTTGTTTTGTTGACTGAGGGTCTACTGGGAAGCAGTGAAAACTGGTTGGGCTAACCTCATTGTAAATGTTACAATAATAGTCTAATGGGAAGCAGTGAGAACTGGTGGGGCTACCCTCATTGTAAATGTTACATTAATAGTCTTAAACATTAACCAAAATCAGGCTGGTTCTGTTTGACTGCTTCTCGCTTTGGGGACTTTTCAAGTCGTGGTCACGAAATGCCAACATAATATATATTAGATTTGTCACGTTGGTTTACTTGAAACTCCTAGCCTATCGTATACGTACATGGACCATAGCCGCAACATGCAATATGCAACAGCCGCACGTCTATTGAAATGTGGAGTTTAAAGCCATAAAAATTCCTACTTCAGTCATTCCCCAAGACAAAATCCTGCACCTGCGCAGATAACGTTGACATTTTAGGGGGAAATTTGAGGACACGGGAATACCCGAGGTGTTCCGGATGGAACATGGCTACACTACTGTTTCCCGGGTAATGGTCCGCTATAAAGTGCCCGAATTTTAAGAACCAGTTTTTCCCACTAAATAACTGGCATCAAACTGGTTCTCAAAATGTGGGCACGTTATATCAGACTATTGCCGTTTCCCGATTGTCTCGAGTAATCGCCGTATAATCCAATAGTTGATTTTCGAAATAGCCATGCCATACTGAAATTCACTATAATCCAGACGAAGAGTGATCATGTAACTGGTGCACAGGCGTTCAGCACCACCTACAGATAGATCCTATGTAATGCAAACTGGAGGTTTCGACCTGCAGTGTTCAACACCTTTCCTTGCTATCATAATGCCGGAAAGTTTCCACTGGTGTGCGGTGAGGTGTACTATTGGCTCACTGAAAAGGCAAATCTCTTGAAATTATATTGGATGAAGATCATCGTGTCCCTCAGCGAAGAAGATTTGGCGGCTCCGAAGTCAGTAGCTGCTACCGATCCCAGTCGATGCCAAATAACTAAAATATATTAGTGAACTCAATCTAACCAAACAATATGATGAAGTAACGGCGGGATTTATTCCCCTGTCGTTCAATTAAAAACCGCTATGTGGTAATTGAATTTCTGTCCACTGACCGAATGCTGTGGGGTGGTGGCGTGTTACAACTTTGATTAAAGTTTCTTGGTCTATTTACACCGACCTCATGTCTATATATATTGTCCGAGGAAGGATTTGAAGCCATGACTCTGTTACAAGATGTTATTTTATTTTTCTAGATATTTGATAACAACCAGTTCTTTGGAGGCTCCCAAAACGGTACAACGACCTTATTGAAGCGGACTTCATCTGGCAAGGTACAATACTTGGGCGCTTTAGTCCCGGGTTTTCACACTATCTTCCTATTCTCCTTGCGGGATTCATGCTTATTCGGCATTTACAAGATTTCAGTAAAACAGTAGAAAATTTATTATGAGAAATTATCGCGGGCTCTTTCTAGATTTTCATTTCGAAATATTTAAAGAAAACTTGTGTTTGTAACGTGCTACTTTCTATGAAATGTGTCTGTTCACATGACAATCTGAAGATAATAATAGTTATTTCCTTTTAGCAATATGCAATATATACGAATATTTTAAATAAACTATTCCTTTTGCGTTGAAGCTGTCGGGTCATGTGACACGCAACAACGTGTTGTATGAGCTAGAACAGGAGGGCGAAAAAACTATGGTCGTCAGAAAGAAACGACAGTCTCTCTGGGCTCACGAGATGAAATTAAGACGCTCTAAAGACTACGACGATGCCGACATTGAAACGATTATCGGTGAGTAGGCTACAGATAAAGCATATCTGAATTGTAATCTAGAGGGAGAAATTTTGATACATTGTCACAGGACTCGAGTGACTTAAACGGTAATTCAATGCAGGTGTTTCGTTTGGAAATCCATTAATTTTAAACGTTATTGGGACACTACATTTTTCAATGTTCATTCAGCCGAAGGGGCCCTTAATCCAGCTGACCATGAACTCGAACGTACATAAAATGTGAAAAATAGTTTTGGAAAAACCTGCACGTATTTATTCTCCAGTAAGAGGGTCCAATCGGATCTGTAACATAGCAACACTATTCTTGTTATAGAAGACCAAATTCACTTTCTTCACGACGGGTGTTGTTACCTTAAGTTTGTTTAGGACCTTATGTAAAACTCTGTGCATTTAGAAAAATGTCAAGAAAAATATAGATTGTAACTGTAAAAGTACATTTTTTCAAAAAGTATAAAGCTTGTAAAATTTGATTTTTGACTTTTAACTAATCTGTTATTTATTGTTATTAACATGTTTTTATTAAAATTTAGCAACGAAGAATAGTACAAACAAAACCACGGTATCAATGATTAAAATGACCAAATTTTCTTTGAAGCAAATGTTTAAGAAGGTTTATTTAAATATGCTTTTACAATATTCCAAGACATCAACACGTTATCGGTTCATGAAACTTGGTAGATATTTCATGAAACGTTTTAGAAACAATCCTGACACCGTGATTGAGTCCATGAAGCATAACATCTAAATCAGCCATTTCTGAGATATGTTGTTCCAAAGTCAGCCAAGTTTGGCCATTCTTATAGAGTCGTCCGTAGCATTGATGCCTGCAGCTGCAATATCGTGTCTGTTTGTTCTTGTCTGTCGAAAGTGCTGTACGATACTGCTCATGTGACCTGTCAGTGATGTGGGCTATTTAGTTACACGAATATCTTCGTAACAAAGGAACGAGGAGTACAGCTTTCCGACCATATTTCGAAATATTGCATGTTGTCATATTCTTAATCCAAGGTATGAAACACGTAAGCATGTATTTTTCAAGTGCTTGTTGTTCGCAACTCAGAGCATGGCTGAAATTTTACCATCACGTGACCGTTTTAAAATGAAAAAATGTGCAGCTTTGCGATTATCATCACTGGAATGAAATTTAGAATTCCATGTCTGAATTAAACAGCTATTCAGTTATCTTCACTCGTTAATTTGAAGGTTGATATTTATAGTTTGAATACTGGATGAAGTGTATAACTTGCAACAAAATGACCTCTTGATACTTATGCTTAGACATCTTAAAAGAATGCAACGGGGATTATTTTTTGCATTTTGTAGCCACGAGGGGTGCTCGTGTTAGAAGAAGCAATAAAATTATCGCTAACGTCGAAGGGCTTGTCATGGTCGACTACTCTCTGTGGCGAAAGTTTTACGAAAAGAACAGCTACGACAGCACCAAAGCAACCAATGAGATTAAGCAATACTTTGCTTACGTCATTCATGGAGTAAGGGGTTTGACAAACGTTGAAAGCAAATTTTTAAGAATTTGATTGTTTGCTAGAAAGATATCGCACAAAAGTGTACACATAGTGAATGTCTGTATACTGTACCTCATTTAAATATTTGCTATTAGGGTTGAACGATGTTTCAACCCTTCAATGCCCATTAAACTATTGTGAGATCCCAATTAAAGAGAGGCTGACAAGACATAAAACTAAAGGATTAAGAATTTGATATATTTGAACTTTCTGTAACCTTTTGAGTCCTTGGTTGTCTAAGAAGTTAGATAATCTCTGCGCGCGTGTGTTTAGACCCCATATACGAGCATGTACACGTACATTTTGCAATTTCTTTAATCCCGGTCGTCATATCGGTTACACTGGTTGCCTTGATTAAACCGTCCGATTATTAGCCCATGAGTTGTGTATCCATTAGTTTATGTTTATTTCAAAAAGGAAGTGGTTTAATAGATGACACCATCCATTTTTATAAATAGTTGGATTTTTACCTTCTTCGATTTCAGAAAACAAGTGATTCTACAGTCCTACAGTTTGCCTAGAGTGCACCAATATGGCGATTACAAATACCGCGCTGACATTAATTGGAAAGCAAGAGCAACGTTAAATAGTTCCTGATTAAAATTCCATTGGCAACCAATTAAAATGGAGGTGTGGTGTCTTGGACCAAGTGCTTCACACGATTCCTTGAAGACGTACTTTGAGCACAGGGTACCAAGTTACCCAATACTCCCCCATGATGTCAACGCATTCACAGTCCAGTTATTATTCATTAAATCTTTTAAACCAATGCGAATAAGTGAATATCGTGCAATGTCTGTGCTTTTTCGTTTCAGGTTGATCTACGGTATCAAAATATCAACGACCCTTCCATAAACATTTTCATTACTCTGGCAGGTTACGTTATTGCAAAGGTAAGGTAGTTTAATCGTAAACTGGCTCAAAAATGTTCTCAGGTTTAGTTCCTGCATCAGTCTAGCTCTGCCACTGAGCTTGGAGCGAATCGCGTATTTGAGGTATAACGATAATTCAAAGTTTTTATCAAGTGCTGTCTAGTAGGCTCAAAGAACATAAAAACATATAGGTTGGAGCGAATTCATTGAGTCCAAAATACCGCATGAGCTCCAGTCCGACCACAGGGTTGTAAAATCCATCTATAATGACCGTCAGTCGCCATTGAGTGAAACGGTACGGCATGAGGTAATAGCCACATTATTGAAGCAGCGGTCAATGTAAGTCGAAAGAGAAAGACGGCCGCTTTTACTGTCGTTTTTTAAACCACTTCCTTGTGGTTACCCTGGATAAATTTTGAAGTTCTGAATTATTGCGCATGTGCCAATCCGGAAGTGACGTTTGTGATCTGAATCAATCCCCGCCAGCCAAGCAAGCAAGATAATGAGCTTTAAAACAGTATAGATGATTAGGAATTCCGTGATGTACAATGATTGACAAGATTCGTTGGAGGTGACTCGCTCATGTCAAGAATGCAACGTTGTCCTTTCACGCCAATGCTAAATACGTAAACAACCTTCGAGTAGTCGAAAAACATTTCTTATTGTTGGGTTACCAGAGAGGCATGCACGCCGGCAAAGATCATGTTCTGAAGAAGGATGCCATGCCTTCGGCAGTTCCCTTGTCTGCTCCGTTGCCACTTGCTTGGATTGCTTTTTAAAACGTGAAGCATAGTGACCTGCAGTCACAGTAGAGACTCGAGGCCACGAAGTTTGTGTCCCCGTGCATGTGAGAAGTCACAGAAGTATACAAAGGCGGCAATCAACACAGTGATATGTGTTTTTGTGTTCGCCGAATTCAGCCATAACCACATACCTTCCCACTACTGAACTGTCAGAATCTCACAAAACAGGATTCCAGTTCAATCTAGGACTGCCCGAGTGTACTCGTCGAAATCAAATGATTACGACAACATCTTGAAAACGGCCTTAAATTAACAAATGCCCACAATAAATCGTCGTACAAACAAAGCTGCCGCGAATGATTCCGGTCACAAACGCAACTTCTGGAGTGACGCATGTATAATTAATTAGAACCCGAGGCAATTTAATCATCCAGGGTATTTTGGTAGCTTGAAACTAACCCTGATCGGTGTTAGATGTTTTGCGCATGTGCGAACTTCTAACAAGACTGGAGGAGGTGACTCTTCAAATGGAGAATGCCGTATACAGGTATACCCTTACGATAACAGTCTTATACAAATGTTAAAGTACAAGTACATCAAGAAGCAAAATAAGGTCGCCTAGGACTTTTGTCATTATAACATCAATTTTCTCTTACAGTTCCCATTAGCGCATGCGCAGTCATGAGACCCTCCGATGGATAATTTCAGGCTACGAAAATACCCGAGATTTTCCGAATGACCTGGGTATAGAGTCTTTGGCGCGAATGTGAAGTTTAGGCGCACACCTAAGAACATTTGTGACCGATCAGTTTCCTAACTTCTTTCTCATATAAAACTCCTCACCAGGATGATTAAGGTATAGGCCCTAAATTATTCACACATCTTTGAACCTGTTGGTCAAAAGGACCGAAAATCTAAGTATCAAGGTACATGTATGAGGAAGTGTGATGAGGTCATCGCCTGATTCACTGTTGCAACATCAATAACATCAATGAAACAACAAGGTTCCTCCTCTATGATTAGGAAAAGAGAACAATTCAAAACCAAAAAGGACAACCTCGCACTACCGTTTACGCTATCATTCCTCAAAAAGGACGCTATTTTGTTTATCATGCGCTTTATATGAAAACTTTTTGGACATCTCCAAACAAGCAGTTTTTATAACTCCACAGTGTATACAATGTACTTATTGGGAGTAGGCCTATGTCACGTGGCAATGATTTCGTGTTCTAGCATGTTGATCGTAATTATGTACTCACTAAGATCTCGTCGTTCATTTTGCATCACTCCAGTCTCCGCAGGGGTCGTCCTGGTATGATAGCAATAAGGTGACCGTGTCGTCAGGTCGTGATCAAGTCGACGTGGACCGTGCGCTGAATGGACTCATCAACTACGTTCAACAGTACCGCTCATCGCTGCCTAAGCATGACCACGCGTTCTCGTTTTCAGAGTGAGTTTTGTTTTGAAATTCATCCTCAGTGGCGGATCTAGGATATCACAAGGGGGGGGCCCAAATTTTGTCCGGCTGTAAGCATTTGCGCAAACTGAACCACGATTGTAGATGCGCATAGCACCGAATGGGGGGAGGTCGGAAGGGGGATTTGCCCCCCTCCCGCCCAGGAAATTTTTCTGTTTTTACCTCTAAAAATCAAGCATTTTACTTGATTCCTGAAGTATTATTCAAGAAAAAAAAAACAGATAACGTGACCAAAGACTTGAACTCAAAACCTCGCGGTTATAGAGCACGTGCGTTACCACTAAACCACCACGAGTTAACTAGGAATCTCATGCTAAAAGACCTACTTGTTTATGGTCCACAGCGTTTGCGCGCGAAACCTACTTCTTTTCGTAATGCTTATTACACGTTTTATATTTTGTGCCATGAAATCTTAACAAATTTGTCGTATTTAAAATAGTCTACAAATGCCCAAAAGACCAAATCCGTTTTTCGTGTTGGCAATAATGACGGGATTGCTTTGGAAATCGTCTAAGTTAAGGTTTGACAAAGAGAGAATTAATTAATGAGTTTCTGAGTGATTCACTAAGGCTTCGATTAAAATTCACATCTTAACAGCAGCTTCTGTTTTTTCATCGTCACTCAGGTTCCATTCTCTTTAAAAAATGAAGTAAATTTTCTTCATTGCACAGTGGAGCAGACGACGAAAACGGAGTCGTAGTGCGCAGCGCTTCTGCCGGTCGCCTGGGATATCGCGGGAGAGCCTACACTAAGTGTATACTTAGCCATAGTTCCGTTACGAATGAGCCGTATTCCGAATTTGACACTTGAAATTGGGTTTGAGCCCCCCCCCCCCCAANCCCCCCCCCCCCCCCTAAATCCGCCTATGATCCTAGTTGCTCAGTGAAGACGATTTACTATGTCAGCTGTATATAAGAATGCGCAAAGGGGTCCGGGACACACAGCGGCCATTTAATTCTTCCACAAACTGATGGAAGCGTCACATGCGCAATGAATTGTGGGAAGTCGTCCACTCGTGGCAGCCACTTACTTCTTAAGTCAAGTTATCTTATTGATATCTGGCCAGAGTTATCTCGGTAATTATTTACAATATGACGACATTGACTTACACATATGATTTCGGCATTGTTCAATTCCTTGCAACGTTATCGTTCTAAAATACCACGATTTTTTCCTACCCCGCTCCCTTAGTATTTTATCGCGAAATTTCTGCTCGCACTATTTCCCGGTACTCGGTTTACTCCCAGGTTGTAACACCGCCATGTTGGAATGGAAGGAGTCACCTGGCGGTCAAAAACTGAACTAATCTACCGACTTCTGCAGATTGTCGCTTTTCATAGGTTCAAATTGACCGATACCCGTCTATCCCCTGCCTGCGTTACGGTCCCAAAGGTTCGAATTCGATCCTATGGTGACCCTGGTACACATCTGCTAGCAAGAATCCACGAAAAAGCGGAGGTTGTTTTTGAGGTCCAACTTGGTGAAAAGGGTTTCACTTCAAACAATTTTCGAGGAAAAATGGTCAAATGGTCAATTGTAAAAAATTTGGAAAAGGTAAAATGCCGCTACATGTTTCTCCATATTATGTCGGGAAAACTTTAGCGGGAATCTCGCGCGGGCAAACACCATTCACAATCGAGGATGCTGTTTCATTCATTAACAAGAGTTGAGCTAACATGGCGGTGTCAATCGGGAAATAGTGCGAACCGATATTCGACGATAAAATACGGAGGAAACGCGGTAGGGGATACATTCATATATTTTTGGAAAGATAACGATGAAAGGAATCGAACGATATCAAAATCATATGTGTAAGTCAATGTCGTCATATTGTAAATAATTACCCTTATCTCCACCATGTTATCCCATACGGTACGAAAAGCATGGCATTATTTTGCAATTTCGGATATCAAAATCAATTCCTATTGATTACTCACGCTTTTATTCCAGAGACTTCATAACTGTGACTTCCGTTACTCGTAAATGCTCTCAATAACCGAAACTTTCGAGGTTTTTTCCGTGGTGGCCAGTTTCCCATGCGATTGCCGCAGTATACGTGTTAAGAACCGCCATTAAGTGCAATTTGAATACCACAATAAAGAAAGACGCTGTACCCTTAATAGATTCATTTGGGTGAGAGTATTACTTATGCACCTTCAATTTCCGTTAACTTGTTCAAAGGATTTTGAGAGCCGGACGTTTTTTACTGGTGATGTTGCTCTTTGTAGATTTTCAATGCTTCAGGGAAAAACATGCAAGTGCACCTTAGTGTACATGTAAACTCACACTTCAAGAGAAGTGCACTGCTACATTACAAGTAGAACGTTCGAACAGGCATAAAGGAGTCGAATGGCAGTTTGGAAAGATAAAGCCCTGCCAAAGAACGCTCTATTTAGTTGAATTTACTCGCACAATCAACCTTGGATGACTGACGTAAGCTGTCACTTGCCTGTGTATCAAGCTCAAAAGACCGGACGTGCGTTCAGTAGACGCTAGGACCTACGCTAGGACCTAGCTGAAACCTAGTCAAAGTCACGTGCTCTCTTTTAAAATGCACGGCAATATCTCACGTAATCTCGCGAAGTCTTGCTTTTTAGCGAGGTCCTAGCGTTACTGAACGGGAGGCTGGGTGTTACATGCATCAGTGACTGCATTGAGAAATGATTTGGTGACAAGATGCTGATTATGTCATTTATAATGTTTCTATTTACTTTTCAGTCTCGATTTCACGAGTAGTGGCTCAACGGGTGTTGCAGGTACATGTATTTTTGTTTTGTTCGCATTTTTATTAAAACCGGCCTATGCTATCGAGCTGACTTCTTCACTTTTACCCTCAAATGATCCACCACGAGTGTTCAATCAAGCTCTATCTGCTGATAGCTATTCAATTTCTGGGTTCCAAGGATTACCTAAACATCCAGTCCACCACCTTTTTCAAAACATAAAGGTGTCACAGAGTTTCAATGGTTTCTGGTGAACTACAGACCCTGAAATGTCTCGTAATTATGTGAATTTCCGATTTGGGTGAATCAAGTTCTCAGTCCAAAGCATAATTACGCCCTTTAGAATACACTGTGTAGATATAGGGCTTCTCTTTCTTTGCGTTGATATGTTTCTTCGCAAATAAGCAAAACTTTTGCAGTTACTTTCGCAAGAACATCAACAATCGTAGGTCAGCCACTTGACATCTCCTTGTAATGTCTTCGATCCTGGACGAATGTATATACCTTAATTGTATTAAGTCGATTTCCAATTCAAAACGCAATAATTTGCTAGAGGAATTGCCATGTGGGAAAGAATATGCGCAGAAACCAACGTAGTGACACCACATTCTTTCTTTCAGGATATGCTCCGGTTGCCGGCATTTGCTCGTCCCGCCGTTCGGTGTCACTGACCGAGTCTCACGGTGGATTTAACTGCATCAGTACCGCAGCCCACGAGTTAGGCCATAAGTAAGTTGTGAGTGTATTAAAGCATCATCTAGATAGGTCCTAAAGTGTTCAAAGTACCACAGCTGTACTTGGAGTCGTCGAGTTTCGTTCCATTCACGGCTTAAGTGCTGAAGGAAGTCAGAGGAAGGGTTACTGGTTAAATAATTCACGAAACATTATTGGTGCTACAGTTATGTTTTCAATTTTCCACGGGAATAGTTTGAGTAACTTCTACAGACAGTTGCTCTACTGCGTTTTTTGACCATGGAGCTACAGACTACGGTTTACAGTGCCGTCTCGGCTTTCACTACGCACTGGTCGGAGAAAAATACTAGCAGCAGACTTCACCGTCCTTAGCATTTGGTAAATTTGTAGCCATTTACAGCGGGATATCTCGCTCTTCTCAAATAGCAGAGCAACCGTGATTTTATTGTTCAGGACTGTCTGAATCCATTCACAGGTCGGCCAGGGTGAGTCTTGCATCACATTTCCAAGAACTATCAAATTCTGTATTGTCACTTCGAGTAAATTTCTCCATTTTATTTTCAGTTTGGGTGCCCGTCACGACGGGGGAACCAGCGGATGCGCGGAAGCAAACCATATCATGGATCCAGATGGAGGAAAAAGCAACCTACATAACACGTTTTACTTCTCCTCCTGTTCAGTGCGAGATTTCAAGAACACTCTGGGGTATGAATGTATACTACACAAGCAGTTAATACTCAAGTTTCCAAAATCATACTTAATATTCGTAATTTTCTTGTTGTAGAATGTGTTGTCTTTTCGTCGAGAAACCCAGTCTATGCATTTTGCAGCGTAGGTCCTGCAAATAACCCACATTTGATCACAGACACGGGCGTATGGCCATGGCCCCTGACCTTACTATATAGCCAGAAACTTGTACACATTCGCTAAATCTTGCCAGCAGCACTTATCAGAAATACATGGCGACAGAATATTATTAAACATTTAGAGTTCGAGGGAGATAGCTACACAATTTGCTTTTAGCCTGTTGCAGAGACTGAGAGTTATTAGTGTTCCGCGTCCTTTGAGGTTTGGAGTTAGTTCCGTTCTCAGTGGCGAATGTAAACGACCGCCCAAAAGCCAATAATTAAGACCCGCCAGCCAAGTTTGTGGTGAAATTTTTTCAAAATCAACCAAATGCGATTCGTAGCCTTGGATGCAGCACAAAATTTAAAATGTCCAGCTGAGCCAGCATCTGTCGTTTTTCGCTTAAATTGGGTGAGGGCTTAAAAAGTACTAAGTGCCACTAAAGCGTGAGATACAGAACCGGATGTGTTCGCAGAACCGCGAACTGGGCGATGGCAATATTGAAAACCCAGGCTCCACAGGAGTCAGTTCCCAGTTGCAGACCGCCTAGTTAGTTTCACAAATTTAGGTGTTTTCCTGGAAGCCGAAAGGAAAGGTTCATGGTAGCTTCTACAGTTTGTGCAACATGTCAATTTGACTTTAACAAAATATAACACTCCCGAACACCTCTGAAATTGGGCATATTGCGTTTGGCGCTCCCCGCACCACCGAACTGAAGCTCCTAATTTGGCAAGCGAGGAAATCTATTTATGTTGAAGAGAAGTTCGCAGGGAACGACATTGCACAATTGAACGACAACCTACGGCTAAATGTGTGTCGACGTAGGTGTCCTTGACAACGAGACTCTCACTTATTCTTCTTCCGTGCTTTTCCAACAAAGTAGCTATATAGCTAGTTCCAAAGAATTAGAACAACATAAGTTTCAACTGTTTTGTGCACGGTAGGTTGTTTTGACCCATAATCGATAACCAAGAGTTTGTTGGACATTTCACGCTGTTCCCATAAAACGACGACGATGTAGTTTCGGTTCTCCGTTTAAAACATTCTACTAACATAGCTTCCATGTACATGAAATGTAACAGCGTGCATGTGCATTGTGAGAATGTACGTTCCAAAAATAAAACATGGGCGGCGCAACACTGAAAAAAGTTGGGGCCTATGGCCTCACACTTCCCTCCCCNCCCCCCCCCCCCTGTGGTGCACCGCTCACAGACCATGGGTAGCGCAGCACTGAAAAATATGGGGGCTATAGCCCCCACACAGCCCCCTGTGATGCGCTGCCCATGTAAAAGTGTAACATGAAGCCGAAAAAGTGACCAATGACTTTCAGCGATCGTGAATGCGTGAAGGATCCAGCTACACACGGAGACCCAGCGCTGTGGGCGGCACATATGGCTCGCTTGCCTGGTCAGATGTACACCGCTGATGTCCAGTGCCAGCAGCTCTATGGACAATCGAGCAGCGAATGTGGCCAGGTACGCACTATATATAAAGGTAGGACGTTGGGTGGGTGGGTGTGTGGGTAGATATATGAGTCATTTCCTTTTCAGTATTCTGTTGTATCACTTCATTAGCTGTTACCTGTTCCCATTCACCTATACTCACGCAGTAGACTAAATTTGTATTTTTGCAATTGTTTATTCTCACGATTCAAGTGCACTGTTGCTACATTCAGTATAGCTTTGGGTACAAATCGAATATATCTGCGATGCATGTATACATGTGCAGTTAGTCCTTTCTAAGCCATATTTTACTGGTAGTGTTACACACAACCTGTCACCAGTGAGATGTAATTATGGCATCTGTAACCGTCGACTTGTCTTGTCTTATACCAACCCAGTCTACTCCAAAAATAAGCAAAATTATTCGAAACAACATTTTTGATCCTTCTGTTACCGGGCCTCATTACTCCTGCCTGTTGCCATAGTTTGTGGGTGTCGTTGATGGTTGTATCTAAAACATAGGAATTTACACGATGTGTAAGAAAATTAAGTTTATTAGCTGTCAAATAATTCTTCGTGCTTACGGCCGAGCACCCGTATTCTTTTAAATGTGACTATGACTGTTCGCCTTACATGTATACCTCAAGAACATTCTGAGCCGCGCGCTGCATTGTTTATTTGGTCGTCATTTGTGCTTTTATTCAGTGGGTGTATGACTCGAAGAAGTACGATAAGTGCCGGGCACTTTGGTGTAAGACGACTGGAAACTATTGTGGCACTCGATATTCTCCTGCCGCTAAAGGAACTGACTGCGGCACAAACAAGTGGTGTATCAACGGCAACTGTGTTACAAAGGGTAAATATTCAAATTTTAGAATCCCTGCTGTGAGGCTGCATATGTTATGTGACAACATCGACCACCCTCCCCCCATCTACACCACTTTGCCACAGGTGGTCACCACTTTAACACTCGCCTCGACAACAGTTATGCCCTATGATCGCAAAGTTTTGCCTTCAATGAGAATTTGTTGATTTGTCGACCCAAATCATGCGCCCAAGGCTTTCTACACGGCGAATTTATAAATATGGTCACTTGTACAATATTGTAAATAGCACGCCGACCATGAGGTTTAACGCACGCAAGCCGACCTCTTTCCTAGCACCAGCAAACTCGCCTTTAGTGGTTGTACAAACTTTATTCAAACATTATTTTACCAGAAGAAAATGTACTGGGGATTCGCAATGAACACCGAGTGCTTTAGCAGAAGTGCATGGCATTTTAACCGATGATGTTGATCGCCATGAACCTTAACCATACCGGGTATTTCCCAAAATAGGCCATGAGTTGATATTCAGAAAACGACGATTCAAAAACGCCAAATGAAACCGAATACAGGTCTGGGCGTGATTTTGGTAAAACGGTAGAGTATTCTCGAATACTGCATCATTAAAACTGTCCTTCATGCTGCGCTAATACGGTTAGTTACCAACAAAGTCGCTAAAGATCTCGTTCAGTGATAGTCATTTGAGTGAAATCGTGATATTAAAGTATGATGTTTTGTCAAAATTAACAAAATTTTACATCAAAGCATATTACATACGTATTTCAAAACATCCCAGAAGAATTTCGAAACATGCAAGCATTTAAGGAAAATACGCCCTTGGTTGTACTTTTGGGTCGGGCCTGTTTTCAGAAATTCTCGGTGCGCATTATCTCGCCGCCGGGTCTAGACTCGTTTCCTTTGTTTGCCAACGGTAATTTATAAATTCCTAGAATCTCATTTGCCATTTCGCAACCCCAAGTGTAGATGAAAACGAGTAATTACAGAACGAAAATTTTTCATCACATATAAACACCGCATCGTGGTTAGTGTGCTCGATTTATTGCAGACACTTCGCACACTGCTTCAAGACCAACTAACGTTGGTGGATCAAACACTGCGGCTGCCACGCCCCCAACGACGAAGTCAACAACTAAAGTAACGACCAAGCCACCAACAGGTAACGAAGGGTTTACAAAATTAGTGATTGCCTGAGGCCACCAATCGTCTGAGTGAGTCCCTTAGAATGCTCAGTGGTTTTTATTTTAAAGTGTATTTTTAAGGCTTGTATTCAGCAAAAAGTGACCAGCAGATTTACGCCTCCTGTAAGCGAATTTTTAGTCTTCTAGTAATGTGCGAAAAATCATTGTTGTCGACGTATTTTTCGAATAATGTAAGGTTCTTCAAGTTTTGCATGAAGGAAATAGATCTGAAAAAGACTTCTCTCAATAGAACGCGTTTAATTGTCACGAAAAGTATAGTCCAGCGTAGTCTAGTAGGCATCCGTTCTTCGACAAATTTGACTCAAGAAGGGAGTTCAAGTGGAAAACTGAAAAAATTAAGATAAAACAAATGTCTCACCGTATCCAGCCCCGTATCCTACCTCGCAAACTGAACCTTGGACCGGGGATTTCATACTATCAGTGGCTATGTCAGTTATAGAACAACATGTATCAGAAAGCAAAGGTCCACAACCGTGTCAAATTATAGTGAAATATCCCTGAAACCAGAAATCTCGCTGAAAAACTCTGGGATAAGTAAACCTTGAGTAAAAAGAATGACAAAACTCCAGACAAGTGTATTGGCGTTTTGTATTAAATGTAGTTCTAAAAATGCAGAATCACTACATACTAGTATACTGTGGGTGCAGTTACAACTGAGATATTGCGGCAACGGAAATTTTTCGATAATCAGGGTATAAGGTGATGTACTGGTCACAAACTGAAACATTTAACTCTGTGTTTTGTTAATTACATTTCATGATACCTTCGTTGACCAGTGAAGTTTTTGAAAACTATTGTTTAAATCGTGTTATTGGGAGATTCAATTCGCCATCTGATTTATCCAATAGGAGGCTCATGTGAGGACAAATACACCACTATCAAGTACAATGGCGGGCAGTACAGCTGTTCACAGATGGCGCTGAACTTCAATTCCATGTGTAGAACCTCAGTTTTGAGTGACTGGTGCTGTAAGTCCTGCACCAACACGGCGCCACGTAAGGATTGTTGCATAATTTGTTGATTCAGTGGTAGTAAGGAGCTAGAACGAGCTGTGTACAATGTATTTTTGCTGTTGAATCTGGTTGCATCAATCTCTTGGGTGGGGCGAGCGGTGGTCACTTCACGTCCTCTGACTGTGAACACCATACACTAACCTCTAATGTACTATGATGCTCACATCCGTTGAGTCACAAGAACGAGGCAAAATCTTAAGGTGGATCTTTTTACATTACGTTAATGTTTATTACAGCATATTTCTTAAATTCAAAATCATGTACAATTCACAGCTAGTGCATTCGGATTATGATTGGAAATACCACGACGACTAGGAACTATTACAAGAACATGGTCACAGGACGTTCTCATGTTGTTTTAGTCGGCGGCACATAAACTTCCTGCTTTTCTTAAACGTCGCCTCCTAGGTTGCCAAGACAACGCAAACTTCAGAATCACCATCACTTACTCCAGTGGACGGCGAGTTACTACAAACTGCGCAGGCTTCGTCCGTAGTTTGCCGCGCTACTGTGGACAGAGCTCTTACCATGAAAAGTGTTGTGCTTCGTGTCGAGCAGCTGGATATCCTTAAGCCGATGGTTGGGTACGTTGACTGCTTACACATAGTACTGATATACTGTCTTCATTTGTAATAAGCACGTGTATTTATAAAGACTTCCAACCAGAGTCTTTATCCCATTACGCGTTGAATCTGTCGAGGGAAATACGGCCATGTAATAAAGTTTTCCGTATTCACCTCCCGCACTACTTCAACAGTGACCTCTGGTAGGTCAATGTCGACTCGACGTCGTTAGCCGGTTCGATCACCAAACTTTCAGAAAATAGTTTAAAGTTATACAATTATAACAGTGTAAATAACGCGCAACATACAATCAGGTCTCAGTCGTAACATATATCGAACAGGACTGTTTATTACATGACAGTTCTGTTTCAGTTTTCATTTGCTAAATATTTTATCGTCTGCAACTCTGTCGCCGACTCATCGGTAACTACAATATCAAATATTGTTGTTATTCAACTATTTTCAGGATATATTACAAGTTCAATGAAAAGTTACCTTTATTTTCATCTTTGTTATCTGTTTTCAAGAAATAAATCATCACATTTAAAACTGTTTCTTTTACTAGAGAAATCTTGCAGCTTAACGCGTAAGTACATACATATAGCATGTGAACAGTCTGAGTGAAGTATTTAAAATATCTGCGGAAAAAATGAAAGAAACTTAGGAATTCGAAGCGTATGGGATTAATACAAAACTCGACATTATTCCGCGCAATAATAACTTCCAACGCCACTCTCGGTACGTTTTGTGTATGTATTTAACTGCACACACAGTCTTACTTAGTTTTAATTGCATCTGTGATGTGAAGACATTTAAAAGCAAATTAATCCAATGATTTGTTCTTTTTTCTTTCAGTTGAATGCCTTTGAACTGCAGAATAAACAAAGGAAAGGGCCACTAAACAACTCTTAGCGTTTCATATCTTTTATGAGCTGCTCTTATTTTCGTTGATATTTTGCTTATTGGTTGATCAATACACTTTCGTAATGTCACGAGAATGACCGTTTTCCATTTCATCTGCACATCCGTTAAAACAATTGGCTCACACCCACAGTCTTCCCAGGGGAGAATTTTTTATGAAGATGTTCCTCCTCTGGGATTAGCTGCAACAACTAATAAATTGACAATAAATGCCCGGTTGTCTGAACAGACATTGCTTAACGTTGCATTGTTGGTGTTGCGCGTACCTCACTGGAAACTTTGCTTTGACAATTTTGCCTTCCATCTTGGAAATTATCATGACTTCACGCATGCGTGAAGAAATGCGACTGTATGATGGGCCTATCACCAAATGTCATTGTTGTCGGTCGTGTTGGGCTCTGTTTCCATTTTCTTTGTCTAATTCTCTTTTTATTTTCTGTAATTTTGCTGAATCATCAAAGTGATGATACTTTGATTCTAAAGTTGCGATTAACGCATTAACGCTTGGCCTTTTAGATACGTTTTCAGACATGGCCTCTTCAGACATGTCAGCGAAGATTCTCGTTTTCAGCATCGTGTCAATGTCTTTTAATATCACACCTAACAAAAATATTTGTTTGGAGTAGTCAATAGAGTTGCGTGATGATCGCAGCAACCATCGTGGAGATTTCATTGTAATGGACGACTCCCCAAAGTCAATGATGACAGGTTGAACGCCAATGCCCTCCAGCTTCACTAAAACGTTTTCCATGCACAAATCGTTCAAGGCAAGTCCTATGCCGTTGGTGGCTTGCAGTTGACGAACAATGTCAAGAACGATAGATATCCACTGCATGTAGTCAATTGTAGTGGCATCCGTTTCCTTATTATGCGCTTCGTTCTGTAGAAACTTGCCAAGTTCTGTCGTCTCGTTTTTCACTGGGTCTCCTATGAATTCCATAAGTATACCCCAATCCAAAAATCTGTCGCCTTCAGCTAGTGGAAACATACCATAAAAACGTGGCCCAACTCCTACCTCATTGACCCGGACCATATTAAAGGCTTCTCGGACAACGTGCTCCAGAGAACGCTTCTGTTTATTAGCTCCTTTAATGAAGCTTTTCAATGCGAACCTTTTATCTGTGTCGTCTTTTACCAGATAAACCCTGCCATAGTTTCCGCAACCGAGAAGTATTGGGTCGCCATTTTTCTCCACATAACTATAATTCAAGAACTCTTCGATTACCCAAAACTTTATTGATTCGGCTGCCTCACCCTTTTTCTTGCTTTTGATAATCTTCTTCAGCGCGTTTCGTTTTTCATTCCACGACAGCTTGTTTGTGAACAAAGATGGCGGCAATAGATATCTAGTTCTAGACCAACAAACAACACTGTCAGCGGGTTCGTGATGTATTCTTCTCCATAATGCGGCCTCTAGAGGTGATTGGAAGTCAATGTGGGAAGCTTCACCTCTAGACTTTTTCCTCTTTTCCTGGCAACAAATCGCTAAACATGATTCGCGAAAACACATCCTTACACTTTCGATAATGTGTCATCGCGGATTGGTTTCCACGCGACATTTCCGTGATGCTTGTAAAAATGTGGTGGTTTCCATATAAGGGGTTTGGGCACAGTTTGCCAAACAGTCGTCATTAGGACGATGAGGAACATGGAAACATTCGAATATGATTTGGTGTTTCATGTATAGCGGATTATTTAATTTGAACAATTTCGACTTTGCCTATATATTTTTATTATTTTAGAGTTCGAAAATAGCGCGCGACATCAGATTTCGCAATGACGTCATACTAAACAATGACCAAGAAACTAGCCGTATGAAGATTATCGTCAAAATACAGCTATAGGAATCAGCTCTTAGAATGGTTAAAACCACCATTTACATTGTTTTAACCATTGACAACACTGTCAGTCAGCATTATTAAGCTAGCTTTTTGTAGCGTGAATTAAATATCCCAATGACGAGAAAATGAAGAAACGCGACTTTAATTGAAAGTTCCTTAGCTCCATGGACATGAGTGTAACGCATCAATGTAATAAGCGTCAGTGTGCCATGTCCACCAACACGCGAGTTTCTAGTATAAACTCGTGCCATAACTGCAATCTCGGCAAGCATGCATCCCCAAATTAAAACTAGTGCATGCTGAGCGGTGTAGCAAGCTCCCGCGTGGCCGCCTCACATCCTGGGCCCGGTCTCTAATCATTGTACTCGAAACGAACTCGAAACTATTTTTGGCAATTTCTCTGCTCCTTTTGTGCGAACTTAAGATAATTGGTTATCAGACTGAGCTCGAATACATTATAGTTGATGCATAGGAGTTTCTAGTTCAAGTTTGCCCTTGAAGACCCTTATATTCGTGCTACAAACTCGAGTAAAAACTCGAAATTTCGAGTTCAAACTCGAACTTATTGCTTTAATATTGGGTTTACAAACTGTGAACTAAGGGCAATAAATTATCTACGTAAGTTAATTGTGTACTCGACCATAGAATAATAGACACTTATCTTGAGTTCGCCCAAAAGTAGAGTAGAAAATGCCAAACCTAATTTCGAGTTCCATTTCGAGTAGAAGATTGGAGACCGGGCCCTGGTCGCCGGTCTGCCTGTGCGGATTTTGAAAAAAAATCTCAGTCCCGAAAAAATGCACCGTTTATCGGTCATTGTTGTTGGTTTCAGAAGTAGCTATTTGACAAATTTCTAAGTCCCGAGAAAAGTGCCCCTTATAGGTCATTGTTGTCGGTTTCAGAAGTACCGGTACGTCTTCTGCAAAGGGAAGGCCGTGGACGGCCACCCAAATCTAACCGGTCGGGCATGGGCATTCATACTTGAAAGACTCTCAGGCAAAATTGTTTCCAAAAACTCGCCAAGTTTTCACACCAAGTCAGGTCAACTACCTGGTCGTAAATTTAGAGCACGGCCAATTTCCAATGTGAACAGCTGTTTGTTTGAGCTCGACTACATGTATTACCCCGGGTCATGTAATGCTGTGCAATTATTGCTAACGACGGATATGAATTTTAAAAATACATTTAAATACATTTTTCTGTCGACCTTTATTTCATTCCACCTATAAATTACGTGAAAATGCTATCAAGACGTTTTTCGTACGTCTTTTAAGGGTTTTTACACGGAAGACAATGAAAAGGTGGCGTATGAATATACATGTAACTTTTAGGAGGCATGACCACCATCTTATTGCACCCACTGACACAGAAACTCGAATCTCAAAATGTTGGAATGTTGGCAATTTTTTATTCAGTTGTCCTGAAATAAAATTCAAATTAAGATAATTTTTGCAAACTGGTATTTTTGTAAAAGATGAGAATAGTTAATTTCTTTCAGAACTTCTTGTGGCCTCGACAATCATGTGAATTTGCTGTGTGCGACCTTGATCACTAGGGACGAGTCGTGCGCGAACTCGAAATTGCAGGATCACACCGTACATTACCAATCAAGAAAAAGAGGTTTGGTCTGAAATTATTACGGAATATATGATGAGAACAGTGTTAAAAAATATCGAGATAAAGCTTTCGTGGCCTGGTCTTCATTATTGGTTAGTACCGAGGGACTCGAATGAAAAAATTCATTGTTGGACTGAAACACGTTCCCTCAACTATGACCATAGGCATAAAGCCTGGCGTTCAAGGTTGCTAAGGTTACTGCAATCTAGGAACCAGTAGGAGATTCTATCTACTATATGATAACCACGAGTAGGATATTTTCAACGTAGTAAACTATTCCGCTATGAAAATAAAACTTGGTATTTGAAATTTATTTAGTGCCTGGTTGATGTTTGATAATGCGAAACGGGTTTCCATGTCATCTCAAAGATATTTTCAGCCGTTTTTATTGTGGAGACGATCGCTGAATTTGTACGTATAGAAATTATTTTTACAACCGGTGTTTTTCTCTGCACGAGTAGGCCAATGTTAAGGTTTATGGTGGTCTTATCCATGTTCGCACCTGATGACCCATAGGTTCGAGCTACAAACTAGAATGACAAATCGAGATTTAGACTAAAAAGTATAAATTTCGAATTCAGACGACAACTATACTTATCACATATGTTGAGGTCATCAAGTGGAAATAACACAGGTAAGATTTCTAAGGCAGTCATCCACGTAGGACATGGTATACTTGAGCACGCAGTAACAATCACTGATCTCAAGTTTGTTCAAACAAGAACGCAAAGTATCAAAGACAATGTCGAGTTCCATTTCGAGTACGAAGATTATCGTTCAGCCCTGGAAAAACGTTCTCTGTCTCTCTTTTGTCGACTCGGAAGGATCTGCCTAACGAACCAATTGAAATTATAAACGCCCCACATTGTTTAAAACATGACGTAGCCTATCACAGAGAATAGATATCCGACGACTGAACCTGCGAAGAGGGCCCGACGCGAAGGCAAGTGATTCAACGGTTACGCAAATGCCAGGACTCGCTCGCCGGCAACGATGTCATCTGTACTGTCACATGACATGGCAGCCAATGATCTAACAAATCCACAGCAATTAACTTAAGACTGTGTAGGACCTTATTGTGGAACGATAATTCAAAGTCAATTTTAAGAAAAACTAGGCTGTGTCATACATTAAAGTATATAGTATTATGTGAAAGAAGAAAGATCAGATATTATAAAAACTCCCTTTATACTTACGTGTCATAGTTATTATAGCGTGGCCATCTTTTTACTAAAAATTGACTTAGTAAGTCAAATTTTCATGTTTAACATTCATAGCACAAACATCCTTTAGTCGATTTTAGTTAAACCAATTTTAAATATAAACTTGCCGATATGTCTCAAAAACGCTGCTCGAAATTTGTTATTACTCGTTTAGTTTGGTTTCTACGCCAAATTAATTCTCAAAACGAAGGCATTTAGTACAAAAACAGCGTTCTTTTTTGCCTATGGCACACTACAGTAAAGCAGTTCTTTGAGATTGATAAACAAATATTAAAACTAGAAAGTTTCAGTGAAATCCACTGTGCCGTTTTCGTTTGTTAGCAGAAAGTACCAGGTTCGAACCAGGACCAGTATTTTCAGACTTAACTATTGATCACGTGATGTGACCAACGTATGGTGTGCCTGAATACACAAATACCTTCAACAATATATGTGAACTTCCCAGGTTGTACACGTGCGTTTGTCAAATTTGCTTCTAGGGCTCCTTCTTAGCAAGTAAAAAACAAAACTCGCACATATTGTTGTACGAGTTTGTTCAACTATTTATACAGATCAACCAGCTGATTTACAGCAACGTTATACATGTAAATGTCATTTCGCAAACAGAAATTCTCATGAAATAGCTGGTCGGGATGCATGGGCGGCGCACCCCACCTACATCAGTGCTGGACATGGGCGGTTCACCATAGACGGGCCTGGCTATACCCNTCAGTGCTGTGTGTTGGCGCATTCGTGAGAGACCGTCAGGAGTTGGTATATGGCGCAACTCCGGACGGTCTGGGGTGGCCACAGTTCAACGGTGAGTCTACACCAATGTGATAAACGAGAGTAGTTCTACTTGCTAGGTCAGCTGCAGGTATGCTTATCTCTTTTGTGACACACAACGTGTGAATGGAAAAAGCGTTTTCTACATAGTGTGGATAAATCAGTGGAGCGTGAGACCCCTGAGGTCCCTGTCAAGTCCTCACGACAATTCTACGTCATGGAAAGCAGTACAGGCTGTACAAAATCGAAAGAAATGACGCTGAAAGTTGGCGGGCTTGCAACGAACACACCAGCCTATCCGTCAATTGTCTGAGGGACCACGAAGTCTCATTTGCCTAACCCTAGCCCCAACCCTAACCTAACCCTGACCTACTAATTAAGCCTCAAAAAGCACAATCCTGGGGTTATATTAGGAACACTACATAATGATGAATTATTAACCACTATACCCTCACCAAATCCATGTCAAGATCGCATCATTTCACAGCGCTACTAAAGTTTATCCGCGGCGCTTCAATCTAACCCACCGAATCGAAAACACGCGCGTGGCACGGTCGGAACTAAATGTAGTACTACACTATCCATGCCAGTCTTCACGAAGTCTTAGAGTCACTTCCAGTCTTCCCGCTAAATTTAAAGGCGCCCGTAAGTCGCCGCAACCCAGAAATAAAATAAATTTTCCCCGTGCCCCACATGTTGTCCCTGTCAGAAAATGAGTCGTTTTAGATTCAAGAATCACGATTGTGAGTGACTGCAACGAGGTCATTTGCCAGCAGTCAGTAACTGTTTTAAGAACTATCCAACTGTTTCACAAATGTACACAAATACAATATTTTATGAATGTCAGTTCCGCCTCATTAGCAGACACAGTAAACTGTCAGACTCGTGAACATGATTTGGCAATAGTAAACCTTAGGAGTAGTGATATAAATTTTGAAATCTTTTCCATCAAATTTGTTGCTTTT
>NMRA01000107.1:628572-689220 GCA_002633005.1 Phoronis australis | reverse complement strand
AAAATAATCACAAACCTTACCTTTGTATGAGGTCGCGCTTACTTCCTCTCATAGAAGCACCCTTTTTACGCAATCTCAGATTCAGTTGGCACGGCTGCAAGCCATTTCACCATGTATTTAAAGGGCTCGCGAAATCGAGGCTGTTAATCTATCACCACTAGTACATGCACGCCCTCTAGTTATTGTAGATTTTCCGAATAGCCCCATTGGCGAAGTTGGCCGCGTACGGCTCAAGTGATTACCCAAAACACTTCGATTCAGAACCAAATTTGAAACAAGTAATGACTTGCATAGTAGTAGTTAGTAATACCATAATAACTACAAAATTTTGTTGCTATTTTGTTCATTTATATCCTATGCGCAATGGATATGCTGGGGCTGGACCTTTTCCGCAGGGGGGTCCAACGGCACCCCTGAGCCCACCCCCTCCGGTTTCGGGTCAGCACTATGGCAAATCTCTGTCCATGAATCAATACTGTCGAACTACCGTTACCTGACTTCGTTGTAGTCCCATGCGGTTTAGTTTTTGGAAGTACCCCGTTCACACGCAGTTTCCACCGAGCTCTCTCCGGCCTCTTCACTGCAGGATCACATATAGCACGATTTCCATAGAGAACATTCTATCAGTATTGTTACTTGATCTGGGTGATGTACTTCGCTGCCTTGGTTGAATGTGTAAATATCTTCTTCAGTAGTTGTAATTTGATATTTATTTCTGATATACATCAAATGATTACTTGTACAATGGTATGTAAGTGCTAAGTACTGATTGAAAAGTGAGATAACCCTTTCCGAGGAGTAATAGAATGGCCAATTGGAACTTTCCCCTTAGTGAGACAGCGTGCTGTGTCAGATTGCAGCCAATATTTCGTGAGGGTGCGCACCTCCGGCAGCTTGGCCCGTCCCGCCTACTCGGCTCTGTACTGATTTACGGGACTCGGCGGTACTGCCTTTGAGTCAGGCAGCTTGGCCTGTCCCGCCTACTCGGCTCTGTACTGATTTACGGGACTCGGCGGTACTGCCCTTTGAGTCAGGCAGCTTGGCCTGTCCCGCCTACGTGGCTTACGGGCCTCAGCCGCGCTGCCTGAGTACGGCAGCGGCCTTCCCGCTTGCGTCATTTATGGGACTCGGCGGTACTGCCTCAGGCACCTTGGCCCGTCCCGCCTTCGGTGTTTACGGGTCTTGGCTGTGCTGCCTCCGACAGCTTGGCCCCTCCTGCCTACGTGGTTTACGGACTCGGCGGCACTGATTCAGGCAGTTTGGCCCGTCCCGCCTACATGGCTTACGAGCCTCCGTCACGCTGCATCTCGCACGTTGGGCCGTCTCACCTTCGTGGCTTACCGGTCTTGGCTTCGCTGCCTCCGGCAGCTTGGCGCGACCCGCCTCCCGTCCTTCCTCGAGAGCTTGTCCTGGCGCGCTTCTCGGCCGGCGTCGGCCATCGACCGCGCTGTCGGCAAGTCAGGTGTTGATCCTTGATCACTTTTGGAATTTTTTTAATGTTGAATCTCATTCAGAGCTCACCTAAAATCAAGAATTATTGTTTTTCTTATCCAGCCATTGTTGGACGCCAGGGAAAGTATTTTTTACAGGAATTAGTAGTTCCACGGAAGCTTGGTTTTACTTAAGGAAGTCTGGTACGCGAAAAACAGACTAAATTATCAGTATCCAAAATGGTTCTTTGCCACTGAGACAAAATTTAACCAGCTCGCCTAGTGTTTTTACGGTTTGTTGGTAAAGATTTTTGATTTCTGTTCATGTCTAGCATTTTTCTTTTAGTTTCAAGTACCAAAAAACGATCTGTCTACTGGTTGTCACTTTGTCGATTTTTCTCCCACGGGACAAAGCTCGTCTCCTCTTTTGTATGGCAAGACATAGACGTAGACACCGATATGAAAAATGTTACCAAAACATAATGATGACTTCAAGCACGTAACTTGAACATGTCCGATGTAAGTCAGCAATGTTCACTCATTAAGTTACAAAGCTATCGTGCTTTTCACAATGTGCTGTCCGCCTTAGATTCAGAGTGCAATCACCCATGATAATCTGCGTTAATATCCATCTTGTCAGTCAGCTGTTTGTCGAGTAACTATGCACTTGCCGGCATTTATCATAAGTGGGGGGAGGAGATTAGTATTTCTAGTGACTACAGAGTTTTCGTTAGCGCGTATTTCATTTTGTCCGTTATTTTTTCTGGAAGTTCCCTCAAGAGGAAAGTGAATTCGTCTGTTAGAAGACGTTGCGACATGGAAGTTTCGTCAGGAAATGTTTAAAAATATTCTTGACGAGGTTTCGCATACCATGCTTCTCCAAAGGACAATATTTTGATTTAGAAATTCATCAGAGTTGTTTTAGGCATCGAAACTAACTTTGTAGAATGTAATAGTTACGTGACCAACAGAAGTGTGGCACTGTTAAAGTTGTCAATTATGATGTATATTGTCCTGTGGTGTGAACATTTTTTAATGAACTTACATGAGTGGCGCACCATAGGAAGCTGGGGGTTATAGACCCCCCCACTTTTTACAGTGGTGCGCCGCCCATGGGTTAGAAGTGTTGGGAAATAATGTCGACATATATGTGATCAATTAAATCATTGTTCCGAAGTTTCAAACGTGGAGTCAAGCTGGTCCAAAGAATGTAATAAAAACACAGATAATTTTTCTTGGGAAAATGTTTACTTCCTTCCACACAGTACAGAAAGAGACCCAAGACTTAGATGGTTCCATTGGCAGGTTCTTGACGAGAAGTTTGACAACAAATTATTCTTTAAAATATTTCATGTTCGTAGTGTGCGCAATCTAAAGATAAAGAGACTTTGAAGCACTTATTTGAAACTACGGAACAGTAAACTTAGTTTGGACAAGGGTTGATAATAAGTTTACTTTGCGTATCATTGACCACCATGAGTGTACCATGCACCCGTGCTCGTTTTTCCAAGAACGTTGTAACACCTGAAGCCCGCCGGAGAAATGGCCGACCGAAACGTGGCGTCAATGTAAATAGGCTAGAGGTTGGTGAACATAGACCAAAAGATCTTAGAAATGATGTTTCTGAATTTCTTGTCGGACAATAAAGTATTGAAAACTTATTTTCGTTCTCTGTTAAGTTCCCTATGGCACTCCGGAAAAACTTACAAAGGCCGACGCAAAACCTCTTCACTGAAAAGGTTCCTTTTGACGTTCATCTACAGAACAGGTGACAGAATCTAAACTTTTAAAGCTTCGCCCTGGCAAAAACGAAAATCAAATTAGGGATTAATCTTATGAATTCGGTTTCATAGCATTCCGTACCGTGGCAGGATTTCAGCTCAAACAGGACGAAGCGTAGGTTGTAAAAGCTGTACTTATTTCTGACCAAATGGGGTCTTTTTGCATTGTTTTGAATTTCTGGGTTAGAAAGATAGCTGATTTGAACCCGGCGATTACGGCAGGCCCTGCAAAAGCCAGTTCAGAGACGGATGTACAGGGAGTTTCAGGGGGTTCAAAGCCCCCCTCGGGACAGAATCAAAAGTAAAAATTGAAAAAAATTTCGCCAGAAAAATGAAATCAGCTATTAAACTACCACTCCGCTCGGCGCTACGAAGTCTCGGATTCACTCGAACCTACTACCTTCCCCCACCCTTACTGAAAACGTAGATCTGCCACTGCAGTTTTCCTGAAGAAATCCTAACGAAACGGTAACTTTCTCAAGGAAGCCCTCCACTACTATGGTCCATTTGTCTAGTCCATTCTAGTTGGGTGGGTATCCTGATTTTTTACAAGCCAGTTGTCAAACTAGTTCCGTGACGTACGCGGGGTCGGGACTCACTGAGCTTTAACAATCAATAATCCTTTCGTGCCTTTTATGACTAAAAATTCCATTAAAAATTTGTGTCAGTTTCAAAACAAATCAAAAGTCAGTTTACTACAAAAGTACTATAACGATCTGATTCCCGCTTTAGAGTCGATATGCTCCGAGTACAGCCTTTTATGCGATCATCTCAAGAATGCCCTCGTTGCCTACGGAATCTATTTAAAATCAGAGACACTTTTCGAAGGAGAGAACTTTCTGCTGACCGAGATATCTCCGTGTATTACAAGTGAAGCAAGTTATCTCACGAACTTCCTTCACGAGATTCTTGGTCTACGCTCGAATCACGAGCACACAAGACAAACCTGGTTGGAGCGAGCAGAGTTCGGCTGTACGACGTTTACGGACCTCAACCTTGCTTCCCCCGTCAAACGTGTCTGCAACAAGTGGACTCTTCCACTCATTGATAAACGGCTTTCTTGTCTCGAGCACTTCCGATGCACAGATTTTAGGAGAGAAGAGTCAAAATGGCGGGTAACCTCCGCTGCTTTGCTCTGTCACTATTATTGTTGTCAGTTGCTCTTGGGTCGGTAGAAGCTCAGTTTTTTGCACCTCCATACTTTAACATCGCCGAAGGTAGGACCATTACTGCGACTTCAACATGTGGCGTGGGAGTCACCGATCCTGAACTTTATTGCAAACTTACTGGAGCGAATAGGGGTGGACAGCGGATCTTTGCGGCTGACTTGAGCAGCAACGGCGACGATGCTTTGATTTTCCAGGGGCAGTTATGTGATTATTGTGTAAATGAGGACAACTCTATCGCTAAGCCCGAGCAATATCATCCGCCTAAGTACGCCATCGATGGAACAGAGAGATGGTGGCAAAGCCCCCCCATCTCCCGTGGCAAACAATACAACGAAGTCAATCTGACGTTGGATCTGGGACAAGTAAGCGCAATCGTAGTCTGAAAGCTTCCTGATCAAGATGTGTCAAATTCATGTTGCTAACATTTACACGATTACAGTGTTGCTGAAACGGAATTATAGATTAGTTTTTATCTTCTATTTTGAGCATTAGATTTATATCTTATAAATCATAAGATGAGGTGACGTGTTACATGCGTGCACCCAGGGGGTGGGCTCTGTTTGTCAAAGTGGGCAAAAAGGTCCGCCTCAGACTCTCAGAGAAACAAAAACTCTGAAAAATGTAGAAAATGAGACAAAACTCCACTGAAAAGGCAGGAACTAATAAAATTCGTGGAATGCACATTTCATAGCTCTGAACTGCTCCCTGATTAGTAAAAGGTCCACATTCTCAAAAATTCAAGCCCCCATTGTTTAGACTGGGTGTGCACATGTTTTTTTATTGCTATACTTTTACACAATTATTTTGTGTCTGCAAAGTTTATCATATTATCATACATAACAAGTGGACATAGAGCAATTTCTTCAAAAAAATTAACCCCAAGAGGCATACTTCAGCAAATATCTGGTGATAAGAATGTTTACAACTCTTTGTGATCTATGACTAACATTCTTCTAAAATGTTAATTACTAAAAATATAATTCTCAATAATAGTAAAGCACTTATAGAATGTTTTAAATGAATATCACATCAACAGCATTTATCCCAAATATTCTGGGCCCAGTTGCAAAAAAGTTATGCGCTGTATAGCACGTTGTTATTTTTGAACAATGCACATGACCTCATGCAACAATCAAACTTATCCAGCAGATATCTTTTGAAGCTTTATGCAACTCAGCCCCGATGTGTTTTAAAGGAAATTTGGATATTTTTAAAGCTAAATTTTTACCCGAAAAAAGTTATGGGTGTAAAGATTGAACCATTTGGACACAATCGACATAGATCTATAAATTAGTCTCTTTAACTCCAAGACCATCGAAGATTGAAAAATTATGGTAAACAAATTTTCATTCTATATCCTACGACAAATTATTTAAGTCTAAGTAGGGTGCAATTTTGCCGGTTTTGGACAAAAACAATTGCTAAAATGATGTTCTTCACTATCAAAGATGAAATTTCACGTATCCTTGATAACATATCCTGAATTTCAACGTACGTGAAATCCGTCTCAAAGGCTGTTCGGTCTTAGCAGATACTTCCATGAGGTGTGAAAAGTTGACTTCAGTGTGATTGGAATAATCAGCAGGTGTCTTGTCATGAACAGTACGCATCATGCTGAAGCATAATCTCATGAATTTAGGAAACAGTAAAATAAGTTGCTCTTTTTCCATAAAAGGTTTGTAGCACCAAATGAATACTGCTCCATGTTCAAACTGTGTAACCATAGCTACCACTGGACTATGTCTTGAAAAGTTGTGGATATTCACAACAGTGTTAGTGAATTTCAAAAGATGAGAAAATGGTAATTTTGCAAATAATTTAAATTGGTGAGGTTTTACCATATTTTTCATATGTTATTCTCAATTCACCACATCACCATAGTGTAAGCGCTCTATTTTCTTCAATGTTTATCTGAACACACACAATTTTTAATATGCCTGCATTTGTGCAGCACCTTTGCAATAGTTATCTGAGTGGATCTGAATATTGCCTCAGGGCATTGTTGATGAATTGTGTCTGGGTGTCCTTTACTGCAGCCATTGTTTGTGGGGAGGATGATGTGTCTGGGTGTCCTTTACTGCAGGCATTGTTTGTGGGGAGGATGATGTGTCTGGGTGTCCTTTACTGCAGGCATTGTTTGTGGGGAGGATGATGTGTCTGGGTGTCTAATTCCCACACCAAGTGTCCTCAGCCTAATTCCCACACCATTCTACCAACTGCCAGTATGACCTGGCATTACAAATCTCAAGTATTTCCTATGTAAGTGCTGGAATTTCAAGAGTTGACCTAGGTCATTGGAGAGGTCATCTCACTGCCAATGTTGGCTGTTGGAATGTGTTCCAGATGTGTTAGCAATTTTGCACAGGGATTTAGCATGGGTATTTTGGTAGCAGAATGGAATACATGGTAACTTATTTTCCATGCTCCAGGGAAATGCTGAAAGAGTTTGAGCTCTGCTAATTTGAAGACATTGATTATGTCATATAAGAAACAAAAATACTTAGTCTTTAAATCAGTTGGTTTAGAAAACTATTGCCTAAATATTTTTTTAAGATTTTGACTGTAAACTGCCAAGTTAGTAAGTAATGTGTGGGTAGATACAACAAAACAGCTGAATATCCATTTTTGCCAAATATTCGGCCACTTAAGTGCCAAGCAAGTGCTTGGTAATTGAAGATTGATTTAACAATATGCTTCAACAGAAGCAATCAGTAATGCTATATCACATCAATAGATCTCACTTTTGCAGATAAAATTTTCCCTACACCTGATAGTATTTGCCTGAAATCCCTCAACTATACGTTAGTTTTAAAAACATTTTATCTAGGCCTCTGTTCAGTCTGGCAGTGAAATTTGTTGACTAATTTTGAAATGATGCGCTTTATTTTTCATTATAATTTTCTTATTTTTGTCATATTTTTTATGATGAATTTTCAAGTCACTATGTAGAGAATTAGTTTCAAGAACTACTTGACATCATGATCAGTTTCAAAAGCTGGCTTTTCAATTTTCATATTCTTGAAATACTCTAAAAGCATGCTGTTAGCTGAACCCCCTGGCCTTTTTGTGTAAAGATTGTTAGGCTGTATTACCTAAGTCATTCAACTAGATAACTTGTCCCCATACATTGATGCCTATTGCTGCAAGCCTCTATTCATGCAGACCTATAGTAGTCATACAGTGTAGTCTCTCCTCATGTTTATCCACATTGACCTGGCCCATTGTTCAACTACAATCTCCCTCTTCCTGTAACAGGGTTATCCAAACACATGCCAGTACTTTCATATGGTGACCCATACAATATAAACACTAGACTGTGTTAGGGCACACATTTTTGGTTCTACATCTGGTTTCATTTACTGCAGTATCATGTTCTGAATGGCTGCATTCATGGGTGTTGAGCAGAAAACCCAAAGCAGACAAACCCTGAATTGTTATCTCTTTTCAACTGAATGTTGAAGTGGTCTTTCCTATTTAATGTTGCCATTTCCTTTTCATTGTTCATTCCTACTGAGTGCAGGAAATACTTGGTTTGAAGATTCCTAAGAGTTTGTTTCCCATTTAAGATTGACTAAGATTTGCCCTCGTTTTACCTGCTTGGCAATGTGTTACAAACTTCTTGGTCGTGCCATTGTCAAATACCAGTAGGTTAAATCTCAACAACAAAATTGCTAGAATATGTGGTTACATTGAAAAAAGCATTGTCATTTAGTTTAACTATAGAGTTTTGGAATGGAGAGTTGTTTGGACAGCCTAGAAATATGTGCAAATATAGCTTAAGGTGTGTCATATACCAGAAATGGCTACATGATTGGGCTCATATGTGAAATTTTCACTAAAGTATGTACTGTCCTCACTGTTACTGAAATGTTCCAATTTTGCACGAGGGGCTTTTTATGATTCTTGTGGAAAAATTGGAAACAAAACAATATTTTAGAAATCTGCAACAGTATTCTTGATATTTCATCTTGAATATTAACATCAAATGAAATTTGGTCATGTTATTTAAGCCAAAGTTTTGCCACAAATGTCTTTTTGCTAAATTTTACTAAAAAGACATGGTCATGTGACCGAATTAATGATGTATAGACTTAAAAAGTTAAAAAACAAACTTTACATATTTTACATTCAGTAAATGATATACTTTTATAGCGGTAACTTAAAAAATTTGGTAAATATTGAGCTTAATGCAGATCCTTTTTGATAAGGTCCTAAATTTAGTAGAGCTTAGGCATTTTGTGCTAACCCCGGCATTTACATTTATCTTCCATACCAACTTTTCTCTTGGTGCTGGAAGAGTGTCGATGTGAGTCTTCGAAGTTAGTGTCTGTAGTTTATGGGTATGGAAATTATCGTTTCGATGTTTGGGGTCATTGGAATTANCATTTTGTGCTAACCCCGGCATTTACATTTATCTTCCATACCAACTTTTCTCTTGGTGCTGGAAGATTGTCGATGTGAGTCTTCGAAGTTAGTGTCTGTAGTTTATGGGTATGGAAATTATCGTTTGGATGTTTGGGGTCATTGGAGTTATTGCAGTAGTGTTCTGTCACACACACACACACACACACACACAAACACACAAACACACAAACACACACACACACACACACAAACACACACACACACACACGTTTGGATAATAAATGAAACGAAGTGCAGCAGGATTATGAATATGTTTGAGAAGTATTAATACCACAACACTGACACTGAACTCAGCCTTTCATGTTGTGTGGAAGCGCCATCGCTCTGCCATCAAATCCACCTAATAATTGGGAAATTAACTTGCGCTGACACTTGGGTCTTCCAAAACAGTAACAGGTCGATGTTGGTATGGTGTTGGTGAAGTCGTCTGCTGAATATTGACAATGTACTGTTTGTGGTAGTCATGAATATAACTAAACACATGTCTTATTGGGAGCTATTTAAATTGTGAGTCATTCACTTTTTATCATGAAAAAATCGGCAACAATATCCGTAGTAATACTTACTAATAGCTCTGCCTCGTAAAACATTTCAAAAAGAGTTACTTTCGGGCACCAATGACACGTGGCTGGGTTTTATGCAACAAGTCTAGTGTTGCTGTAAGTGTGACAGTGATATTTTGGTGGAGACATGGGTCTTCAATAAAGTTAGTTGTATCTTAACATTATGTATGAACTACCAAGGCAATAGGGTGATGGAACTGCCCTTAGCATGTTAAAACTGATAGCCATGCTTACTTGCTTAGTTTATTTATTTGGCATCCAAATGCTTAACAGTGTTTTATTTTGGACGCCTATTCGAGGAAGGCTTGGCTCTGCCTATGAGATATTAATATTATGGTTTCTAGTGATACTGTTGCATTGTTGTTCCGTGATGCTAATTGCATTCACGTACCTGTAAAAACTGTTAACATTCTCTTACTACTTGTTCCCTCAGGAGTTCCATGTGGCCTATGTATTCATCAAGATGGCCAACTCACCCCGTCCAGGTCTGTGGGTACTGGAGAGGTCTGTGGATCGTGGCGCCACCTGGAAACCATGGCAATACTTCGCCGACTCCCCTAGTGACTGCTACAACTCTTTTGGCGTTACCGCTGGCAACACGGTGGTCAGAGACGACGATGTTCTCTGCACCACAGAGTATTCCAAGGTTGTTCCTTTGGAAGGTGGTGAGGTGGGTAATGACAGGCCACAAACATTCATCTTGATACAGTATTAAGTAATAAATGACTGCCAGAAATAAAATGTATTTTGTGAAAGAGTCATTCACCACTTAGCAACAATGATATTTCACATTGCACTGCTGCAGTATTGTGGTATCTCTTTCAGTTTCATCTCACAAATGTTAATGTTAACTCTCTGTTCTTGTGCTGTCTATGAACACCTGTTTTACATCAATGACAACCCCGCTAACTGATTGTTTGTTCTATTGTAACACTGGTAAAATTACCTGACAATATATTAATTGTCCAGTGTTAAGCCTTAATTGTTGCTTTTTGTTCTGTATGAGGAGAAATGAGCTATTGCACTAAGTTACTACAGCTGAAATGCCCATGGGCGTTTATTTGGTGTTATAACTTCTGGTGTCAAGTGTTTAGATAATGGGATGTTATTCGGAAAATGTCCTCTTAAAAGCCCACTAAGAGTCAACGTTTTGTCACAAATTCAGTTTTATGGAACATTTATCATTATTGAAAATGAACAAAATGCTGGCGAACTATGCACTTATTAACAAAAAAAATTTAAGAACACATTTTTAAGTATAAAAAGTCAAAAGTCAGGAAACCTGTTTATTTGGTGTAATTAAGACGTATGAAAATGTTCATTTTCCCTTGTAGATCGTTGTGTCTGAAAATGTTCATTTTCCCTTGTAGATCGTTGTGTCTCTGGTCACTGGCCGACCCAGTGCCAAAAATTTCTCCGATTCCCCAATACTGCAAGACTTCACCAAGGCCACCAATGTCCGCATGAGGCTGCTGCGCACCAAGACACTCCTTGGTCATTTAATGGCTGTTGCCCGTCAAGACCCGACTGTTACTCGTAGGGTAAATACCTTTCATTCTTGCCTGTCTGCACATAAAGTTTGAGGTTTTGTAACTGTGACCTCGGTTGCTAGTGTTTGATATGTGGGTGATTCCAGTTACCTTTCAGTGAATGCATTTTGAATTTTCTGAACTTGATTGGATTAATGATCATTTGGGATGGTGTCAGAAAATTTGCACGCCACTGCAAACTTGAAAGTCACTGCATTGTTATGACTAGTACTCGAATCTCATTTGTACAATTAAGTATGGTTGTTTTTGTCCTGGAATGATTGGAAAGCCTTTGCACAAATTCCTCCATAAAATTGTGAAGTTCTTATCATTACAGGTTATTTACATTTTGCTGATATGGTGTTTCATTGGTATCTTTGTTTGACTAAGACTTCCTGTGTTAAGATGCCTTCAGAGTATTTTAATTGTGTTGCTTCAGTACTTCTACAGTATCAAAGACATCTCCATCGGTGGTCGCTGTGTCTGTAATGGACACGCAGATGTCTGTGACAAGAGAGACCCATTCAACCAGGCCAAGCTGATTTGTGACTGTAAGCACAACACGTGCGGAGACCAGTGTGAACGGTGCTGCCCTGGATTTGTCCAGAAGAAATGGAGGAAAGCTACCATGACCAGCATCAATGCGTGTGAACGTGAGTTAAGTTTACGACAACCAGCATCAGTGCTTGTGAACGTGAAGTTACAGTGACCATCATCAATCATGTGAACGGGAGTTTAGGTTACTATAATCGACCTTGGTTATTTGAACATCAGTGCAAGTTACAGTGCCTAACATCAGTCATGTGAACGGGAGTTAAGGTTATCGCAATTGATCTCAGTCATGTGAACTTCAGTGCAGGTTACAATGACCAGCATCAGTCTGTGAATGTGAGTTACTTCTACAAGGACTGTGACCACTCATGTGAACATCAGTGCAGCTTGACCTGCATCAATGCATGTGAACGGAAGTAGCAGTTCCTTGTGAACATAATCTAGAGATATTTGTATCATGGTTGTATTCTGTGTTCCATGTCAAAGTGGGGTGTGTATAAGCGCTAGTTTTACTATATTTCAGCTTGTAACTGCTTCAAACATGCCACTGAATGTTTGTATGACGAAGGTGTAGATGAAAGGGGGGAGAGTCTCGATATCCATGGTAACTATGATGGTGGTGGAGTCTGTCAGAACTGCCAGGTAATACTGAATATTCTTATTGTTATCAGTGTAATATTAACGTCGTTGCTGTCATGCACCATGCTCATAATGTCATTCTATAATCAGTTTGTAGACTTAAGTCAAAATTCATTCTAAGTGGAACCTGGACATAAGGCCTATTTTAAGACACACATCTAAAAATTAAACTTTTCCCAGTTTAAAAAAAAGATAAAATGTTTCTTTACAGCAAACCGCAGTGTTCAGAATGTTTACAAAGCAAGTGTCTCAGATATAGTACCTGGATAGACACAATTGTTTTCACAAAACGTGCTTGCCTATTGACTAACTACATTTCATCAATTCCTTTCAGCACAACACTGAAGGCATCAACTGTCAGAGGTGCAAGTTTGGATACTACAGGCCCAGAGGTGTCGCTCTCGACTCACCCAATGTTTGTCAAGGTCAGTATACTGGGAATTTTAGAACAACTTCCTAAATGTTGGTGCTCTTCAGCCGGAACATCAATCTCAAAAGAACAAACTCTGAATTCCGTAAAAGAAATTCGTTCTTTCACAAGAAGATTTAGAAGCCTGGGAGTATTCCCAAGCTTGAGTTGTGCACAGACTGCTCTGTTCCCCCCACCCCCTTTTGACTGCAAACATTGACTCTTCTCTTGTTATTTCACAACGGTTTAGTTGGAACTCTGTTGGAATCATTAACTTTTTCTGGAGGGAGGTGCAAGTAGCTGTGTTAGATGTTGGCCCTGAATGTGCACAAAATGCAGATTATATTTAGTAACACCATTACCAAAATTACGGTATCCCCAGCCTTTTCGCAAATGCATCGAGTTTTCTTTTCAGAGCATTTCCAGCAATGTTTTGTGCCAAGAGATTGTTTTTGGAGGTGCTGTTATTAAAGAGAGTTCACTGGTTGTCACTTGTGGCTTTAATTCAATGGCTCAGAAAAAGATTTACTGGAGACTAATGTCAGTCCTAAAATTTATCCTTGCATTACCGTATGCGAAACATTTAGTTATCTGATATTTGCTCTGACAGGCATTGTTGCTGTACAGTATTCTACATTCTGGTGTTATATTTCATTAATGTTTCTCTGTATGATCCTCTTTTCAGATTGCCCTTCCTGATATCATTGGTTTATGCGATATCGTAATTCTGTTTGTTTCTGCTTGCCAGTGTGATATCAGTGGTTATTGTGATATTGTAATCCTGTTAATTTCGACTTGCCAATGTCATATCAGTAGTTGTTATCTTGTTCACTTTGGCTTATCAATGTGATATCAGTGTTGTCATATTGCAGTCCTGTTTATTTCAGAATGCCAATGTGATATCAACTTCTCCACCGGTGATTGTGAGGATGAGACTGGTCAATGTCAGTGTCAGCCCGAGTATGCTGGACCAAACTGTGACCAGTGAGTTATGTTTCTAATCCCTGACTTTGGATTGTCGTCTCCGTTATTTTTTCGTATCTACAGGTTGGGAAGTTGTGACTTGTTCCAATGAAGCTATTATTTACCTGTATCTCTGGTGGACGTCCACAAATTCCAGTGAAAACTGCAATCATAGCCACTTTATAATTTGTCCTAACCATTATCACAAAAATGAATGGCCTGTCCTTGTCCTAGTTTTGGTTTTTCCTCTGCCTGCCATATTTTAGCATTTTCCATTGCTTCGTTAATAGGCTACACAATAAAAATGCCTCCTGACTTACAACCATTATCTCTTCACTCACTTCATGGACTGACAAACGTGGGTCACTGATTCCGAGTTAGTCATGTTTTGGGGGTCTCATGCCATGTTTTGTGGTTGATGAACTGCATTTGGTGTCTGGTGACCTGTGTTTGTGAGTTTGAACTTGATTTATGTGGTGTGTGAGGCATGTTTATAAGTGAAGGAACTATATTAATGAGTACAGCAGCTGTGTCGTTCATGTAGCCTGGCTGACATCATTCAGTCATTTAGCATTCAGAATCGTTATGAAAATACATTTGGTCCCAAATGTTTTGTGTCAGTATGTGTGTGGTCCTACATTACCTTACCTGGTACATACTCACCTTTTAACTGTCGCATCCTTTTAGGTGCAATGTTGGTTTCTATGGCTATCCCGATTGTCGACCATGTGACTGTAACTACAACGGTACACTAGGTGGTGTCTGTCAGGTGGGCGGTGGTCAGTGTCCATGTAAGCCTGGCTTTGGTGGACTCAACTGTGACCGCTGTGAGCCTGGACGATACAACTTCCCAGAGTGCACGCGTAAGTGTTTTTGCTGTGTCAACTCTCTCTGATTCCTTTGGTAAATACGCTTCGCCATTGAAACTGATGTGCTTATCACCATCAGGTGATAACTGTTGATTACATGTACTTGGTTTAGATGTATATGTATTGATACCAAGGAGTAATTGACTAAAATGTTGCCTGTTTGTGGATAATTATGATGAACTACAATGTTGTTTAGGAATGGATACTAATATCAATTTGTCTTATGCTGAGAAAAGTTTAGAAAGGTCATTAATGCGTGTGCGTGTCTTGTATTAAGATTCATATTATTTCAGCTTGCGCCTGCGACAGTGTCTTGTATTAAGATTCATATTATTTCAGCTTGCGCCTGCGACAGTGTTGGTGCGTTTTCATCAGTATGTGACCCCGTCAATGGTCAGTGTACGTGTGGTACCAACTTTGGAGGTCGCGACTGTAGCCAGTGTGAAGATGGACACTACTCGTATCCCAACTGTGATTGTAAGTAGACATTGCACAAGCTGCCTACCGACTGACCGACTCACCCTGTTGTTGCTATCTTATGTGTTAGTCTAAGATTTCTCAGCTACATGGCAGTTATTTACATGTAGTGTGATTGTTGGGTTTGATAGCGTGCAGCTTTGATACAATACATGAGTCCATGGTTTCGAGTTGGGGATGCGTTGTACATTAGCGTGGTAGAGAATTAAGTAGAGGAAACAAACCGGCCTGACAATGAAAATACTGATTTGTGTGAAGAGAGTAAATTTCATTAACATCACTTGATAATAAATTGATGTCGTCAGCATGTGAATGTTGCAGTATTTTGCAAACACAAAAACTTTCATATTATTCATGACACTCTGCTCTCTTGGTCAGATGATACTGAGGTAATCAGTTGTAAGTAATAACTTGTTGATTTAATGGTATCCAGGCTTCATTAGAGTGGTTTTAGGACTCGTTTTGTCTTTTTATCAGTTACATGCTAACGGTATAAATACGGGCCTGATGAACTTAGTGAAATGTGGCCAACCGTACAAATTGATGAATTTTTACAGACATCTGCATTTTAAAAGGCTATAAAGCTATGCTCTGTCGAAGAAACTGACTTTTGATTCAGACCACTTACTGCTGTAAAATTGGTTTCGGTTTATTGATAACTAGGATGGGAAGTGTTCTTTAGTGTTGTAAAGATCTAACTGTTTGCAACTGCTAGAGACCATGCTTAACACAAAGAATGACCCGCTGTGACAGGCTAGCTTGTAGTGCCTAGTCTCAAGCAATAACAAATTGCCAGTTAGTTCTATTGAAGCCATGATTCACATCCGTTTTAACGGTAAGTGGTCTAAATGAAAAGTTGGGTTTTGTGACGAAAAGCGGGTTCATAGTCGCTTCAAAATGTGCTCCACACTTGAACGTATGTAGCGGAATATTTTGGGAATGGCCCCTTTGTAACCTTTTAACAATCTTGTCAATTTTTTTTCGAAAAATACTGGTTTTAACAAGTTTTGCTCTCTCATCTACTGATATGCCTATGACTTGGATTGTTTGCTATACCTAATTAAATATTTAGGTGGTGGATGAAACTGTGGACTAGTTTATCATAGCATGTTCATGTTCAACTTGATCAAGCAATAACTCTAATGGAAGTCATGCTTTTACAATGTATCAGCTTGTTGAAACTTTTGTGTTTGAGAGGGGAGTTGTGGTGGAAGTTTGCTCTCCATCTGATTCTATCCATGGAAGATAGTAGTTTCCATATGTGGAAAAACTGTAAATCACAACTTCTGACAATAGTTTTTCCAATGTTGTGGAGCCACCTGGCTCCTTCTACTGCGAATTGATGACTCACTGGTTTCTGCAGACCCCTGGTCACATTCATTCACACACAATCTTACTATCCTTCTAAAAAAATGAACATTATGGTTGGGAAGGTGTATATGGTTGCTTCATCGTCTGCTATTTCTATTCAGACTGTGGCTGTGATCCCACTGGCAGTGTGCCTGAGGTCTGTGACAAGTTCACTGGGCGATGTCTATGTAAACCGAACTTTGCTGGAGGTCTCTGTGATCGCTGTTCTGTTGGCTTCTACAACTATCCATCGTGTATACGTAAGTAATGTGTGGTATGAAAGGTCAACGTCACTGTAACGTCTGCTACCAGCAGACTCGCCCAGGATTATGTGATCAATATTAATGGTTTCTGAGGTTCACAATTAAACTTTTGCTTGTGTACTATTTGTCCGCCCAGTTTGTATTGAAAGTGTTGAATATTTTTAGGTCAGTCAGTATCTCGTAAAGGTCTAGATTTGCATTTTAGTGGAGGTGTACCATGTATTTGAGAATGTGCAAATTCAACATTTGTGAGACCTTAGAAACCTTCTTGCCTGTGAGGTGAATCAGAAACAAATATGGAAGTGATAAATCTGCTACAAAATGTCAAATTGGAGCCCCTTCCTGGTCATAGTACCCTTATAGGAACTGGAGGAGTTAGTTTTGGTCTTGTGTTATGTATTTCGAGCAAGCCAAAATTTTATGTAGTTTTCATTTGTACGTGCTACTGAAACAAACATGTGCCCCAAAATAGTTGTGAAATAATTGGACAATGCACACGAAATATGCTTATACATAGCGGTCAGTGTGGTAAACTTGCTACATGATCGCATCCTTACTAAAATATAGTCTCAAGATCCTATTCACATGAAAGGATAATTTTTTTTTTCAATAGCCTGTGAATGCAGTTCTCCGGGGTCACGTGATAACAACTGTCAACAGAATGGCCAGTGTGTCTGTTTACCTAGCTTTGGTGGAACTCTCTGTGATCGATGTGCCCCCGGCCATTACAGATATCCAGATTGTTTGCGTAAGTGAATATGTATTCTGGACCTGTTGTTTGTATGGAGACCTATTTTTTGTATGAGTTTCAACTGAAAGAAATAAGTCATAAGAGAAAGTGTTCAAGAGATGTTAATGTTAGTATGATTAAAAAGTGGGATATGTATCAGGCTCTACCTGTTTTGATCTAATATGTACTCAACTCTGTGTTAGCTTTGCTCGCAACAAAATGTGTCGCAAGGGTTTTCTCTGTTCGGGGATATCTTTAAGTGCTGTTACTTATTTTCAAGAAATCAGTTTTCAAATTGACCTCTGTCCTAATGCCAATACTGTCGCTGGTGTTAACAGAAGCCATCGTGCCAGCTTATCAACACTCGTTTCTTCCTTATAGCCTGCAACTGTGACACGTTTGGATCGCGAGGCGTCACTTGTAACCAACAGACAGGACAATGCGTCTGCTTCCCCAATTTCCAAGGGCCTAAGTGTAACAAGTGTGCTGAA
The DNA here is from genome assembly GCA_002633005.1 of Phoronis australis. NCBI lineage: Eukaryota > Metazoa > Phoronida > Phoronidae > Phoronis > Phoronis australis. The sequence continues at coordinate 671,580 of NMRA01000107.1, read as the reverse complement.
GATTTCTACAACTATCCTGTCTGTGAAGGTTTGGTCACAAATTCGTATCAGTCAGGATTATTCAATAACCATGTTGAACTAGAATTCCCCAAGTATCTGTTTAAAATCTTTTTATTTCGTATAAGTTGCATGCAGAGATCTGTCATACAAACGCACTGTAATAAGAAATGTAAATTGACTCTATTCTCACTTTGTGCCTTGGTTTATGAATACCCAACACAGTTTGTGCAAAATTTTGGTTAAAAATGTCTGCAACTTTTATGTAGCTCAAATAGTGCAAACCTAAGACAAGGCATCGCAGCTTTTGTGTGATGCATTTACACACAACTTTGGTCATTTTAAAATGTTCAACTAATTAACATGTTGTCAGAATGTGATAACGAGCATTGGAAGTGATTGATGAATGCCATGTTATGAAAATGTTACCAGTGTCTCTCTCTTCTCACCCAGAATGCAACTGTAACCCAGCCGGGGCCAAGGAGATCCCAGGCTATAAGCTGGGTGGATGTGGCAGCCACTCGGACGGCACACTCTGTATGTGTAAAGAGCGTGTGGAGGGACATATCTGTGACGTTTGTAAGAAGGGATATTTCAACTTGGACCGTAACAACCCCCTTGGTTGTGATGGTGAGAGTTCATCAGTTTCTGTTGCCTGTGAATGTGTGTACATGGTGTTTTTTGGGGTAACATTGAACATTGCATTCATGGAACCCTGAAGAACATCTCTGCAGTTTTGATAGTCGTATACCTTATTTTCTCGTAATTTTGCTGTCTAAGGAAACAATCTTTTTACTAGTCTTCTCACTATTGTTTGTCATTGGTTTTCATTTATTTACTCAAGGACAGGATTAAATACTTATTAAAACAAATCGGGCAATCTAGGGCAATTTAGCTATGATACTTCTAATATAAACAAGCTTACTTGGTATCTCCTGTAAAGATTACGTTAATGGTTTTTAGAGTGTAACTGCGACCCTGCTGGGGTGCTGGCTGGTGACCTTGTCTGTAACCCTGCCAGTGGCCAATGTCAGTGCAAGCCCAAGGTCGAAGGTCGTCGCTGTGATGAATGTGTCGATGGAACATTTAGGCTGAGTGGTGATAATGTCTTTGGTTGTCAAGGTGAGTTTTTTATCATATGTGTAACAGAATTTATGTTCCTTGACTATGGCTTAAACTGTTTCTTTTTTAACAAGGGAATTTTTTGATGATTTGACAATTATCTGGTAGACAGTTGTAATGAAGCAATGAGTTAACTAGTATGCAATGTTCTTTTGCCAACCATTTCAGTAGTGTAATACCACACCAAGCACATTGTAAAGTAATAGCTGCTGCTCTCTTAGACTTAATTTGTATCTAATTATCTGTAACCACTGCATGCTTCCAGGACACACATAGGATTGTGTTTTGCACCAAACACAAACTTCCTGTTTGTATAATACATATTTATATCCTCATTGTAGACTGTAATTGTAATGTTGGTGGTTCTGTCAGTGCCACATGTGACAAGCAGACAGGGCAGTGTCGATGTAGGCCACGCATCACTGGTGTAGGCTGTGACAGGTAGGGGGAGCCAGTGGTCACTGAACCAGTGGATACACATTGTGCTTTATGTATTGGCATAATGTTACATGAATGGCGCAGTTACAGATTGATTAAAGGGATGATTTAGATGTCTCATTTTGACATATGTATTGTGCAGTTGTGCCTCAAGAAGGATTCGCATTGTGACCTCTTTGTTCTTGATCATAAGTTTGGTAACATCATTGAAAAACCTGGCCTCAGCTTATGAACAGCACATCCCGAACTATCAATGATGCACTCCAATGTTATTTCGATGCAATCTGTCTATATGATCAAGTACAATTGTATACCATATTTATTTTGGTATGCTACCTTAGTCTTAAGTTATAGTTTATGTATGACGTGGAGCATGACTGCTTTGTGTTTTTTTATTCCCTGTCAGTTATTTGTTTTCTCATCCATTTCATTCTTTTCTGAGACACTGTAAACCTTGCTTGTCTATTGCAGGCCTATTCTGAACCATTACTTCCCCACACTGTTCCAACACAAGTATGAACTAGAGGATGGACATACTCCCCAGGGTACACGTGTGCGATATGGCTTTGATGAGTCATACTTCCCCGGGTTCTCCTGGAAAGGGTTCGCTGTCTTCTCAAGGATTCAGGTGCACTGCTAGTTTTACCTTGTTTTGGGTTTTGTTATTTTTGATTAGGCTAAAAATTTCCTGAAATACCCGGTGGAATTGTGCTGTGCTTGAGAGTTTGACATGAATGAAGTTATTCAGATTTACGCTTACGTTTACTGAATGGTGTTCATGAGATTTTTTTGATTCTTATTTTCTGATGAAATCAGTAAATCATTGAGTCGTGTACTTTTTCCATGTTGTGTCAGATTGTTTTAATTGAGCTGAAGTCTTGGTTGTGATGGGAGTTTTTATGGAGTACACTATTGCAAGAATTATCAAGTTGAGATGTTTAAAATGCACAGACATTATTACATATATACCTACAAGACCAGCAATCTGTATAGTCCTTCATGTTTTCAGCCTGAGGTTATTGTCGATGTTGACATCTCCAAGCCCAGTCTGTTCCGTCTGATCTACCGCTACGTAAATCAGAACCCAGCCGCAGTCACGGCTGAGGTCAAGGTCAAACCAGAAACGTCCACGGATGTAGAGCAGACCAGCACAGTTGTGTTTCAGCCAACGCGTGACCCCATGTTTGCTGCGGTGTCCGGTGGTGCCGGTGTGTCCACATTTGTGCTGAACCCCGGCAAGTGGATGATATCGTTGCGCACTGATGAGAAAGTCTTTGTGGTATGTATAGAGTCTGGCTGCTTATAACACCAATGTGGGTGTTGTGTGACAGTTTTGTTTTAATATATCAACTGTGTTCAAATTTCTAGAAATAAGTCAAAAATACAATATTGTATGTTGATAAATCTTTTTTGACTTAATTTGGTCTCTTGTCTTTACATTTGAATCCTACTCAATAAGGCAGCTACTTGCAAGTGCTGTAAGTGCTCGCTTCTGAAACAACTTTGAGCGAGCGAGCGAGCATATGTGATTATTCAATAGCTAGTTCATCTAGCAATTCAAGATTGCATCCGACGAGACTTAATGTTAGCGTGATAACCTTGAGCAACAACAATTCTTATCAGTTCACATTGTAAGTACACTGCAATATTTTAAACAAGATCGTTTGAAGTGATTGTAGTAAATTTGTAACAGAAATAAAAAATAATTTTATTAAATGACATTAACTTCCTTTATATTCATTATAGAGCATTTATTTGTTTTTTGAGACATTCAGATAATCATATGTTTGGTTTAATTTCTTAGACTTATCGAAACTTCATAAGTTCTAATTGCAAACACTTGTTCCCGGTGACAATGATTATCTGTGTACTGGTTGCTTAACAACTGACATTTTGGAATTGAATCGAGTGTGCACTGTCATTCAGTAGTGAGCTGTCACTTTAAGGGGGTGTGCTCTATTGAACAGGTTTTGGCTTGTCCGTCTGCTGATAGTAAAATGAGGAGTAAATCAGAATTACGCAGCATTTATTATTTGAACATTGGTGGCAGTTTCAGCAAAGATGTTTCTTTTCATTCTAGGATTACGTGGTGTTGTTACCTCAAGCCTACTATGAAGCCACTATTCTGCAGGAGGATGTGGACATTCCCTGCTCTGTATACCCCAACAAACAGATGTAAGTCCCTGCTTCTGACATGTTATGACCAAGGTGTTGGAGGATGGCTAGAATTGGTGAAGTGCTTTTGTAATTGATAGATATTTTAATTTTTTCTCTTATATACTTCGGTGGCTCATATTTTGTTGATTAACTTTGAAATTGATGTATCAAAAGTTAAAGCACACCATTATTTTATTGTCCTTCAACTGACTGGTCGTGGTTGTAGAGTAATTATTCCGCCTGTCCAAGATTTTTTTAAATGAAAATATCCCATAATGGATCGAACGCATCAAATGAATAACCTTTCATTTGTCCAGCCTTCTCACCGTTGACCTACTTACTGTTGACCTAGTTGCCACTTCACTTCTAGCTGCATCCATCATGTGTTGGCCGATATCTCAGTTTACCCGACGGTGCGTGCCGATGTCAGTTACGTGATCCAAGGCGGCAATAGGGCAAATCCAGACCTGTACAAGAACCGGGATGTGTTGAAGGCACTGGGTGACCCAGACTTAGTCACCATTGATGGCACGCAGGTATGACCCTGTCACTATGTTCTCTCGTGGTGAAAACTTCACCATGTAAATCTCGGAAGAATATGACATTTTAATTGCAGTTTGTAGACAATCTGTCACCAGTTATTTGTGAACAGTATGTGCTGTGTCAATGGAATGCAAACAAAATTTTGTTTACACCGGCTGCCAGTTAAAAGACACTCGTTAGATATTAAATTTACATGAGTAAACCGCATTTTGATTGTAACTTAGAATGAAAAAGTGAAGTTGTTTCATCATGCTTTTGTTACGTTCGTGAACAGTGAGTCTTTCTCGTCTTAGGATACTGTCTACTTTGATCTTCGTCTACCCCCTGGCAAGTACATCCTATTGGCCAATTACTTCAATCAGCTGCCCAGGACCCAGACTTTGGATGTGGATATAGGTACACAAGACAGGAACTATAAAGGAGACCTGGTATTACAAGAGTGTCAATACAGGTAGGTGAATTACAGGTGTAATTTGAAGATGGTGCTGGACACTCACATTACGTGTCACAGTTGGTTGAAGGGCACTGTATGATCTTCCACCTTTCAATTAAAACAGTTTGACTGTCTTCATTGAGCTGCCTCCAAAACTGTTTTTGGAACCAACCACAAAGTTCGGTCTTTGGCGGCAGTGTTATGGGTGTCTCTGTTTAGTCAGTCACAAGTCACTGATTTTAATGTACTCTATATATAATGATAGATGTTAGGAAGAAAATGTGATAGATCCCTTGTATTTGATTCTTTAAGAGCTCTGTAAATACTTATTTGAGAGATAGTTGACTAGCTGGTACATACCTACATGTCTGTTGATGCGATTCACACAATTGTTATCATGGTATTAGTTTCTGTGTGTCAGAGGTATTTTACAACTATTTTGTTGTAATACCAGAGACAGATGAGCAGTAGTGGTGATTTTTGTCCTATTTAATGTTGCTACGATCACAAGATGTTATGTGTTCATTATAGTTTAGGAGTTGAAAATGTTTAGGTTAGTAATCCATTTTAAAAATGTGCAAAATCACCAAAAAGTGGTGTATATGCTCTAACAGGTGTCTCTGTATTCATTACATGTTGTAAGCATACAAATTTGTAAATTTTGAACCAGCAGGGAAATATGGGTCACAAATATTTTAAATCTGGTCTGCACGCCACCTGTTGGCCACATTATATGGCCTGATGTGGCCAACAGGTGGCATGCAGACCAGACTTAAAATGTTTGTGATGTTGTATGCATGATCTTATGCCTTCTGCCTCCCAGGGAGACTTTCCAGGTATTTGGTTGTTGTTTAGATTAACTGACAGGCTTTGGTGTTGGTTTTGGGAAGTGAATTGTTGTTGTGTTTGCTTTAGTTGCGTTCCACTGACTCATTTATACAATTTCATTGCGTTTTGAAAAATGTAAAGAATAGACAAATGCTTATGCTTGGATGATCTTGGAAATGATTGCTTTTGACATGCAATCTTACTCTGAATTTGGGAAGGGATCATTTTATAGTATACATACATAGTTTGGGATTGCATTGTCATTTACTCAAGACATTTGATTTGTACGTTCAGCACAGTCATGCATCGTCTCAGATTATAATTTGAACCTTTCCTTGCTAACTACCATGCTGAGTAGTTCCAATGGTAGAACTTCTTTAAAGCATAATAAAGGTTCAGTTGTGATCTTGTAACAGTGAAACTTGGTGAGTTAGTCTGGTGAACAGGACAGTTCCTTCTTACTCATTAGGTCAACGAAGATACCACAATAGTTCTCGTCTGCACTAGACTTACTTTGAAACCATGCCTGCGTGTCACTTTTAGCATTTTTTTAAAACACTCAAATGTGCCAAGGGCGGTGTTTTTTTGATGAAGTGGTTTGGTAACATGACAACAATCACCTCTTTCATGACCTTAGTTGATTTAGAACGGGTTTTTCCTAGTCAAAGCATGCGGTTTTGAGTCACAAATGACTCCCCCACCCTCTGTGACTGTAAGGAAACAGTGTGTCAGAAAGCTGTTAGTTTCTACAGGGGTCTCTACCCCACTCCCAATTTTGGTTTCTTCATAACATTTGAGGATGTTCTCTTAATCATTCATTTTATAGTAGAAACAAATTGGTATCACTCTAGGCTTTATTTTGAAATCAGTTTGTTGATTTTTTCAGCGTATTTTTACTTTTAGGCCATAAGTATCAGTGAAATGTCCCCTTAAATGACAGAAAGCTTATTGTGTAATGCCGTTCACTTGTTGTGGTTTCAGCTATTTATGCCGTCAGATTGTGACCGATGGCTCCAGTATTCCGTTGGAAGTTGACAGCACTGGTCGGTACATCCGCATCACTTTGAAGGGAGACTCTCAAACTAATGTGCAGATTGTAAGTTCTGCTTGTTCAGCCTAATCTTGAAACCTTTTTCACTTGTTGGATTTTATTATTAACTTATGCTAGTGTGCAGGAATTACTAGTTGGATTTGTTGCTTAGCTCGTCTGTTAGTTTTTGTGTATTCCTTAATGCTAGTATTCCTACATTGAGTGAAGAGCTGTGTTTTGCATGAGGACGATCAATGCATTCACACAACATTCACTCAATGTATTCACTCAACATTCTCTCCTTTTCATGAATAGAATTTGAGATGAGTACTTGTTGCTTATTTTCTAGCAAAAAAAAAAACAATGTTAAACATTCAGTTGCTTTTTCTATGAAATAAGTAATTTATGTGCCATGATTGTAATTCTAGGAGTCAATAACAGCAATTCCTGTAGCAGATTTCACAATTGATTTCCTGAAGCCTCGACCAAAGTGTATCCGTCGGGATGGGAAGTAAGATATAACAGAAAATGGAGTAGTGTGTTGTCTTCATAGGTGTCTTAAAGGAGTAGTAGTTATGTGTGTTGTTTTCGTAGGTGTCTTAAAATGGAGTAGTTATGTGTGTTGTTTTCATAGGTGTCTTAAAATGGAGTAGTTATGTGTGTTGTTTTCATAGGTGTCTTAAAATGGAGCTGTAGTAGTTATGTGTGTTGACTTCATAGGAGTCTTAAAATGTTCTGCCAGATGGTTAGGTAAAGTTTCAGTTTTTCCAGACCCTCTGATTTATGAAGGTAGTAAAATGTTGAAACTAATATTATGTCAGATAGAAAACATGTTAAATGAGTTCAAAGCCATTCTCAGTGGACATGTTGTTTGAAGCATGGAGACTGTACTATTCTTTTACTGGTGTATTCTTTTAGATGCATTGAGACATCCTACCCAACACCTGTGGGCACGTTGAAGACTGAGTTTGAGGTTGGTCCTAATGAGATCAGGAAGGAACCTCTGCCAGGCGGCATTGATGTGAATGTGGGCCTAGTTAGATTGGACAAGGTCCAGGTAAGGAAGGAGTGCATTCTGCTTAGTGTCTAGTGCTGTCTAATTATGTCTAGTGCAATGTAGTGCTGCCCAGTGTTGCCTAGTGCTATATAGTGCTCTCTAACTTGATATTCTGCAGTTTCCAGTCCATAATCACTTACTGAATGTTTTTCCTATTTGCAGCCGCGAGTCACTGTTGATGTGCATATAAGTGAAGCCAACAAGCCTTACGTATTTACTGTACAGTACTACAATCCTAACATGACTAGTTTTGATGTCAATGTTGAGGTCGTCGTTGATGGCAAAGTCTACAAAGGTATGACTTGTTATATTATTGCAATAACATTGCACCGTCTTTATGCTGGGGTCATGGTGGAATTGATGGGAGCCATTGGCAAAAATTTACTTGCTTCTAAAAATTACTTGGTATGTGGGATAACAGTACACCAGAGAGTTTGAAAGCGTGGTTTCTAACTTCTAGGTGTTCTGATTGTTAGACTTACAGCACTGTCTTAATTTTTTTGTGCTGAATGTGTATTGCATGTAACTAAAGCGATTCTATTACACATTTCACCATTTTGTGCAAAAACTGTATACCGCGTTGTACGTAAAGAGATTTATTTACACACTGTCTCATTCTGCACTAAAATATCCAAAAATCATCTCCCTTCAGGTTAAACTTTTTATTCACTCTTTTCAGGTGTTTTGAAGGTTGAGTTCTGTCCCAACATTGCTGGTTGCCGTGGTGTTGTCAAGTTTGACGGACAGGTTAACCCAAATGTGCTTGACATCCCCACCCAAGACATTCAGATTACGCTTGAGACACCTGGCAAGGATTTGTGGGTGGTATGTTGCAGTGCTTAAGTATACTCAATTAAAAAGTCCTGAGCTAACTTTGCGAAACTCTTTACCTAATATTTGTGTGATCTTGCAAGGTCTTGTGTGATCTCGCTTTTCTTACAAGAAACTTGCTCTAAAAGACACATTCCACCTCTATATCTCACTAAATCTGAATAATTTGTTTTTCGTTTTTCAACTTACTTAATTTTTTGTTGCATTCTGACCTGGATACAAACAGTTTCATTATACATAATGAAGTAAAATAACCATGAAAGCAGATCAGATTCAGAATTTTGTTTTATTGAACTGCTTTCTCATTTGTTATGATATTTTAATCAGTGTTTCATTCATTTTAATCTTCATAATGCATGACGTCATGTTATTTTGATCATGTGTGACGTCATGTTATCTTGATCATGTGTGACGTTGTGTTATCTTGATCACGTGTGACGTTGTGTTATCTTGATCACGTGTGATGTTGTGTTATCTTGATCATGTGTGACGTTGTGTTATCTTGATCATGTGTTACGTTGTGTTATCTTGATCATGTGTGACGTTATGCTATCTTGAGAATGTGTGACATGGTGTTATTTTTATGATGTGTGACGTCGTGTTATCTTGATCATGTGTGACGTTATGCTACCCAAGCCAACGTTTCACATCAATAACAGTGTCCTCAAGTCACACCAATATTGCATATTTAAGCCAAGAAGAGCTGGTGCCATCTGTAGGATGGTTATCTATATTGCAGGACTACATCTTAGTTATACCTGAGACAGCATTCACAGGTGTGGATGTAACCACCAATTTACCTGTGGACCGTTCAGGTGACTTTATTAAGGACTGTGCAAAGGAGTTCTACAACATCAGGTAATATGATCACCTGATCAGTTACTTCACTCAGTCCTCATGTGATAATTTGTAACATGAATTTGTAAACAATTGCACTAGTCATTGCTTTGTTTACCCACACTGGGACATATCACACAGTTTGTACAGAGCTCTTGAACTATTACAGTATCAACTGAAGCGAGTCAAGTTTGAGCTTTGCAATATTTAACAATTGGGAATCATTACAGTGTTTGAATGACTGGACCAAATACATCACAGGTTTAACAAAGCAACTGTACTTGAACATGTCACTCACTTTTAGTAGTAGTTGCCTGACTTGGCCGGTACAATGCAATACGAATCTCATGTCTTGTGCATTGGGACGTGATTGTTGAATAACCTGTATTTCTAGAATTGATGATCTGAAATCTCTTGGTATGTTGCCCTCAAAAGAGATTGAGAAGATTTCCAAATGCATGTTTTTGCCAGTTGCCATGACCGTGAACTGAGTGCCAGTGATATCTCTCAACTCACATGGCTACTAAGATGTCCCAGTCAACACTGCTAGTCTTGACCTACATTCANGGATACAAACAGTTTCATAATACACAATGAAGTAAAATAACCATGAAAAGCAGATCAGATTCAGAATTTTGTTTTATTGGACTGCGTTCTCATTTGTTATGATATTTTAATCACTGTTTTATTCATTTTAATCTTTATAATGCATGACATGTTATTTTGATCATGTGTGACGTCATGTTATCTTGATCATGTGTGACGTCGTGTTATCTTGGTCACGTGTGACGTTATGCTATCTTGATCATGTGTGACGTCGTGTTATCTTGATCACGTGTGACGTTATGCTATGTTGATCATGTGTGACGTCGTGTTATCTTGATCAGGTGTGACGTTATGCTCACTTGATCATGGGTGACATCGTGTTATTTTGATCATGTGTGACGTCGTGTTATCTTGATCATGTGTGATGTTATGCTACCCAAGCCAACGTTTCACATCAATAACAGTGTCCTCAAGTCACACCAATATTGCATATATAAGCCAAGAAGAGCTGGTGCCATCTGTAGGATGGTTATCTATATTGTAGGACTACATCTTAGTTATACCTGAGACAGCATTCACAGGTGTGGATGTAACCACCAATTTACCTGTGGACCGTTCAGGTGACTTCATTAAGGACTGTGCAAAGGAGTTCTACAACATCAGGTAATATGATCACCTGACTCAGTCCTCATGTGATAATTTGTAACATGAATTTGTGAACAATTGCACTAGTCATTGTTTTGTTTACTCACACTGGGACATATCACACAGTTTGTACAGAGCTCTTGAACTGTTACAGTATCAACTGAAGCGAGTCAAGTTTGAGCTTTGCAATATTTAACAATTGGGAATCATTACAGTGTTTGAATGACTGGACCAAATACATCACAGGTTTAACAAAGCTACTGTACTTGAACATGTCACTCACTGTTAGTAGTAGTTGCCTGACTTGGCCAGTACAATGCAATACGAATCTCATGTCTTGTGCATTGGGACGTGATTGTTGAATAACCTGTTTTTCTAGAATTGATGATCTGAAATCTCTTGGTATGTTGCCCTCAAAAGAGATTGAGAAGATTTCCAAATGCATGTTTTTGCCAGTTGCCATGATCGTGAACTGGGTGCCAGTGACATTTCTCAACTCACATGGCTACTAAGATGTCCCAACCAAGACTTGACCTACATTCATGATGATTTGATCAAACTATCGCATCAGTAATTTGTCTACTTCATCCTTTCTTCTGATTTTGTTGCTCAAATAGTTTTCTTCATTTTCATACTTGTTAGTAAAATGTCATCAATGTGAATTTACTTATCTTGTCCACGCAAAGGTTGTATTTAAACAGTATTACGTTCATCGTTTCCAGCCCCAATGATCCGTCAGTATCAGAGTTCTGCCGCAAGTCCATCTTCACACTGACCACAGAGTACAGTAACGGTGCCTTGCAGTGTCAGTGCAACACAGAAGGCTCCACCAGTTTCCTGTGTAATGAATTCGGTGGTCAATGCCGTTGTAAACCAAACGTGATTGGTCGAACATGCTCTGAGTGCAGAACTGGCTACTTTGGCTTCCCAAACTGCAGACGTGAGTCGGGATGTTTCATGTCTTCACATATTACGGTAAAAATTCTCCAATTTTGGACAGCCTCTAGAACTTAGGTACAGAAATTCCTGCAAAAATTAAATTTGGGACAAGGGCAATTTTGACATTCACCATTTTTGTCAAATTTCAGATGATATGTTTTCAATCTATAGAGTGAATAATTTTGCTGTCTCGGTTCTTCTTGAATATGGGACGGCCAATTGAGCAAAATAATTAATTTTTCACTGTGTCAAAATGGAGATTTTTCACCGTAACTTGTGGCCGTCTATAGTGTCCAATAAGGCAGAAAAGAATAGTTGGTTCTTGTCTGTGGTTCTGTTTAAAAATTGAGTTCTCTGTCATTAGTTTTTATATTCACTTTATTAAGACCAAGCTTGTAACTGTCCAACAGGCTACTGTCGTCTTGGTCTGTGTCAAACTTGTACCCCCTTCTTGTTTCAGGTTGCAACTGTCCAGCTGGCTTCTGTGATCCGGTTAGTGGTCAATGTCTTTGTCCACCTAAAGTGACTGGACCGGAATGTAACATTTGTCTACCGCAGACATTTGGTTATGATGCTCTGATAGGTTGTGAGGTACGTGACTGAGTGAAATGATGGTTTTTAAAATGAAGCAGCTTTTGTTTTTGCACTTTCATACGTAAGGCAGCCATTAGTTAGAAGGTACTTTATGTTAACGCTTCCATTTGCGTTGAATAAAATAACAGTCTTTTATATTTGTTACACAGGTTTCTTGATTGTAATAATGAATGTCATGTCCTTGAATTTTACCCTTACGTACAGTCTTATTTCGGTGTTTACTGAGTTGTTATGTGTCTGTTGACCCATCTTAGGACTGTGCTTGTAACACACGTGGAACTGTTGCTGGTAATGAGGACTGTGATGTGACCACTGGTCAGTGTACGTGTCGCCCACTGGTGGCTGGACGTCAGTGTGACTCCTGTGTGGCAGGGGCTCACAGTTTCCCAGACTGTCAGCGATGCGTGTGCGACACAAGGGGTACAACTAAGGACATCTGTAATGCTCAGACTGCACAGTGTCTGTGTAAGGTGAGTCACAACTACGTCTCAAGAGAGATGCATAGTTTTGGGTCAGAACACAATCTGTGTGAACGTGCAAACTTTGTCATAATGTATTGTTATTTTTTATGATTGCTTTGATAAACCGTGAACTTCTGCACGGCGACACCCTAATTTGTGCATGGCTAGGCACTTAGATTTATAATGTAAATAAAACTATTTTGCCAGTTTATTTATGCGTTATTTTCCAGCCCAACACTGAGGGTCCACAATGTGACATCTGCCAACAAGGGTCCTTCTACCTGGAGGACCGCAACCCCTTGGGCTGCACCTCATGTTTCTGTTTTGGAACTACGAAAACCTGTGATAGCTCTAACTTCAGGCGTGAAACAGTAAGTTGGTGTTGACACCAGTCAAACATAGGTTGGTGCCATATTCCTTGTTGCTCTGAGGGAAACAAGCGTGTCTGGATTATTTATGGTTGTGGCGATGCAGTACCCTAGCGTGATTTTATACAAGAAAAAATAGCAAAAATATACGCAATTATATATTTTGAAAAGTGTCTCATATTTTCTTTATGTTGTAACTATATCTAGCAATACCTGTACTTGATCGTAAATCTTTTTCGTCTTCATCAGCTTACTACATAACTTTACTTGGTTTTAGCACCAAGACATGTCAGGCTGGACACTGTTGAATGCCTTCAGCCCATCCATACGAGAGGGGGGCAATGTTGTGGCTGCTGATGTCAGAAGTGGTACAGACTCTGACGGAGCTGTACTCTACTGGGTGGCACCTAGCAGTTACCTTGGCAACAGGGTAAGTATGAGGTGTTTCAAATGATGGTCCTGGTATGAATTAGCCTTTTCCTCGTATTAGGTTTATGTTTTTCAAACACGTCATATTTTATATCCTATTGCATTCTGTTCTGTTTGTTCGGTGAATCAGCAGTTGCGAGTCTGTAATCACCATTTTCCCATGTTGTCCATATTAATCTGTTGCTTATGACTTCTCCCCTAAATTTTCATACCTTGTTTATTTTAGATCACTTCATACGGAGGCAAGCTTACCTACACCATTGTCTTCACTCTGCCACCAGGGGGCATTAGTAAGGCAGTGCCTGCTATGGATGTCCGGCTTGGAGTAAGTACACTACTGTGTTTCCCTTTACTGTCAAAGGTAGCATTGAAAGGATTATGTAACATTGCTATTGATTAACGGATCGAAGTGACATCTGAAAAATCAAATTTGTTGCTGTTGAAACATTCATCAGTGTGCCACTCCATCTATTGAGAAATGTCTTTGTGGCTAATGTTGTAGTAACTACAAGAACAGACTGAATCAACATAGCCCATGATCCACACAAGTTTGTTTTTTCACCCATGCACGTCTATGCTAGTTTTATTTGAACTCATGGCATTGTATTGAAGTGTCAGTACATTTTGGGATGCCCTCTATATATGAAAAATGTGCAAACCAAGGCATGCGCTTTGATGCTCTTAACGGAGTTCTGACTATCATTCATCATTAACTCACAGGGTCACATTTCCATGTAGGTTGCGATGTGGCAGGAGGGTATAAATGTATAAATACATTTACACCAACATATTGTCACTTAGGTACAATACTTGTAATGCGACGAGTATTTAGCTTTTCAATGAGCCGTAGCTTTGTGGTCATATTTGGCCCTTCACGTTACACATTAGTTAAAATCTATTCAAAAAGTAGCCGCTCAGAAATACAGTTTGGTGAAACTTTTCTAACAACATGAGGCTCACTGTTATATTATAACATTTAGGTTGATTGTTCTATTCCTGCCAGTATGTTGTCTGCTGTACATGTGTAAGAGTGCTCACAATTCTCCATTTGTATGTACTACTTTGGACCTTAATAAACACGTGGAAAGTGAACTCTTCATACTTTATTCTTATTTCATCTGTCGTTTCCAGGGCAACAACTTCACTCTTGTTCACCAAGGTACTGTCCAGCCCAACCCTTCACAGCCATTCACTAATCAAGTTGATCTTATTGAGGTAAGTGATGTCCCAACACTGACTGATGCAGAGTGCATATGTAGTGTGTTGTATCACTGCTCTTCATCTTGTCACAATCCATCCAGAGGGTAGCTTGTCATAGGTGGTACTTGACTTGTTCTTATTCTAGAATGGGTGGTGGAAAGAATGAGTTTATATTTCAAACACTATTGCTCCAAAGGGTGCTAAACCCTTTTATGATGATCTGTTCACCTGCTGTTACAGAATTAGTACCTGCCATGAGAGATAAAGTCATTATTATAGGATTTAACGAGTCCTCATTGTACCACGAAATGACCGCTTGGATTAAAAACTGGCCGTCTTTCCCCACCGCCGTCTAGTAACATGCCCAAAGTACAAGTCACACTTGCTCTTTAGCAGTCCTTGTAAGGCATTTTTAAACTAATTCTGTTTTTGAGAGTTCACAAAGTTTATGGAAGATAATTTTGTTACTAAGATTTAGGTGATGTTGTGGCTTAAGACACTTGTTCACTGGTTAGAGCAGGGATTAGTGCCCTTGTTCAGCCCCACATGCTCTGTACCCAATGTAGGTGTGTGCTCTCTGAGGGCTGGCTTCTGAGAACTAACCCTATGATTCCTTGCCCAAGTGTTAATGCTTGGGTTTTTGACAACAATCAAGAGGTACAGCAGGGCTCAAGTTCTAGTGCTCTGCTTTGACCACAGGTATGTCATTCAGAGCATTCTTTCTACAGAGGGGGCACTGTGTGGTGTCTCATGAAATAGATCAGGGCCCTCAATCCCTCTACATTCGGCCCCATTTTCCTCTGAAAAATATTAACAAATCACGTGAAATTCTCCTCATGAGGCCTGGAAATTCCCCTCAAGGGTTGACTTATTTGTAACAGCATAAAATGTTATGTTGTTGGATACTCGAGGCTAGCGAAAGGGGTGGGGTGCTATTGATGCTGACTGGGGGTAGAATGTTCCTCTCATCCAAAAAATTCCCATCTCAGAAGGCACACACACTTTTCCCCTGTAGGCCTCCTTATGTTCTTCTTTGAACACTGTTGGTGTTGATCACATTGATTGTAATATGCCTAGCTGTGTCCTTCTTCAATTTGATATTGACCTTTGCTGTAAGTGTGTGGTCTACATGTTTCAGAGCCAGTTTGTTCACGACACTACTGGGGCTAGTGTGAGTCGCGAACAGTTCATGATGACTCTAGTGGACCTCGAGTTTATTCACATCAGGGCCTCCTACCACGATCTGTTTGCTCAAGTCAGGTATAAAGCCTCTCTGATTAAGTGAGAGATACTCTAGAAACATTGGCTTATTAAGTTTCAAAATTGATGTACAAAGTTTGTTTAAAATGTGTTATAAACCCTTGTGGTCACCTAACACTGACTGTCCTCTTACTGATTAAACATTACAAAGGTTGCGAAAAAAGATGAACAAGACATTTCAAATGTTTAGGTTAATACTTATTCATTTACATAATGTGTTGGATCATTCCTTGGTACTCTTGACTCTTTTTGGTCTATAAACTTTTATTGAGCTTTTTTGCTGTACGTTAATGCCAAGAAAGCAATGTCAAGAAATTAGAAACATTGTTGAATTAATTCGAGATGTGCGAGATAACATAGATGGTGGCGTATTTCTGATATTCATAAAGGAAATAAGGCATTTGATGTTGCTTCATGTTTAGTAACCGATGACGTGTTTGCCCCACAGAATCAGTGATGTCATCCTGGATGCAGCTAGTCTTAATGGTGCCGGTGACGTAGCCCTTAATGTTGAGCAGTGTCTGTGTCCACGTAACTACAAAGGGTCTTCCTGCGAGGTGAGTGAGGGTAATACCTGTTTGAGGTGGGTGAGGTGAGAGGGTAATACCTGGTTGAGGTGGGTGAGGTGAGTGAGGGTAATACCCGTTTCAGGTGGAGAGTCACACTGTGGCATAAAGTGGCTGAAGTCATTCTAAGACTTTGTGTTGAGTGTAGATGTGTAAATATTGTCTGAATAGCATGGAACACTAGTGATGGTGTCATTGGATAAGTCATGACAACCTGCTGCCATTCTGTTGATGTAGCAAAAGATTTATTCTGGCATCATTCGACCACAGGCCCATACATGTTCAATATACATGAAGTACTTAGAGCCTTTGTCGTCTTATCTTAAAAGCTAAACAAGTATCTATCCAACATTTTTACGTACTCATCATTCCTACCATCTAAATATAACGGATCTAGGTAATCTCACGAAACGGATGTCAAACATTTCTCTCTAAGGTTTTTATAAACAGAGAAGTTAAGAAGAAGGAAAAGACATTTTGACTATTTCTCCAGTCGAGCATAACTCACAATACCTCTGTTCTCTTGGTGCGTCATGTTCGCGCCCTTTTCAATGCTTAGCCTGATAGTCTTAGTTGCGTCAGAGCAATTGTGTCATTTCTGATTTTTGCTGTGTCCAGGTAGCCTTCAAAACCTAACTCCTTTTAACATTTCTAAAAAGCTCAAGATTTACTGTAATCGTTGAGATTATCTAAAATTATTCTCAGATTTTGGGGTTGCACGCATTGTAACCTGGTCAAAGCTCATTTTGTCGAAAATCATCTGTTCTCCATTCATCTTGATGATGCTGAGAAGCGAGTAACTTATCTGGACTCGTTTTCTTTAATCCCGTCCACACAAAGCCCACCTTAGAACAACTTGAACGAGTGTAAGTTATCCTACTTTTATGTGGAGCGTCCACGCACACATGTATCCAATAACTAGGGTAAGGCTGAAGTTGTTGCAACTGTGCATGACAATGAACAGCTGATGCGAATACGGGCCACAAAACAAGACCCGTCTTTATATAAATTCCGGCCGATAATTTCTCCGCCTTGCCCCCAGTTTGGGGCCACAGCAGAATTAGTTACCCTAGAACAAGTTGCCTTACCTTAAGGTGGAGTAATCTATCACAAGTGGGTAAGTTGTGCTAGTTTAAGTAGCGTCCACACAGCCTCCAAACCAAGTGACAACTCGTTCCAGGAGTAACCTGTTCTGGTGTAAGTCTGCGTGTGGATGGCTCTTATGTGAAATACAATGTTTAGCTTTTATATTCTGTTTGTATCTATGTATTTCTAGGAGTGTGCTGATGGTTACTATCGACTCAAATCTGGTCCATACCTGGGTGTGTGTACACCTTGTGAATGTAACGGACATGCTGACACATGTGACCCTGAGACTGGCGAGTGTATCGTAAGTACTTCACTCAGCCTTATTCACCATTCAACTACTGGCACAGTACAGGACTACTCAGCCTTTCCTGTAGCCAGCCACATGAAAAACACTGTTGGGAAGCCACTTAAACAAGTGGTTAAACAGCTGGCTGTTCTGGTGGTGCTCCTAAATTCAGTAGATGCCAATAGAGTTGATGTCAATACAACTAGATGCCAATACAGCAGATGCCAATACAGTAGATGCCAAAAAAACGTACAAAATTACATGGAGTTCCCCCTTCATGGTGGCTGTGCAGAAGTCAAAGTCATTGTCATATTTAGTTTTTCTTCATGACCAAGAATAAAAAGGAAATTTAGTATAATGGCAAAGCTATTTTGTAATTAGGATTTTTTCGTATTATAATTATTGCCAATCGTTTTTGGTGCAAACGGATTTATATTTTATCCGATTACTTTTGGCTTGTGCTACATGTGGTGTTGTTTCTAAGCAGTATCTTTCTGGGCGCGTGTGAAGAGTCTAGCATCTTTCATGTGACCAGAGATATTATTAAAGAGAAACTTCCGTCTGTTAAGCTGGTTAAAGATTGTTTTACCAACATGTGAACACTGTAAAAGTGAAATAAAAAGGGAAAGTTTTTAAGTACTAAGGAGTGATATGTCAGCCTCACTTACATGTGTTAAGTAAGGGATGTACAATGTCTCACTTATTTATATAAGTGATGTGTTACATCTCACATATATTTATTAAGTAAGTGATGTGAAACTTTTCACCTATGTGTGTGTAATTTTTTTACTTTTGTGACCTTTTGTGTTATTGTATCACTTGTATTTTGTACTAAACAATAATTTCATTTTTTTAGTCAGGGCCGTCTTCAACTGAACATTTGTTTCTGGTCATCTCTTACATTTTGATTTTTGCTTGCAGGCATGTCGTGATGGCACTAAGGGTCACAAATGTGACGAGTGTTTACCTGGTTACTATGGCGACGCTACTACAGGAGTCTGCAACATCTGTGAATGTCCCATCGCTGCTCCAGGCAACAAGTAAGTGCCACATCTTTATTATTTAGTGCTCGATGCTTCACTTAATGCCAACTGGGACTTCCCGAAAATGCCAGGTTGCCAAATGAAATCTGAGGTCGCCAAATTGACGTCGGAGATCACCGACCAAAACAAGAAAAAAATGTGCGACTGTCAGCATTATTTACAAAATCTAGGGGTATATGTTGCATGGTGCGACCTCCCCTGATTTTTGACGAACAATGCCGACTACCATCTGTTTACTTTCTATTGACTTTAATGCTCGTAGCAACTTCACACGGTGACTTCGTATTTTCCCAGATTGCCAAACACAGTCTGAAGTCATATTGGCAAGCCACAGGTCACCAAATGCAACACTGTTGTTTGTAATATATTATTTATAATGCAAAGTGGTTGACAGTGATGGATGTCAGCACATAAAGCATATCTGGGCATGTGAAGTTTCTTTCGAGTGTTTCTTTTGAAGCATTCTTAATCAGTTGTTGAACGGATTTCACATAGATTGAATTCGTTATATTTCTTAAACTCAGTGTCCAATCATGAAGCAGTACAAGGTTTAAAAAACAGCATAACGTTTGTTAATATTTTTGTCAATATATTATATACTCAGTTGACAAGTAAAACGGTCTGTTTTGTTGCTGGGAATGCTGGGTCATCAGTGAGTATAGACATAGGCAAATAACAGGGTTATAAAACAGCGCATGAACTACACCCTGTAAATGTTAGGTGTGTCGATCACTGCTGTAGTCGTGGTAAAATAAGAGGTAAGTATTCGCCCAGAGCCCACCGCATCACCTTGAGCACTGAATGTAAGTTATGGTGCGTAGGCACTACGTTCAGATGCCAAAAGGTGGTTGGCTGCGCCTACATGCGCCTACACCCCACTACAGCACTGGTGCCAAGACTATGTGATGATGCTTTAGCATCAGCAATAAATTTATTAATAGTTTTGTTGTTTTGTTCACGTTGAGATGCTCTGAGTAAACCTAAATTTGATATCGCTGTACAGCATTGTGCTCCTTTGTTCCTGACTGTCTCACCTTTGCCTCTGGTTGTACTGATATTTGTCTGGTGCCTCTCATGTTCCACTAATGCCCCAGCTTTATTTCTGTTTGTACTGCTGCTGATCAAGTACCTCTCATATAATTCTGTTCCAGCTTTGCCTCTGGTTGCACGGTAGTTGGAGGCCAAGTCATCCAATGTGACTGTCTGCCGGGCTACAGTGGTGCCTTTTGCGATGAATGTTCCGTCGGCTTTTGGGGAGATCCTCTGAGAATTGGCGAAAAGTGTCAGC
Organism: Phoronis australis; assembly: GCA_002633005.1. Classification (NCBI taxonomy): domain Eukaryota; kingdom Metazoa; phylum Phoronida; family Phoronidae; genus Phoronis; species Phoronis australis. Next base: position 651,593 of record NMRA01000107.1, on the reverse strand, counting down.
CTTGCCAGTGTAATGGTAACGCAGTGTCCTGCAGTGACCTTGGAGAGTGCGTAGACTGTGCCAATAACACAGCTGGCTTCAACTGTGAACGGTGTGCTGAATGGTACTATGGTGACGCCGTCAACAGGAAGGATTGTGAAGGTATTTGAAGTTTGGCAAAGGAATGAGAAATATTTTACTATACGCATGCAGTACAAACGAAAATCAATCAGACAAAATACGACTTGCACATCACAGCAGGTCAATATCCTGATTTTAGCTCATTCCAGCTACCCTGAATGTGAGCTCCGCTTGCATTCAGCTGTTATGATGGGGCAATTCTGGGTCATTTTGTCTCATTATTTCTTATGTGAACTGTGTATGAAAAAATTGACCTTGTTAGCTTTAGCATTCTGTTTGGTGTAAATGGTCCACAGTTGTAGAATATAATTAAATAATTGCAGGCCGCTCAGGTGCAGCCATTGCACTGATCACCTGAAACCATTTTTATACTTTGTCTATGTATAGTTAGAACCCGAGCTGAGTAGCTGCTGCAGAGACCTGACTCAAGAGTCTAGCAGTGTGTTCCAGACGGACTCAAACGCACGACCTTGAGTAAATTGAGGAAGTGAACACTTATCTCACTAGGACACACTGTCTCCTCAACATTTATAGAATAGCACTTTTGAGTCATGGTTTAAGTTGATGGTGAGTTAGGGGCTCATGTGCATCAAGACTGCGCCCTTGTGGTCGCTGATGACATCATTGTTTTTTCACTCTCTATCTTGCCCGTTATCCTTAAATTTCTTCTTTTGGCAGAATGTCTGTGTGACAAGGTGGGCTCTGATTTCTGTAACCGGCAGACAGGACAATGTGTATGCAAGCGTAATGTTGTCGGCCCCCTGTGTGACCAGTGTGCCGTAAGTAAATCTGATATTGTCCACCGCGCTCAACTTATAGTGTAGTCTGGGTAGATAATGCAGGCTCAATAGATGTTCACTGTTACACACCTGACGTAGTGTATTGTATGGAAGATTGTCTTTGGCTGTGTTGGTGTACGAGTTGGGTAGTGATCATCATGATAGTACACACTTGGTACTGTGGTATAGGCTAACTGTTTTTGCTATAGTAAACCAGATGGACGTGGTGTAGAAGATGTTGGGTCAGTGTTTCTAAAACAGGTGTTATGGGATTTGTGATGACCAGATGTAGTCCAGTGTTTGTAGGCTCGGCTGACTGTGGCACAACTGAGCATATTCATTTACAGATCCTCTAAATGGTTTTTGTCTGTGGACAGAAAGTTTGATTTTTCTGTTACTGCATGGAGACTTGAGTAATTGAAGTTGTAGTTTGTGTTGTGGGAATCTAGTTAAAAGGAAAGTGTCTTTAAATTCTACTGTCACTCATTACGTTATTTATTATTTTCAGCCTGGCACGTATGGCTTTAATTCTGCTCAGGGTTGTTATGACTGTGACTGTGCCTCTGCTGCTCTGTCATCCAACTGTGATCTGGCCACTGGTCAGTGTCAGTGTCAGCCTGGTACAACTGGCAGGAGGTGTGACCAATGTCTCAACGGCTACTTCAACTATGGTCCTGGTGGCTGTCAGAGTAAGNCCCCCCCCCCCCCCCCCCCCCCGGTGGAGGGTGGCTGTACTCTTTGGTTTTGTGGTAGTATCTCCTGCTGTTTGACTTGTTCATCAATATCAAGCTATTTGTTAGAATGCTTACCTTGGCAGTATTATTAAATCCCTTCCTAAACAACGGCAATTCGGTTAAATCGACAGGAACTAGTGCTGACTGGAAACAATGTTGTGTACAGCTTGTCGAGTGACACATGCAGTCAAACTTGTGTATTCAAGTACTAACCATCAGAGACTGGCTGTTAAATGTTTCTGTTTTTGAACCCTGTGTGATATTTTAAATCCAGAGCAGGATTATCGATCCAGTTTTAGTGATAGCAGGAGATCTGAAATATCTAACCTATTGGAAGTTCTTCTGTTAAGAAATCCCACCTCTTTCTAGGTTGCCGTCAATGAGACCTTAATGTTAGAATTTTTGCACATGGGGTGCAGTTTTTGTGAAAACTTAGAGTACTGTACAACTATGAGTACCTGTGAGACTTCAGATGAATAGTTTATTTTCCAGTTGGCACTCAAGTCAAGACTGCTATTTAGGTATGTGCAGAGCAGTTCTGTTTTTATTCTTCTGTCGTTGTTGTTCTGTTCAGAATGTGACTGCGCTGAGGAGGGTGCCACGACCTGTGACCCTGTGACTGGAAGATGCCAATGTCTGCAGGGGGTGACAGGAGACAAATGCGACATGTGTGAAGATCGATGGGTTCTCATCCCTGAGCAAGGGTGTCGCCGTAAGTACAACTGCCTGTTGATAAACTGTGTATAAAGACCCTGAGCCCGTTGACATGTTTGGGAAATTATCTTATGAGTTCTCACTTGATGTCTCAATGCCCTGAAATACACTGCCATTATATGTGATGTCTTATATGTAAATGCATGCTTTCATTGATATAAATGACTGCAGTCTTAAAAATGAAGCAAGACAGTTCTTTTAAGTTGTATGTCAGGATTCTAAGGAGGCGCACAGTTAATGCTGTCAAGCACTGGTATTACCAGATAAATTCGCCAGTGAAATCACACCAACTCAAGACCATTATCTTCCAATTTATTTCTCACTAATCTTTATATTTGTTTTTTTTTTAATTGAAGGGTACTATGTTCAATTAGCTGAATGTTCCAAAATCCCATAGTGGCCTGTGTGGTGCAGATCCTTTATTGCTGATGTTAAAATCAGAAAATTGAGGCTTACATCAGTTGTTTTAATATCTGCTATATAGCACGTGGAGTACACATCAAATGTTGGAAATGTTGAAATAAGGCATGTGTTATTTTAATGTCTTATTCATACACAGATTATAAACAGTTGTTACACGTGTCTTATTGCGGATATTGAAATCAGATATATGTTATGTCTACTCTCATTTTTCAGTATTTGCAACAATACACTTATATTTCATGTGTCTTACTTCAAATTTGCCACATCACCAATTGCAAGACTGAAGTGATATAATTATAACATTCTATAGGTTGAGTGAGAGCAAAGATCTTTTGAAATGCACTTTTTAGTCAACATAGGTGTAGTTCTTGTTATTGTATTATTGATAAACCATTATAATATTGTTTAATTAATTAATTATACAGAGTGTGACAGCTGTATCCACCTGTTGTTGGACGACATTGAAAAGCTTCAACCAGGCATTATTGACGCTATTGAAAACCTGCTAGAAGTCTCCATTAGTAAAGAGACTTATGATCGTCTTCAGAAAATCAACACTACCTTGTTCACACTGAAGGTACATACTTGTGGGATGGAAATGACTTAACAGTAACAGGCCGTAGGGATATTTGCCATGTTGACCAGTACTTACCTATGTAATGTGAAGACTAAAGTGCTATGCTGCTGATTTGTTATTTATGGGAAAATAATACTCCATCTGTTGAGAAAGTAATTCTCCAAAAGGTGGAGCCTGTGTATTGTCCATGAGGTAGTTCTCTCGTCTATGTTTATCCTCGTGTCCTTCTAACCCTAGTGGATCCTACCACTCAACCCAAATTCGCTATTCATTCTTTTATTCTTGCTGTTAGCTTGATCTTGTTTACACTGCCAAATATACACGGCGCTCGACGCAGACAAAAATTTCTGCTTGAAAATACAAGTGACAATTTTCTACACTTCTGTTTCCGGATTTGGTCTCTTAAATTGTGGTAACCAAAGAAAAAAGAAAAACCATCACTCGTCACCCATACAAGTGATACGTTTGAGATCATTTTCTACTCACATTTTACTTTTTCCACTCTTATTCTTGAGCCCTGATGAAGATTAACATTTCCTATTTAGAGCTATTTCTGTTTTTAAGTACACTTTATTTAAGTAGAAGTAGTGTATAATGCTCATTACCTGTCTTGTCTACAGCCTCAAGTTGACAGTCTTCTTACCTCTGTCCAACCTATCAAGATTTTACCTCTCACCAACGAATTGAAAGATACCCAGAATTACGCAAGAGAAGTGCAAAGAAAGGTAATTGTACAGACATGGGCCTGTTGTATGAACGTAGACTGGTGTATTAAGACATGTGCAGACATCTAGAGTCATAAACTGGAGGTTTGTAGGACCATATTGTAGAGTCTGTAAAGTTAGCCAAATATACACAAAGCTATAGGATTTAAGTCGGCAACAGTAAAAGATTTCTGAGAGGAGAAATTCCATAGACTTATTAAATTGATGACTTTATACCGATCTGCCATTAGGTAGCTCGTGCGACCATGATTTTTTGGTAAAATTTAGAAAATGAAAGGTACATTCGTACCAAAACAACAGGACCAATCACATGACCAAATTTGGTATGATAATGTTAAAGTTAAAATCTCAAAAATCTTGTCACAAGAGTCCTATGTTTTGTTTTTGTTAGTCCCTGGTGCAAATGTGGGACATTTTGAAAACAACCCCTTAGAACGTTTTGGAAAACAGTGCATAACGCATAATGTCTGAACGTGAATCCATTCAGCCACTTCTGAGATATAATGTTCCGCAGTTGGCCAAATTTGACATTTTTCCAGGGTCCGACATAACCTTGAAGTTTGACTAAGAGTGAAGGCGGAGTAATACTGATAGCATGGACTTGGTGACAGATGTGCATTCATAACTGTTTGAATTAGTTCAACAGAAAGTACAGATTCTGTTTAAGAAATAAGGATTCTACCAAACTCAGAAGAACAACTGGAGTGGCAATGATGCATTTACAGCTGTGCACTCGTATTTAATGTGACAAACAAAATCGTATTATCTATATTCGGGTGTAGTTGGCTCTAGTTTTCAACTCTTGATAATTGAATATAATGAGGAATCTACTTTTTGCTGTCTGATCCTCAGTAAATGCGTGTTAGACTGTGAATTGAGGACAGACTGGTTTATATAGTTACATGATTATGACTTCACTCGTTTCAGTCTGAAGAAGCTTTACATGAATCTGAAGTGTTGCTCCAAGAGATAGACACTGTGAAGCAAATGACGACTGAAGTTGATGGGAACTTGAAGACAGCTGGTCAGCTGGTCAATAGTATGTATTGTACTCACAGTGTGAACTGTTTAAATATTTTAGAATAAGGTTTCATGTAATTCGACTGTTGCCTGTTGTTGACATCTTCATCACTCAATTTTGCATTTACTGGAGTGTGCAAAGCTCTGAATAGTAGGTTTTGCTGCTCCTAACCAACTTCTTGAAGTAGGACAGAGTGAGTTAACTGCAGAATCAATGATGGTGGTTTGTTGTGCAGTAACTAAAGCACTGGTTATGCAAGTGTAATGGACAAGCTCTAACACTCACAGGAGTTTGCTGTCAGTTTCCATGACTTCAACCCTTTCCTCTATGAGATTTTTTACAATCTTTGTGACGAAGAAAAATTAGTGTCACCTGATTTTAACATCCTTTGCTGGTTGTGAAAGGAAGCATTTGAATTTCCTTGTCCATGTGGTTTTAAAGTTTTACCACAAAGCTCCTTGTGAAGAAGGCGAAGAGATCAGTCTATATGCTGCAATGTGGTCTGTAGACAGATTGATGCTTGTCACTGTTGGAAATATTAAGGAATGGCTTCCTTTCAAAAGATGAAAAGGGGCAAGCAAAAGTCAACACTCTTTGTGAATAAAAGAAAAAAATTTAAAGGCATAACGCTGCGTTCCTTTGACAATGTGTATTAGTATTGTGGATTTTATAACTTGCTTTGAGCTCTATATATAGCACTTGGATTATTCACTAATTATTATTGTTATTGTTATCATTATTACCCTGTTGTGGCTGTTGATTAAATTGATGATGGCATGCTACAAATTTTGCCTTTTGACCAGCCATGTAATACTGGCCTCAGGTTATCTGTTACTGCATTTTCCTTAAAAATGATTGGATGTTTATTATCTCCAATATACCGTGACTGTTTTGCCCACCAAACATGGTGGCAAGCTGCTTACGTCCACATCCCTGTTGATGAGTTTCCTGTTTTGTGTGTCTGACTGTCTTCATGGTTGGTTGCAGAGACAGTCCAGTTCATCTCAGGTATTCTGAACAACATACAGAGCCGTGCTCAAGTACTGGACCGAGATGTGCTGATTGAGAAGGCTAGGCAACTCTACAATGAGCTTGAACGTCGCGACTTCACAGGACAGGAAGGTGTCAACAAACAGGAACTGCAGGACTCCCTCGATCGTATGTTTTTAGTTTTTCTAATCAGTAGATGAGCATAAGGTGCCAACACGTGGGTTGCAAAGCATTCATAATTTCTGGGGAGAAGTGGAGAGATCTGTGAAGATTATTGTAATGTTGTAGATGTTCATTATTAATGCTGTTGATTTTATGTACAGTGTATAATGTTGTAGATGTTCATTATTAATGCTGTTGATTTTATGTACAGTGTATAATGTTGTAGATGTTCATTATTAATGCTGTTGATTTTATGTACAGTGTATAATGTTGTAGATGTTTGTTATTAATGCTGTTGATTTTATGTACAGTGTATAATGTTGTAGATGTTTATTATTAATGCTGTTGATTTTATGTGCAGTGTACACTAATATAATGAGAAGGTTGAAAGTAAATCTTTATTGAACAGTCAAAGTACTGTTAAGTTCTTTGTTGCATTTTCTAACTTAGTATTGCTGTTACTGCTCCCCACTTTAGGGACTCTAACTGATAGACAGAGAGGGAATTTCTCTGTGTGTAATTTCTCAACAAAAATAACATTTTAATTTCAGCTCGTTAGTAGCGTAGTTTATGAACACAGTTGTCAGGAAGCAATATTTGGCTACAGTCGTAATTTGTAGCTTTGTAATTAACTTTTGACGAATCAAAAAATGGCATTTTGTGGGAAGTAACTGACTAGTTTCGAACGTGGTTATTTTTCCAACCAGTTTTACGCCGTGTCAAGGAGCTTCGCGCTCAAGCCCACGATCACGAGAACAGAACACGTGAGATACAACAGCAGGTGACGGATGTGGCTGACAAACTTAGAGACATAAAGGTGCACGCTGAGAAATCTATACAAATGTCCAACTCATCGTTGACTGAGGTGGAGAAGACTCTTGATCATCCGATATTGGTAAGAGAGAGATAGAGTTATGCATGTTGTACTTCAACACCCCTATTTGTTATTTACCCTCTTGAATGTTTCTAGTAGTTATGATATGAAGCGGTTTTATAATGCAAGGGCAGCTGTAGGCATGTGACTTGTAACTCTTAACTGCCCTCAGGACCCACACAACTTGAAAATGTCATTTGATGTAAAATAACGTTTCCCTCAACAGCCAGTGGGCAACTCAAGCCCTCTCCCATGTGACCTGGCACTGTTGTCTGTCCTATTGTCTCTCATTAGTACCAGCACACTATGTGCCTAATTCATGGTTAAAGTTTTGTAGAACCTTATGAACAAATCTGCATACAGTCAATTATCTGCAAAACATTTGAATTTATCTCAAGAAATATGTAAGTTTTCTGAAAGCAGAAAGCTGTTGATTGGGTCACGGGACCATTGTCTTATTAGTAAAATTTGTCAAGAAAAGAAGGTACATTCGTTGTAATACAATGGTATCAATAATGTGACCAAATTTTGTTTGATATAAATGTTCAAGATGATGTCTCGCAAGTGCTGTGTTACAGTTTCCTAATTTTTTTCATTTTTGTTTCATACAGCTTTTTAGTTTTCCTGTTCATTTCCATGTAGTTTCATGGGAAAAGTCGAAGACTTTTAATGGGGTCTCCGTTTGCAAAATCATCAGCATTCATCTCCCTCACCACCTCAAATCACCTTAACACTAAAGTCTTAAAACTGATTTGCCTTTATGCTTCTTACCTGTTGTCTAAAAGGAAATTTTCTCTGTAAGTTGTGAGATTGGTTTAAACTTTCAGCAAACTATAGATGATGCTAAGAAACTAGGCGCTCAAGTTCAGGCATTGGTGGACATGGCTAAAAGACTGGTGTCGAACGCTACACAAAACTTGGAGGATGCTAAGAAGGCTTATGAGGTAAGACCTTACGCTCATTACATTGTTGTGTTACGTGTATTTCATTAACTTTCAATAAAAAGAACACGTTCTGTTATTACGGCCTTTCAGTGAAGCTGTTGATTCATGCCGAAATTGGTGATTTCTTGCTTCAGAAGTCATTATTAAACCACAAAATTCACAATTTTCCACCTCAATTTGTCTCAGGAAACGGAGTACGAAACATCTCGTCTCGATGCCGCTATGGAAACCTTAATTAAGGCGGTCAACGAGCGACAGACTTCCAACAATGATGTCAGGCCTTTGGTGGAGCAGGCAAAAGAGCATGCCAAACAACTGAGCCAGCGAGCTAATCAGCTGGAAAACCTGATCCGCGACACTCAGGATGCAGCCGACGGGGCACTCAGAGCTGCTGGTGCTTACGAGACCATAGTGACATCTATTGGAGAAGCATTGAATGCTTCGGAGGATGCCATCAAAGCTGCAGATGACGCCATTGATAAGGTATTCGTAGTTTTTGTTATTAGCAGTGATTTGCTTGTATGATTTTTTTGTTTTTGAAAAATGTTAACCTCAATAGGTTTTATTGCCAGATTTGTATTTTACATTTCACAAGCTCCAGCTGCAACAATAGCAACAATAATGATAATCATGTCAATGATAATGGCGTTAATAATAATGAATATAATGTTAGTAGTGTTGATTATAATAGGTAATAATATTAATATTAATGATGTGGTATTCATACCTGATCACACTGTTGTACAGTAAATTGATATGCACATGCCATTTTAGATACTTAATAGTTTGAGATTTACAGATGTTAAGTGCCTAAAGGTTATCTAATCATTCTTCATCGTCAATACCATTACAAACCACGGGGTTTGTTCAGTTTCTTTACCATCACTGGAATATAACCTTGACCTGGATAATGTATACACAGTGTAGTTACGGTTACTTTCATTTTGTTAATTTTGTTCACTCTCGAGTACATTTCAGTGCATAATATTGTCTTTGTAGTCAAATGGTATTGGATCTTCATCGACTGACTCAAAGGAACGTAGTGAGGCTCTTAAAGAGGAAGCTGAAAAACTCCAAACTGATAGTACGTATCTCTACATAGTCAGGAAATACGAAGAATATGCTTCAAGCATTTACCATATTTTGACCTGTAATCACGTTGTCACTTAAGTTAAACCTTACTTGAGAATGCTGCTTCTCGCGACGTTACTGTAAATTCAAAATGCAATGTCCAGTAGAGTTGGATCAGTGCTATAGTCGTGTGTCATGTGAAATCGCTGGTTGCCTAGGTGACTGTGAGGAGCGTGTTGTAGGGAACCTGAAACTATGTTTTCTTCATGACAGATGTTGATATAAATATTCATTCATTTGTTTAAGCCAACTTCATAAAACACTTACCTCATCGGTGTTAATCCTCAAACTAATGTGTTGGGTTGGGGCGTGTGGCGTCGTAACAATGGTTGGTTACTAGGATTGGTTGACTTGATCTCAATATGCAATTGTGAGAGATGTTCAGATGGAATTGTCCCTATTCATGCAATGATTACCAGGCTTCCTGGTGTGATTAGAGATGTTGGATCAGTTTTGTCAAGCGTGGCTGTAGCCTTGTGTGTGCAAGGCATGTCTTCCAATTGCTTACTTCTTGTAGGATATGCACTTGCTTGTTCGCGATATCGGTCTATTCTGGAGTATAATTGGTCATGTGACATGTCAGCTGATCACATGAAGTTGGCTTCAGTCATAGAGGGTAGCACCATGTGAGGTGCATATTGGGTTTTGGTTCAGTAATTGACAGTATATCAGTCAAATATTTATGCACTTCATCCCCTTTATTAACAAAGTGCTAAGTAAGTGTTCTGGCTTTGAGGCTATACCTGATTAATCAAATCCACCAGGCTGTCATTGATTTGCTGTATGTACTCTTCCCAGAATTGAAAACGAGGCTTGACGATGACAATGAGGCTCTGAATCGTCTGTCTGATATCAACAAGGAGACGAATGTTCTACTGAAAAAGAACAAGGAATCCCTGGACAATCTGCCACAATGTAAGTTGTTAACTATTTTATTAAACTCTCCCAGTATTTTCTATGATTTGCATTACTGCATAATTATTTAAATTAGCGTTATAGTTGTTCATGTAATGATCTCTGACAGTGAATATTTTGCTACGTAATATTGGCTTTTTAAATCGTTAGATTTTATTATCATAAATTTTCTATTAAAATTATGAAAATTGTTTCTGAATTTTATGAACAGTAATTGTGTAGGAATGAAATCGTAGCATATGTAATAACCATGGGGGACTATAATATTTGCTGGAACGTTGCCCGGACACAACTCCTACCATGGTGATTGCTAGACCGTGACCCAGATGTGACTCCTACCATGGTCATTGCTAGACCATGGCCCAGTCACAACTCCTACCATGGTCATTGCTAGATCGTGGCCCAGACACAACTCCTACTATGGTCATTGCTAGACCATGGCCCAGACACAACTCCTACCGTGGTCATTGGTGGACCATGGCCCAGACACAATTCTTTCATTTTCAGCCAATTTGAACCAGAAAGCAAAGGATGCTGCAGACAAGGCAATGATTGCTCAGAACAAAGCAACAGATGCCAAAAACAAAGTGCAGGATATTGTGAACCAACTGCCATCTGATCAGGAGAGAGTGAAACAGATAGAGGATGAAGTGACAGCTACCAAACGAGACATGAAGCGCATCCAGTCTTCAGGTATGTAGACAATGTCAGGGGCGCTAGTGTTCTTCAACCAACGTATGGTCATGAATGATTCAGGATAATATATTTTGATATAAAACTTTTTAAAGAATTAAAGCGCAGATCTTTTTTATTTGATTTTGTTGCCATTCAGCCTTGAAGATGTAAAGAAAATTGTAAAGTACAGGGCTGCCAGTTTTACCTGTATTCTACTTACTTTTTTGGACATAAAAGTCATTACATACGAACTTTCAAGTGTTATGGATTTTGAGCCTTAATATTATTGGCATTTTTGAAGTTTGTTCTGTGAAGCTTGGAACAGAAAAATTTGACATGACAGAAAAAAAAACTGCATGATTCAACCATTGACATGTACATGGCCCTCACTCACCTGAGGGAAAGATGTCTGTACCTTCTAAAAAGGGAATTTTCACGGCATTTGTACTAAGGGCTGTTCCAGTAAAATCCGTGTGGGAGGGGGGGGACGGCAGTAGAAATAAAAATTCATGGGTGGTGGTCTTCAGAAAAAAACTGAAATTATGGGTGGTCGTTCCTGTAAGAAGTGATGCATTAAAAATGGGTGGTATTTTTTGACCTGTCAATGTTGACAGGTTGGTTACTTCAGCCCTCAAAACTCAAAAAAAAATGCAATTGTCCTAACTTATCCAAATACAAAAAAGCCCATATTGCCAGTGAACAGAGTGCAATATGTTCACTAAGCCATTAATCAAGTCATGGGCAACTCGATTTGAGCCAACTGTTTGTCTGCAGTCCTATTGAATTGAAAAGTTATGCAACACTGAACTGGTGTTAACACATATAAGAAAATTGATGATTTTTAAATAAAAAGTATGAGGAGTAAGATAAACAAGTTCCAATATTCACTTGACATAGAAGTATAGAAGAGTTCGTGGAGACAGTTTGAGATTCATAGATCCTTATAAATGAAAAAATGTTCATTGAAATTATAGACACATGGTGAACAGAGACACCTGGTGGCTGCCAAAAGTATTGCTCACAGGCTACTTTAGTTTTTGACAATATTGGACAAGACAACTAGTTCTTGTCTGTCAGTCATCTAAGTTCTTAACAGGTCCTCCTGGAGGCAATTTGTTTGCAAGTGTTGGATTTTATATTTTAACCTATTAAAAATAATTAAAAAATTATGGGTCATGGGTTGGAGAAATAAATGAAAAATATGGGCGGTGGGTACGAAATAAAAGTGCCTTCCCCCCCCTCCCATACAGATTTTGCTGGAACAGCCCTAAGAGGGGAATTTTCGCGTTTTCTACGTGGAGGGTATTTTTGTGATGTTTATTTTTTAGTACAGCACTAACACTGCTTTTTATGACAATGCTCTTATGTGCTTTAACAAATAAGCAAGTGTCAACATTAAGCTAAACAATAAAAAGTAAGTCACTGTTACATCCATCATTTATTTGTAAAATAAGAAATTGAAGATGACCTGTTGTCATATAACAGATTCATCGTTCTAGTCACACGTCCACATACGATGTAACACGGTTATGACACTGCTTGGCTTATGGATGCAATGCCAAGACTGTGGTTCATTTTCGCAATAGCATGGAATTGTTAGTAAATATCTATCGAGGAAAATAACTTTCAAATCTAGGGACTAAATATAATAGCTCTACCAACACCTTGAAGACGAGCTTGAGTGACTTTAGCAATGCTTGTAAGGAATGTACCCCCCCCCTCCCAACCCCCTACCCCCTTACTAGTACCACAGAACTCACTCTACTTTCACAATAATGAATGGTTTCAGCTAACCAATGTCACAACAACATCCTCAAATTTGACTTTTCAGTCCTTCTTCCACCTCGGTTAATAGACAGCAATGCTTATTGTGTCTTTGGGATGTGTCATGTCTGTTAATTAAAATTTCAACTTACTAATGATATGGGTAACCGTTCATGATTTCAGTTGCGTTTACATGGCTTTAGCATGAATATTTGTGGTAATATTTCAGTGGATGAGGTGAACAGTCAGATCCCCAACACCATTGACCTCTTGGACAAACTTCAAATTCGCAATAAGAACATTGAGGATAGAAGCACCAAGGTCAAGGGTGATCTAGATGAATTGAAGAGGTTGATCACTGCAGCCCGCAATGCAGCTAACAGGGTAAGGAACAGTGATGTTAGGGTTAACAGCCTCAATATTCAATTTATCAGTTACTCAACAGTTACGTCAAGTCTTAAGATGTCACAACTTTCCTGGCAAGAGTTAGGTACATAACAACATATACATATCACATAAGCACTTAACAAGTAAACCAGTGTACCGTATGGATAGTTCCAACAAAGACAGTCAGGCCACTCCAATCATAGGTACTGGTGTCAAGGTCCTATCAGCACAAAGCCAAAGTGGTGGAAGTCTTTTGCAAGCGTATTATAGCAACGGATTTGCTGCAATGTGTTTCATTAAGACTCGTTACCAAAAGGAATTCTTGGGAAGTAAACCAACTTTTGAACACTCAATATTTCCTCAATACCAAGCTACTCAAAGTTGAGGCCAACCCAATGTTATGTCTAGCTTAACTCACAAAATGTCTTAATGGAATTATTATAATTGTAACTGACGTGTTGGAACTATCCATTACATTCCACTTTCAGGATAATTTTTATTTACATTTCATTTTGCCATTTGTATGGTATTTTTCTTCTGTTTGTGGCCAGTCACAAATATGAATTGATGTATTTGCCCAGTCGCACTCAAACAAAACCACTGAAAATAATACATTTTGCTATCTAAGGAGGAACTTGGCTTACTGTAATTGTCTGCTATATGTGCCAGAAAATGACTGGAAATTATGGAGTCACACTAAAGTCATGTTTATTTTATGAAATTGCCTTATGTCAAAAAATTGTGTGCTAATTTTTTCAATGTTGTCGTCATGATTTGTACATAAAGCTAACTGTTCGACTGATAAAAAAGGAAAAAAATGTTTTATTGATCATGTTGCCCAACGTTGCGTTTCTTTATTAAACTATCATTTTGTGGAAGGTTGTATGGCTTCAGTTATGGTTCCATTTGCCTGTGTTCTGCAGATCGCTGTTGGCATGCACTTCTTCCCGAACACCACTCTGCAAGTGCGTAACCCCGAGAAAATTGGAGCAACAGGGGGTAGGTCCAAGTTCAGCCTCTACTTCAAGACCGAAGTGGACAACGGGTTGTTGGTGTATGTAGGCCCTGACCAAGCCAGGACTGGTCAGTCTGTAAGTAACTGGACATTTGTATTACTTAGTAATAGCTCTATAAAGTTATGCGTATGGTGCATTCAGAGTCTAGTCTGGCGAGTACCAACTTGCAAAATGCTACCACACATTGCCGGTGGTGACTTTAACCCAAACCTTACTTGCCAAAGACAACACAGAAATGTAACTTTTCACTATTTCCTGGTTACATATTGTCAGCAGAGTGAGTCTGTGGTGACTAATACATGGGTCAATTAAGCAACAACTCTAGTTGAATGTAACTAATCTTGGAACACATTAATAAATTTACTGCCTAGCACATGAAAACTCTGAAATAAGAGAAGTGTTGTGATGTCTGTAGGAGCAAAATCTTTGAATTGTCAATTTCACATTTTTCTCAGCTGTTCAGGTGCAATTTAAGTGATTTCTTAAGGTCAGATGCTGGCATTATGTCTTCAACAATTTTAAAATACTTGTCAGTTGAAAATTATAGAAGTTCATTTGGGGTCAAGCGACCAATTTGTGGACTTTCTACCCACACTGTTGTATCTGAGCTTTAGGAACAGATACACAAATGAATGTCAAATGTGCATATCAAGCATGTCTCTTGGAGCTTACACACTCAGTGTATGCAAACCTAGACATTTCTACAAATTTGAGGTCTGCTCACTGTTGTATACCACACAACTGATACAACTATTGAGTTTGTATGTGGGATAGGGTTATTCTATTATAGTAAATGAGCAATAAAAAATTGTGTGCGGGCAGCAACCAGGTGCCCCTGTTCAACACATTTTTTTAATTGAGCTGCATTCCGTAGACAACAAGACATTGGCTTGGTCCTAAGGTGAAAAATCTTGGCTTATGAAACGGAAATCCTGAGTGTTCTCCCATCATTTAAGAATTCAATCCCACAATGCAACATGCTAACCTCATCAACCAAGTAGCTCAGTGGGTGCCATTTTGCTAGGTTACACTAGTGAGGTATTTAGCATATTCGCAAAATACTTTCTTTCACTTGCGTATTTTTAGTGTTACGTGATCTCTCTTTTTTCGCAAGATCCATGGTTCATGGAACACTACCCTGTGCCGTACCTACCCTGTCAGAGATCGTTTACTTACACAATGAACCCCCACTCCCTGTAGTCTTCAACACCTTCTGCAATTTTCTCCAGAATTTTTGTATTCATTCTATTCTTCAAAATAAAGTAACTATGCACTAGCACAGTTAATTAGATGGAAATAAATGGCAGCAGATTAGTTTTACATGGTATACGTCACCTATAGTGTAGAACGGTTGTGTATACCCAGTTCCTTTTCGTACTCGCTCGAATTAATGAATTCTAGTGTTAGCACTTATGTATACAGCTTGTCAACGACGGTCCATCTCCACATGTTGTTCGTCGCCAGGCAACAAAGAGAAAATTCAAGGTTTGCTCTGAGCGACCATCTGCTTGCTTAGTGATCTGCTTTATACCCCGGTGTCCCTCTTGTGTGTAATGTTGTCATGGTGATGGTAGAGGCTTTTTACTACCGTAAGAATGTGTGTGAGATGAGGAACTGTGGTAGAGACAGTATCAACATGATGAGTATGTGGTATGTGTGATGAATTTGTGATGACTTTGTGATGCTGTTGTCCCAGTTATGGATATATCACATAATCTCACACTTTCCTAAGTTCCATAAACATGTTCATGTGAGGTGTTAATGTGATACGTCATTGCAGAAAATGGACTAAATCATCACCTTGTTTACAGGAAGTTCTGTGAGTCGATGTTATGCCCTGTGTTTTATTAACTCTTGACACAGTTACTGTTAATCGAGTCTAGTAGAGATATGGTACGTATAATTTCGAAGGGGACATTCCCAGTTAAAAAATTCATTTTACAAAAATACCAGCTGTGCAGAATCGCACCCACTAGCCCAGTAGTAGCAACCAACGGCTCTGCCTCTGAGCCAAATCCCGAATGGTAAATCACATAGTGTTTTAAGCATGTTTAAATGGTTAAGACACCGGTCTTGATTTCAGCGAATGTCTGGCAGACAACTGTGAGCATTGGAGATATGCAATAAAATCACGAAACAACAGATTTTGTTGTATTGTAGCGTTGGTCAAATCTTATTACTTCTTCAACCCTATTCCATACAACAACAACAACAATCCCCAAAATTCATTTTATTTTTCAAACATAAAAGCGATGATGTCTCTTTAACTTAAAGTAAACAAGGATTAGTATTTTTGCTGGCACCCACAGTGAAATACAAAGTTGCTTTTAATGCTGCAATCCTTTGCTACCTCATGCCGTCTGTCTTGCGCTGCATCTGTTGAGTGCCTTTTTCTCTAGAGGTTTCATGCAACATCAAAAGGGTGACTGTTTTCTCTTGCTGTGGTGGTTTCCCAGAGCGTCCTTTAGACCTACTTATAAGTCTTTCCCTTGCGATGTCTTTGTGCTTTTAGTACACTGTAATAAAACAGCTGAGATTTCACTGGCTTTTATTTGAGGATTGCGACACCAAATGTCATACAATCCATTTTTATACAGACTGTATTGTGGAGCACCATTGAGTCATTAATGCCACTGGTGAAGGAGGTATTATAACTACGCTATCATTTTGAAATCATTCTTGAGATTTATGCCATGCCAGGTGCATTCTTTATATACAGATATACAATGTATTTACTGTCTCGTCTTGAAAAAGACATTTTTCGTTTTCCCAAAGCATCTCTCCATTCTACTCTACCACCACCATCACCACCACTACTGTTGCTGGAGTTCACTGCATACAGGCCTACCTTTAGATGTGGCACAGATATGCATAGTTGAATCCCAAACCATTGTCTGGTTTCGAAGGAAATTGACATCAAGATCATTTAATGTAAAATTTCAACCATAAAGTCCTAGATGTGGAGACAACCATACATCTACTGTATTGTGCATTCACTCTGACTCATGGTTTCAATTTACATGCCCGCTACAGTATTGATACATCTGTGCCTACATTTGGGTTTGGTTTTGGACCCTGATCTTTTACATATGTATGCCATGGGCTTGTCTGCAGAAAACTCTGGTTCAACCACTTCGTGTTAGAATGAGTTGATTTTTTGCTATTCGTTTATTTTCAGTGTATGTAGTACTCACACAAGATATTCTGTTTACAAAGTTGTTTGTGTTGACTATCACCATGGAGATCTACAATTGAAATTTATCTAAAGGTACAGAGGTCATATAAACATCATTTTCTCTTTGACTGTTGATATTCTGTGAAGCACTGTCAGTTGAGGTTTGAGCATCAATTTTGTTTTGATTGTGTAGGACGACTACTTTTCATTGGAAATCCGCGATGGTCATGTAGTGTTTCAGTTTGACTTGGGAAGTGGACCCACTAAAATCAGCACAGAATCTATCAAAGACTTCACAGTTAATGATGGAAAATGGCACGAGGTTATTGCAGAAAGGTAAACATTGTGGTAAATGACTTCAAAAATTAGAGAAGTAATGAACAGTGTTCAATTTTTTTTGTGACACTGGAACAGGCTGGCACAAAGTTCGCAGTACTTTGATGTAAAATTGTTTCAACATCTTCCCGTAGTTAATAACTAAAAAAACCAGATTCTGTTCTGGCTACTGCATTTGTATACATAAACTATGCTGAATTAGTTATTCTTTGTAAATACTAAAATAGTGTTATTTTGGAAATATGTCTGTTTTGTGTTGTTGCCGGTCCTCACATTTTACTTAAAAGGTGAACTTTATCCATTTTCTTTGTCATTCAAATTTGAAAATTTTCACTTTATCTTTCAATGACGGATTAATTATGTTAATTATGTCAATTACGCATAAATTGCTGCACGGCATATTTTAATAAATTTGATTTCTATACACAACTTTTCTAGTTTAATGTTGACATTGTCTGCTCTTCAGGGATGGAAAACGTGGTAAGTTAGTAGTGCGTACTGAAGATGAAGATGACATAGTGGTGGAGGGAGATTCACCAGGCCGCTTCTCCATCTTGAATCTATCCAAGGATACGGCGAAGGTGTTCATTGGAGGTGTTCCGAGTGGAGTCAATGTAAGTGAGACAAGGCCTAGAGCTGTTGTCAGTTATGTTCGCACTAGTTTGTCACCAACATCCAAATGAGCACTTGTTGGAATTGGGTCAATTCTTGAAATTGTTTCAGTTTTATACACTTGATTAGTGACTAGATTGACACCATTCTTAAGTCTCACTAAATAATGTTGCAAATTGCATCAGTGAATACTGTTGAATAACAGTGAAAAACAAAAGGAACTGTTTTATTATTATTGTTATTAGCATCAGGAACTGTCAGACTAATATCACTTGTAAACAGATGTATTGAAGTGGGCGTTCATTTGGTAAAGCGGTGGAGTTCATGACTTCTTCGAGTCCCATACAACGCCATATTTGAAAACAATTGTTTTGATTCATGTTATGGAGTGGAAATTTCTGTTTTGTTTCTTTGATGTATACCTGGTATCAATTCCAGTAACAAAGGATAAAACCTTCGACCAAATGGAGCTCATTAATTGCTTCAAAGGGAAATTTCACGACCACAAACTTAATTTATTAGAGTTTGAGCTTTGGAACTTCAACTTGCCTAATTAATACGAAGTGGGACTTAAAACAATCGTTTGTACTGCGTCCAGTTGTACTGCGTCCAGTTGACTTATTGCCTTTCATTTTACAGCTGCCCAGAGAGATCCTGGAACGGTCTTTTGCTGGCTGTATTGAAGACGTCAAGTTGAATGATGGACCCATAGGTCTCTGGGACTTTGTACAAGGGACAAATAATAACATGGGCTGTGTCCAGAGGTGAGTCAATAGGCATAATCGTAGGCGTGGGGTTTGAATTGTGTCGACTAGCAATGTTATAACTCAACTGTTGTTCAACCTAATTTCAAATTGGCATGATTTCAAAATTGAATGTACTGCGAGATGGTGATTGTTTACTGCTTTTGTATGTTAAGTGTCCATTATTTCGTTTTTGTTGAGAAAAAATTATGCATTGTGCTTTCAAGAACAGAATAGTTTTTGTCACAGCTTGTAAAAGAGATATTTCTGAGGATCTGTTAATATACCACTGACTGGTTTCCAAACTGAGTGGTACAAAGTCACCACCTGGCTGTGTAACCTCACGGTAGGTTTGTAGCCTTGCTCTGGATCACCCACTCGAGACCTTAGAAAGCCCAGCTGAATTCCCTGTGCATTGCTTGGTTAGCAGCAAGAGATGAAATGATTTAAGGCAAAAATCCACTTTGCTTGTTGTCTCGCAAACGGTCTGTTTTGTTTGACATCATGATATTATAAGTTCTAGTACTAGTAGTTCCATGCTTGTAAAGTTACTTCAGGGCCCATGAGAAAGTGTAGCCACCAATAATTCATCTAAATGCACTTGGTTAAATTACTCACAATTTCCACAAAGACCCTTTTCTGCTGTCACTGACACTGAGGAGTTATAGATGGATGTTTCCTGTTGCAATTAGTAAATAAAATTAGATTTACAAAAAAGCATTCCCTTCCATTTGTATTTGAAACGTCGGCAGACAATGAACTTGTTCACACCTCCTTCACCAGAGAGCTTTGGGAACCCAAATTCCATGTGAAAAAGGCGAAATGCCGCTCATGGGATGTATGACTTAACAGTTGACTGTTAACAGTAATTGCACAGATATTGGGTCCTCAGTAGCTCAGTGGTAAGAGCACTAGACCGACAATCTAGAGATTTTTCTGTGTTTGTTTGACTCACTATTGGCCAACATCAGCGTCAACAGAGAATTTCAAATTAGTGGACAGGACTGTAGAGGATGCTAAGTTTCAAATTTTCTTTTTGTTCTTTTACCACACCAAAGCAACTTTAGAGTAGTTTTTGAGTTTGTATTGGAAGGACTTGAATAAGGTTTGGTGGTCACCATTTCATGAGTATTACTTGAGTAAGTACTCTTTGGAGTACCTTAAGAGTCTGAGCAAAGTTTGGGCATCGTGGGCTTCAGTTTTGCATGACTATACTGCTGAATTACTAAATAGGGTTTCAGCTTATAGTGAGGAACACCCATAATGTGGATTTGTTGTTGCCAGGGAAACGCTGCGTCCACCGCCGCCACCGGAATCCATCAAGCTTGATGGCGACAACAGCTACCTGGTTATGCCCGTCTTAGCTGGAGAATTCCAAATAGAGACCAACATCCAGCTTGGCTTCAAGACCCTGACTGAGGACGCTTCGTTGGTCTTTCTACAAGGAGACGAAGGTTATTTAGCCGTTGAACTTAAAGATGGAAAAGTTGCTGCGGCGACACAAGGCTCCTCAGCAAATAGGGAAAGTCGGGTTGAACTTGAAGACTTGTACAATGATAATGAGTGGCACCAGGTGTCAGTCTACAGATCCACTGATTTTCTGTACTTGAAAGTAGATGACAAGAGTAAGTTACGTTATGTTGTTTTTGTGGTACCTAGATTCATTTTCTTTCTTACTGCGAACATGTTAATGGACATGATCCCAAACTTTTTCAGTCCTGTGAATCCAGTTCCATATAAAATCTTCATTTTTCAGGGACGTCACAGTAATTTCCACGTCACCAAGAAATTTTTTGGACGGAAATTACCTAAATCGCATGAGAATATGTGAAGACCTTTTGGTTAAAATTTTGACTGTCAAAAACAAGACAATGCTGTTGTTTCTAGGAATATTAAAGTTTTCATTTTTACAGCCGAGATCGCAGGCCAGAAGCCTTTACAGACAATCCCAATCAGTTGCACCTTTGTAGTGGATGGATGAAATGGGCAGGGTCTCCAAGTTTTGTGCAAAATATTTCTAGAAGATATGATTTTTGTAGAAAAACTCGATGAACTCAATTACGTCTGTGGTTTATTTTCCTGCAAATAATTGAGTTTCTATGATCATCAAGGATTTTGGTAGAATAAGAAGATTATGAAGGTTGTCAAATTACATTAAAAGCAAGATATTTGAAATAAATTTCCTTCAGTATCGAATGATTAGAGTCGTAGAATGTAGGATATTCTGTAGAAAGTCATTGGGTCCATATTTTAAACTTGTGTATTTATAGTGCATGTAGATAAGAGGAATAGCAATGTCTTGATGGATTTATAATGCTTCAAGTCAGGAAACATAGAATGTCTGGGAAAAGATTCTTAAATTTGATATCTGCGCAAATGACGTATCAAGATTTAAAAATTCATCCACCCTCTTAAGTAATGAAAATGATGCCTGAAAGTCGGTTTGTCACCAAGATGTGTTGATGGTTGTATTATTTTAAGAAAACTAGTTCAGTTGTGCATATCATATGTAAAAATTTCAATTATATTTTGTGGCATTTTCAGGCGTAGAACTCAACATCAATGACGCGCCACTAGACCATAATGACAACCTGTACTTTGGTGGAATTGGAAAAACAATAAATTTCCCGTAAGTATGGAGACAAAAATTGAAGGTGTATTGGAACTTACATAGAAAACATTAGTTATGTATCAGCCTTATCCCACCACCATCTACTGGTGAAATGACATGGTGTGTTCTTAACATTTTAGGCGACTTGGGAAACACTAACTTTTAAGATGCTGATTTGCTGACCTCAACACTTGACCTTTAACTGATGACCTTAACACTTGACCTTTAAATGATGACCTCAGCCCTTGAACTTTAAATGATGACCTCAACACTTGACATATAAATGATGAAGCAGGTAGAGCTCAATAGCTGTCTCACGGCAAAAGAAAAATTTAACCACAATCGTGCTCTCATTGAAAATAAATGGCAATATCTCGCGTAATCTGGCGAAGTCTTGCTTTTCTAGCTAGGACCTTGAGTTTTATATTTCTGAACGAGCTTTGTGGTTGCTTAACCTGCTGTTTCAAAGACCAAGAAACCAGAAATTGTTCAAACAATGTAGTGTCATTCTCAGCTTAACAATTTCAGTGATGGAGTTGGTCATTCATTCCACCAATCATTCCAACTATTGCAGAAGTTAACTGAGCTCTCATTCTTTCTCCAGTGGTTTGGTCTCCAAAAGCTTTACTGGCTGTTTACGTAATGTTCAAGTGGCACAGAACCCTCAAAACTTGAACCTGAATAGTAAGGAGGCCGTGGGCACTATACCAGGGTGTTCGGCTGATGTAAGTATTTCCTGTCAACTTTGGTAGTGTCACGTTACCATATCAGATTTCCTGAGTGAAGAATTTAGTTTTTACAGAGCTGTTGTGTTATAAGTACTGTAAAATTGCTTCTTTTCTGCACCGAACTGAACCGTACTGTGTTGAACTGTGCCCTACTGCACTGAACTGTACGCACACACGCACACACTATAGTTTTTCAGTTTAGCCTCTATATATCTTTGACTTATTTTCATGAAATGTGGTAAATAGGTGTCTGGTAATGACGACACCTTCCTATTTTCAGATGTATTCTGCATTTCCTCTCCTCGGTGGCTATTATTGGGTCATTTTTATGCGCCCACATATTTATATGTGGACGCATTATGCCGTCATCTCTGTCCGTCCGTCCGGGCGGCATCCGTCCGGCGTCTGGCATCCGGCGTCCGCTGCTCTATCTTCAAAACCCTTTGACATACGTTCATGAAATTTGGCACATATGTTCCATTCATGAATGGGACGGCATGTGCGAACTTTCGGACGGATCCGACTACCGGTGTGCCCCCTAGTGGCAATTTTAGTTTTTTACGCTTATCTTTGTATATTCAAAATTCCTGAACGGATTTTCATGAAATTTGGTATGTAGGCACCTATTAGTGAGATGACGCTATCCTGCCGTTTTCAGATGGATTCGACATAGTTTGCGCCACCTAGTGGCCATTTTTAGTGTTTTCGAGTCTGTTTTTGTGCGTCCACCCCTCTATCAACCAAACCGCTCAAAGGATGATTGTGAAAATTGGCATGTATATGCTTACTATGTAGAGGACGGTTGACGATGATTTTCCGACGATTTCGACCACTGTGGCGCCTCCTAGTGGCAGTTTTGTTTTTT
>NMRA01000107.1:539168-627920 GCA_002633005.1 Phoronis australis | reverse complement strand
TGCTTTAAGCAACTGGTGTATAGGATGTGCTTGTATTATGAAGATTACTCACATTTTGCCCCTAGCCTATTGAGGAGACAATGACCATGCCTTTCCATTTTGCAAAGTACAACATACTACATATATGCCCTCTACTGGCTACTTTATGGTACCAATAAACAACCCTAGAAGGATACCGTATGCGGTGCAATTGTGGGCGCATTTCAACGCTCTGCGTTGCTCTTGTTTGTTAAACATCTCAGACGTGTTCCTATTGAAATGAAAACAGCTTGTGTTGATTCTTGGTCAGTGTCAACTACTGTGTTTCCACTGGTGGCAATTTCCCTTCTTTGCTTCTGCGGCTATATCACTTTAACCCTTTGAAGGAGCTTTGTGAAATTTGGCAGATGTTTTCTTGTGGAGCTGATGACATACGATAATGCATTTCAGACCATTTCGGATACCCCTAGTGGTAATTTTTTTTGAAATTGCCTGTGTATCTATGGAGATCATCTCTGGATTTGTTTGAATTTCTTCAACTAGGGAGTTTTCTTTTCCTTTGCATTTCTGTACAGATTCAACACATTTTGCGCCACCTTGCAGCTATTTCTTTATTTGCTCTTGTGTGATTGAATTTTTTATTTTTTTTGTCTTTGTACTGGTAATATATATTTTTAGTTGGTCTTCTCCCATTGGTCTACCTGCCTATTCTGTCTGGGTATTTTAGGAGACCAGTGATTTACATTGAAGAGGCTACTCTGG
Source organism: Phoronis australis (assembly GCA_002633005.1). Taxonomy (NCBI): domain Eukaryota; kingdom Metazoa; phylum Phoronida; family Phoronidae; genus Phoronis; species Phoronis australis. The sequence continues at coordinate 627,179 of NMRA01000107.1, read as the reverse complement.
TAATGGTGCCATTTGGACACTTTGAATCTTTGATTTCCTGGAGCTGAGACAACAAAAGCTCATTCAGCTTTCAACGCGTCTCTCCCCTTTATGATCAAGGGCTCAAATGTAACGCTATTTAAATCACTGACTTACTTTTGTAGGAGAACAAGGAAGTGTACATGAGCGCTGATGAGCCGGCCTATGTTGCCATGCCAGCTGTGAATGTTAAGAGTAAGTTTGAGATGACGCTCAAGATGAGGACGACCAATGATACAGGCTTAATCTTCCATGTGGCTAATGCTAAACAGGTAGGCACATTATGTTACTAAGCGTTTTTATGATGCCATCTTGTGAAGCAGTCGGTGTTATTGTACAGTGTAAAAATGGTACTGAAATAATTCTGGATTGAAGGTGGTCGTTCAATTCTGCGTCAAGGCAATTATTAATTTTTGTGTTTTTTTAAATGTGTGATTTGGATTTTGCAAAAGTTAAGCATTTATTTTTCATTGCTGTCCTGAATACTTATTCAAAAACAGACTTTGGTAGCTGATATCTTTAAGACTATGTAACTAATGAATGTCATTCAAACTCAAAGTTGCCTACTGTTAATGTTTTTCAAAATTCATGTTATTGGTTAAAAAAACAATTTCCTCGCGAAGTGGCACAGCTATCTGATTATAAACTATTGTTTAAAGCGGAGCTTAATTCTAAAGAACATTTTCACGGTGATTGATTAAGTGCGATGAGTCTCAGCTTGGTTAAAACAAACTGACCTATTGCAAGATGTGTAGTGTTTGTTTTTCATTCCAGACACATGCCCTGTCTCTCGCCCTGGTCAACGGCAGGATCGTCTGTACTGCTCTCAATGCTGGTCCAGAGCCCATCCGTGTTGAAACTGTGGGAAGAAACTACAACGATGGATTGTGGCATTACATCACTCTCAACAAGAAAGGCCAGCTGTAAGTTGGTGCATGGTTAAGTTGTCACCTTCTCTGTAGCGCCACCTTTGGACATTTTGGTGAAATAAACTACAGTGACAACTGTACATTGCCCTTGTTAGATTTGTTGATGTCAATGAAATCAAGATATGTGAGAGGGTTGATACTTTCTTGCCTTCGACTGTCTCATCACAAAACCATAAACTGGCATGATATTCTATATAGTGGGTCAAGATACATTTCTTTATGAAAATTTGGTAAGAGCTTGTTACTATCCTTTGTTTCGTTCTCATACGAACAATGCGCTCGTCAGCGGCCGCTGCTTGACTGTTATGTGGTATTTGTATCCGTACCTCCCAACTTCAAACAGGTTTTTTCAGGATAAATGCTTTGTACTGCAAAATGCTATCCTAACACAACTATCTCAATCGTTGTTTCAGGTATTCTTTGAGCATCGATGATGAAGACAATGTATTCTTGACTGCCACCTCTGGTAAGAAGAAATTGAACACTGACTCCAAACTATTCTTTGGTGGAGTGCCTGCCGATTACAACCTAAAACCAGATGTTGCCGGTACTGCACAGTTCTTTGACGGCTGCATGGGGGAAGTGACGGTCAATTCTAAGTAAGTTCTAACAGTGTTATTGTGAGACAAATCTGTTAGGTATCTGTGAACTGTTTTGAAGGCGCAAGCATGTTCTCAGTTAATTGACCTTACGCCAGCAGAAGATCGCTCTGCCTATGATGTCACGTGATGCGGAAGTTCGACATCAGAGAATGGCTTCGTCAAGCAAGACCGGTGTGCTAACTGATATTCACGCAGACTTTGGCGAATATTATCGTCCCTATGAATCTCGCCATGACAAAGACAAAAGGCAAGAACCTTCAGAAAAGATTCCTACGGGAATGGGGTGAAGATTTATGTCGAGGGCAACTGACGTGTAAACCGCTCGTGGATGTTTCAGAAGTCAACGCAAATCCGACGAGCCTCATTGAGTTGACATCAGCGTCAACAAAAACTGCACTGTCGAATGCGGTTAAAAATAATAGTAAAAATCCTTAATGAATAAAAATTCTTCCCTCAAAGCAAAACGAACGTTTTACTAAAATATTGAGGGATCAAGAAACCTACTGAGCTGTAATTGTAACAGTTTAGCCGAGAATTCCGTGTCCAGTGATCGTCGATGGTCGAGACGGCGCCGTGACAGACACACGTAACGAGTCGAAATTCGGCATAACTGCCATTCAAATTAACATTTCAAAGGTAGTGATTTTGATGAAGCAACACTAGTCTAACCCAGTTATTACTTGAGACCGTGATTATGACCTCTGAATACAGACTAAACAAAGCACACTTGCTGACCAAATGTTGCTAATCTTGTTTTAATCAGAGTTACATACTACATACGTGTCTGACCCAATACAGGCACTGCGTATTGCTCAGTACGTGCTTGCCGTTTCTGTAGTGCCACGGCGTAGCGCCAAAATGCTAAGTATTTTCGGTAATTAATGTGCATTTTCTTCGATGTTCATAATAAAGTGTTCAATCCTTTGCTTTGGCTTTTACTGGCAATCTTTGTCGAGATAATAACATATCACGAGCCTAAGTTGCTTGACAGGGCCAATAGTGAGGAGTTACGAATAGGCCTATAACAACACTCACAGTCAGTATAGATGTAAAAGCCTCTAATAGGTTAGCAGGTAGGCATGCAATGCATTTTGACTCTTGATTGACTATATTTTAACTCGTTTTCATCAGTGCTATGGAAAAGGTTGTCATGTATGACTATAATGAACCACTAAGTGATCGCAGAGGCGGTGGGTCACACACTAAACAAGACTGTAATCCAGAGCCAAAATTCCGATATTGGGAAGAAATATTAAAAAGAGTGCATACCTTAGAACATACTTGTATTTAGCTTTCGAGTGGTCAAACAGTGTTGACAGGCTAGGCTGCTCATGCGGGAGTACATGCAGTTTAATTAACGGCACTGTTTGCTCATTACATAGTCACTTTTAGGCTTTGGAAAAGGCCAAAAATTGACAGGACTTTCATCTGTGTCGGTATAACAACTGTCTGAATTACATACATCACAACAACACCTCTTGGCCATTTAAAATGCACACTGTGTTTTGTCCTACATACACTAATGTTTGTTGGACAAATGGCGACTTGAAATGCTGTCTGGATGAGTGTCCGGAATGCAGCATTCTGATTGGTCAATCACACCTGTTATTCATTTTCTGGCGTAAGGTCAATTGAGCATGGTAGTACTGCCATATTGTGTGTATTTCACATCGTTTTTTGTTTTGCATTTTCTGATTCTGGAGCTCCCTAGTGAAAACAGTAGACAGTTTGGTTAGGTCACCCTAGCTTAACAGTGTAAAATAACTATTACATGTATATTTATATTTTGTTGAATACGACATTCCCTGTGTTTTTAATGTCTGTGATAGAGCGCTAGTTACTGCGATTAGCTTTTCAGGTCATTAAAAACAAATGGAACATCATGTTCTACAAAACTGGTCTCAAGGGAGATTTTCTGTCACTGAAGATACTATGTGTATTGTGTATGTCTATGTATGTATGTGTGTATGTATGTATGTATGTATGTGTGTATGTATGTATGTAACACACACATACATACATTCATACATAGCTTACATACATACATATGTATGAAATCAGGACTAGACATGTTTGTTCTTTGCTGTCCCATCCAGTTGTTACTGTTCCAATTCCTTGTTGCTACTGTAGTGCAGTTTGAGACTTAACCTATCATAAGCGACACCGTATCACAATGTGCACCATATCTGTGCTTCATTGAGCAGGGCTATTGTATGCTTGGCTGCACCTGAGATGGTACTAGTGGTTATCTTTAAGGTGGCAGAAAATGTGATTGTTATTGGGGTGGTGATGGTGGTCACTAATGGCCCCCAAGGAACTGGGTGTTTTCTGAATGATGGCCTGTTGGGAACAAGAAGTTGTGATTTTTTTGTGTCAGTTATTGTTATGGTTTAATCAAATAAGTGTTCATTATTCTTGAAGCTCAATCTTTGATAAAGCGCTTCCAAAACGAGTAGTTTTCAGCCGTAAATCTATGTTTGGTCCTAATTAAACTAAAACTAATATGACGTCAACTTCTTCTTTCAAGACCACAAGATTTCGCCAGTGTTCCACCCAATGACAGAGTCGGTGTGTCTTTCACCAAGTGTCCTCTGGTTGACCCGGTAGTCACGACGATAGCTCCGACCACTAGATCACCAAGTTTGCCTGAGCCTATAAAGGCCACTAGTGATCGTAAGTAGGGCTCAGTGTTGTTATGTTTTAATATATCTTGCATTTGAATTATTATATACATAGGAATTGTGTTTAACTTTATATAATTTTGTTTGTATTTTTCACAAACATTACTTACCATAGTGTGATTGACATTTAGCGATGTGTAAAGACCTGTTAGTTGTCCTGTGTGTTTAACATCCTGCTGTGTTCACACAGTTTAACATCCTGCAGTGTTCACACAGTTTAACATCCTGCAGTTTTCACACAGTTTAACATCCTGCAGTGTTCACACAGTTTAACATCCTGCTGTGTTCACACAGTTTAACATCCTACAGTGTTCACACAGTTTAACATCCTGCAGTGTTCACACAGTTTAACATCCTGCTGTGTTCACTCAGTTTAACATCCTACAGTGTTCACACAGTTTAACATCCTGCAGTGTTCAAACAGCTTGACATCCTGCAGTGTTCACACAGTTTAACATCCTACTGTGTTCACATAGGTTCACATCCTGTAGTTTTCTCACAGTTTAATATCCTGCTGTGTTCACACAATTTAACATCCTGCAATGTTCATGCAGTTTCACATCCTGCAGTGTACGCACAGTTTGACATTCGGTAGTGTTAACCCAATTTAGCATCCTGTAGTGTCCACATGGCTTAACGTCGTGCTCAGCTCACACAGTTTCGCATTCTGCAGTCTTCACACATTTTTGTAGCTTATTCTCGGTTTTCATTATAATGAAATATGTATTGTTATATTTGGCAAACCACACGTTTTTAACTCCCATCTTGGTGACCTTGGCTTTTTTTGTTAACTTTCTGTCATCATTGATGTATTTTGCATCTTTAAGGTGTTAATTAAATCTCTTGTAAGTTATGTTTGATCACTAAAGCTGTCATTCTGCTGTTCTGACTTCTATTTCTATTTTGTTGTTTCAGCTTTACCCGCCACAGAGGGCGCTGAGCAGCCATCTGACGAATGCGCTCTACCTCTGAACCCTGTAGTACCGTCTGTGAGTGATACAGAGGAGACAGCCCTCAGGTTTGGGACGAGCTCTGACAGCCGAGCTGAGTTTGACTCGTTCACTTCAGGCTATTCTAAATCGTAAGTAAATACGGACTTCTGTTGTGTTTCTTAGCAGCAGTAAGCCAGCAAATACAGTGTTGATACGATCGCTTTTTTTAAAAGAAATTATCAATTTCTCTCCCACGGGCTAAATTTTATAGCAAATACTTTTGGATTGTTTAAATAGTTTTGGTTCATTTAACTGGCAGTAAGTTTCACAAACTGATTGATTTCCTTGTTGAAATCATCTCACAATTACTCTGAAAGACCTTGTATTTCTTACAGTTTATAGCACGTGAGTACTGACAAGAAACAGCTTTAAATTTTAAAATGATAATATCCAGAACACGTAGGTTTCATCAGGTTTTTACTCAATGCAGTCTTACTAATAGCTATATTCTTTTGGAGTACTGCTCATTTCGGTGGACTTTTTATAAAATGCTTTCTCTGTTCAGATTGAGGGATTTGTGTTTGACCTCTTGTAACCTTGGTGATGTTTCAGGTCAGAGTTCAGCATTGAATTTAAGACTAGTGCCCTCGATGGCTTGATATTCTACATGGGTGGTTCGCGTGACATGCAGGCTCTCTACATGTCTGGAGGTCTGGTGCATTACATATTCAACCCTGGCTCAGGCCCTGGTCAGGTGGTCTCCACTGGAGAGTACAGTGATGGAGAATGGCATCAGGTATATACCTCTCACTGGGCTGGTCTGTGTCATGTCTTCGACACACGCGCTCACACACACACACACACACGCACACACACACACACACACACACAAACACTCATCCGCGACCTACTTGTACAATATGCACCCTCTCATCTGAGTCTTGTACACATACACATTTCATAAATATGATTTTTGAGAGCCAGAGCAATCTGTCTATTCATTTGCAAGTTTCATTTAACTTGATCACACACATAAACAAAGCACATATTTTGTTTTGTCCACTGGTTCTCAAAATATAGACGTATTATATCAGACTACTGGCCACTTTTCCATCAAGGTCAGTCAATAATTAGTGACGTCAAACAATTATGCCTACATCAAATTACGTGAGTGACTGTATTCTAATGACATGAGTTGTATTTGACCTTTTATTAGATTTGCCTGTCATCATAACTGGGTACCTGGTTTGGCTTAGAGTTAATGTCCTGAACACTGAGCTGCTGGTCAGACTAATCCCCGCGTGTGCTTAGTTAAGTAGGTCACCAATACTGCTGTACATTGTGCTGGTATGGAGGTCACTCAGTTTAATGACTTAACATTGTTAAATTGGAAATTTGAATGGGAATTGTTTATTCACAGAAAAATGGTCAACATGAAAGTTCAGTATTTGATGAAGTTTTTAATTATAGCTTCAACATAACCAAAAAATAAATAAATCTGTGAAGTTACAAAGTGGCAACGCTTTGATTTTCAGTTTTGACACATAACATTTTTACACAATTTCTAAAGGTTATTCAGGAAACTCATGTTTTTATAATGAATATTTATTTCTATATCACAAAATCAACGGAAATTCAACTGGGCCAATTCAGATGATGGCACTGTCTACTGGGAAATATGAACAATATTTGCAAACAAGAATTAAACCGAAGGATTCCACACAGTGTAACAGCATTGGTTTTAACATTTCTGAGCCAACTGCTGACATCTGTGAGCAATGTCTAACTCTGATTACTTACAGGTCGTATTCAAGCGTAGGAACAGACAAGGTGAACTGATCATCGATGGCACCAGAATAGGCTCCAAAAGGTCAAAGGGCTCCTCGCGTAGTATTGAGGCTAAACCACCATTCTACTTGGGAGGTCTCGGTGGAATGGATGCTGCAAAATTGGAGAATTTAAAGAAACAGCTTGGTGTAAGTGGTAGAGAAACAGCTCGGTGTAAATTCCAAACCGTCAGTTAGCGAGTCTCGTCACAACTTGAGACTTTCAATAGTTTAAGGAAAGAATCAATTGACTTGGTGTCAAGTGTCTGTGCCAAAAATGGATATGCTGGATATGTCACGAAAAAATATAAATTATATCTTGGGAAACTTGTGGAAAGTAAAGTTATTTCCTGGAAAACTCAAGCGTAGTAGTCTTTGAAAGAACGCATTATTTTGAGTGCGGTTTTGTGAGCATCAGTTCAGTCATAATTTGTAATGGCAGTGTTATGAAGCTTAGCTTGATTTTTGTGTACTGTATAATCGCTCATTCAGACATTGGCGTTTATACTGTTTCAGACTGGAGCCATGAACTTCAAGGGATGCCTGAGAAACTTCAAGCTCAATATGGAACACCTGAAACCATCGCGCACACATGAGCTCTCCAAGTGTACAGACTCTGTAGAAATGGGAACCTTCTTCAGCAAAGAGCCTGGATATCTTATTCTGGGTAGGCACAATGGTTGTCGTGATAGCTTTATCATATTTGCGTGTTTGAGTAAAAAATTAGACCCTGTTGGGGAGTGTAGATAAGTGCACGGTCTTGAAATGTATCAACATTGGCAGCTATTTGTAGTTTTGCTTTGTGTACATGGTATTGTACGAACAGTATATGCATTCGTGTAGATCATAGATGTGGGTCCTGTTTGTTGAACTGTCCATTGGCTTTTGTTGTTTGACACCAAAAGTTTGACTACAAGTAGACAAAAGTTAATTTTTGTCTTTTGCAATTCCCAAAATATTTCGTCAACTGTCAGTTGAGGAGGTTAAGGATTTCTGTCTTTTGAATTGCACTTGGTTTTTATGAAATAGGCCAAGCCATCCATAGACTGATTTCTAGTTGAAAGTCAAAAGACGAAACCCTGTGGACTCTACTTGTATTTTTGTTAACACTGCTAGGATTTAGTGGATGCCTGACTACCGTACGCTGCATGTTCCATATTTGAGTAGTTCTTTGAGTGGCTGGACAATGTGTAAGAACTGCTGTACTTTCTATGGCAAGTTTGTTCAAGCAGACAAATTACGTAAATGCAACTCAGTCTGCTAATGATATTCTCCTGTGCTCTTGGAGCGACTTAATTTTTGATAACAGTGTATCGATGGTTTTGCTAAAAATTACACCATTTTTATTGCAGAGGACAACTTCCGTGTTGGTCGTGACATTGAGATCACATTTGAAATGAGACCTCGCGTCAAGTCAGGAGTACTGTTTGCTGTCATGAACCCAGGCAGTGACTACTTAATAATCCAGCTGGTGGACGGACAGGTGAGGCCTAGCTGTCATTGGTGTGAGCTTGGGTGACCAGTGTTATGGGCTAAATGTAGCCAGTGGTGGTCATTAAGTACAACTTAAACACTGGTAGAAATAGACCTAACTCACGCCGCGGACATTAAAATCCAAAGCGAGGCTCACTGCGATAAACAAAGTGGAAGTTGACATTGCGTGAGTCAAATGGCCGGTCTTTTGAGTCCAACCTGGGTATTAAAATCTTAAAAATATGTCAATAATTAACCACAGAGACTTAGAAAAATACATTAGAGAACACGTCAATGCACCAAAGAGTTGTCTGACGGAAGGGTATAATTTTTTTTCGGAAAATCAGGTTCGAAACATGAAAAGTAAATATTACCAAACTGCGGCGATCGTAGTGTTACGGATTAGGTATTATGCTGAATGCAGGGTTGCGTTTCTTCTTGTAAATTGATGATAGAATGTTTTCTATATGAATCAGGTCATCTGTTTGTACTGTTGACGAGTTGAAGATATATTCAACAGTGGTGGCTCATCGCATTTTGCAGTCATGCGCAATTAGTCACATCTGGTTTAATTTGTTGATAAAGAATATTAACATCAAGCATAGCCTAGGCCCTGGTGAGGTAGGGACTACCGGGACTAACAGTTGATTTGTCATTGATCTGAAAGAATAACTGATGTTATTAAATAATTTTTTTATAAAAATAAAAAACTTGCTCCTAATTGAAAATAAAAATTATTTGACCATTTTTTAAATTTTGAAAGAAAATTAAAAACGAGCACAGCCCCAGAAATCGCTTTCGCATTATATTCAGGTTCTCATTCACTCCCTTGCACACATCACAAGTAATTATTTGACCATAAATTCTGCTTTCTTGGCTTTAATAATTCTTACCTCTATTTCATGTGTTACAGGTTCCAAATATCAAACCTGGACCAAGTTGAATTTTAAAATTAAAACACCTAATTCGTTCGTCCAAAGCATAACCTCGTTTTAGAGTTCAATTTCAGTTAACTGGACAGAGTAAGCATAGTTATCATGTTTCTTCAGATGCCTCGTTCATGAAAGGGGAAACTGAGGTGCATGGGCGGCGCACCATGGGGCTGAAGGGGCTTTAGCCCCCCACTTTTTTCAGTGCTGCGCCGCCCATGAGATGCCTTTGCTTTCCAGTTCTGAGAGGGGAATTTTTTTGCCTAGTAAGAGTTAAAATCTACCTCTCAGCTCTACCTCAAGTAGCATTTTGTGCTCTTTCAAATTGTCACCTGTGTGGTTACAGATGATTTAACTTCGGTGAGAACTTTTCAATCACTCTAGGGGAATTTTTAGGCCTCGTGGGGAGAATTTCGGGGACCTTTTCAATATTTTTGAGAGGGAAATAGGGCTGATATTCGTCCCCAAAATCGGGGGATTGAGATGCCTTTCCTTTTTGGAAAGAAAAATGCGTCATCTTTTAACCCGTAGTCATGAAAATACAGCCTGGCTGACCAAAGATTCTCCGGTTGTGAACCGAGATGCTACACAAAATATGATCTACCTGTAACTTTTCGAACTAAACATTTATAATGTTCAAACGGACCTATTTTCTTTCGTCGCTGCATATAGCATGCGACCCAACGCTTCCGAATCTCAACGTCCTTAGGGATTTTAAAACAGACGGTCGAATGTCCATATTTTTCTAGCCGTTCATGCAACGTGGAATACAACTATGCCAGTCGAAAAGTCAACTGAACTATCGTAGCGAGCCTCGTTTTGAAACGCTCCTCCTGTCGGTGTGAATTAGGTCTATACTAAAACCTTTGCAGAGATACAGCTTGACACAGAATATGACTGAACATGCCCTAATGACTGATTTTAAAACAAAGTTTTTAGCATTTGAAGGGAATTGGACTTAGTTGCCACCTTTTGCATTACATGACCTAGAACTAGTTACTTGTTGTTCATAGCTACTAGCATTCACCAAAGCTCTAGTCTGCATTGCTTGCTTCAAGGCTTCTCTATTGTGAATATATCTTAAATATCTCTATGTGTTACAAGCTTAGCATTTAGTCATACTTACCTAGCTTTCATCCATGAATGACTGATGTTATTGACTGGAGCCTCTGGTGACTTCTAATTCTCTGTCTCATTCCTCCCTACAGCTTATTGCTGGTGCCCGTAATGGTAACAAAGACCTGAAGAGTATTTACGCACCAGCCAAGTCCTTCCTGGCAGAACTGTGTGATGGAAGGTGGCACTCTGTTAAGGGTAAGTGTCCACATCACCTCTACAAGTATTTGAGCACAGCTTCTTAAGGTGACTTGCAATGATATTGAAAGTCACAAACATTTCTAAGTCTGGTCAGTAGGCCACCTATGGTCTAATGAATATAAGTCTGAAAACAATTCTGCCCCAACCGGGACTCAAATCTGGGACCTTCTGTTAACCGTGCAGACGCTTTAGTCCACTGAGCCATCGGTACCTGCGGTCAAATACAGAAATCCAATCAGACGTATTGGTAATCTCACCCTTGCTCTTCTGAGTGTATGTAACTATGTAGAATTACATATTTGTAGATATTGAAAGTATGAGATACAAGCTTTTTGCAAGTATAGCTTCCATCTTTATTTTCAGTGATCAAGGCCAAGAACACTCTGTTCCTGGAAGTGAACAACAAACAGGTAGCGCCTGGTGTTGGTGACATCAATGTGTCCTCCACAGACACCAACCATCCACTGTATATTGGCGGTGTACCAGGTATGATGTTTGGTTTACACATTGGGATGGGTATAGACCTTGGAAAAATGAGGGAAATATTTTGTAATGCAGTTTGCCGCTTTTTATCTTCTGAAATTTTGTTGATTTGTATTAAAATGCACATAAATTATCAATTAATTTTATTAACATATTTATGCAGTAACATGGGTTTTTTTCTCGTATGTTTTAAAAATAAAATCGCGTATATTCAAAAGTATGTGAATTAGCAACAAACAGTCTTACACAAACGAAAAATTGCTACTTTAATAATGTTTTCACTAATGTAAGAAATGTATTTCTTCGTACGTTTTCATTCATTCAGTCCAACCTTTGCAGCTAACTTTGACCCAAGTGGTCATGCCACAATGACACGTGACAAGTACGTTGGATGTTTGAGGAACTTGAAGATCAACGACAAGATGCGCCATCTGGAGTCTTCTCAAGTGGTTGGGACAGTCGACCTGCAGACCTGTCCAACCACGTAAATGTGATGTTATTGCCAGCTGTTAGATAGGGTTGGATTGGGCATGGCTCTTGGTAACATTTATGGCCGTGTGAGTCACTCAGACTAGCATTAAGTGTCAAATCATTTTCTCTGTAAAAGACACTTGCACCAAGATTTTGTATTATGTGCTCTTTGATGTGACAAACAAATTTGATTAGCAACAGCATGTTCGTTCATGCTTGTATTTTATGACAACACCACAAGTACCACTGTAAAGCTTTGATTAAAAATGTTGTTGAGTGAAATCTGAATTGGTGCTTTCCCTTTGAAGTAAGGTGGTGATTATTTCTTCAGTTAACAATGTTATATAACCCTGCTGTCCAGATGCTGATAGGACATTGATTTGAGTTTGTCAGGTGAATGTAAAATTTGTGCATCTAAAATAATGTGTTCAGCCTGTAAAACGTAATCGCTGTCCTGTCAGCGTCAATAAAGATATGATGTGGAAGAGAGGACTGCAAAGCGGAAGTGAGGGGATTATTCACGTTTGATTGGCTGAACAAATTTATGAAAAGTGGTACAAAAATGAGTACACGCATACTTGTTGTCTTCAGTAGTGGAAAGGATTTGATTTGATGACCTTGACCTTCTTAGTTTTTATGTAGAAAGAGCCAGGGTTGTTGTTGATACAATTTGACACTATAATACTAAGTAAGCTGGTCCAACCTGTCTAACAGCTTCAGCATCATGTTGACCAAAAAGTTAGAAGACGTATACATTTTATTATAAATGTACGAGTTCGGGCTAATTTACACTGTAGCACAGCTTTTTCCTGCCAATGGTCATTTTAATATTTTGGCGTAAATTCTATAGATTGGGTTTCTTTGTCGCTGTGAGTTATTGAAAGCCACTGCAAAGAGTAAGACCCAGTTTGTGGTTTACAATGAATTTAACTTTACATCTGATTTCAAAAATGAAAATGATATTAGGGACAATTTTCAGTGGCATTTTGACTTACTTTCACTTTTTTGCTATCTCAGATTCATCCAAAATGTTATCATCTTGTTGCAGTCATGGTCCAAAATAAAGAATTCCTCCACAAAATGTTTGACATTGATGTATTGATTATTCACGGGGTATTCTTGTAATTCAAGGGATAGTTTGCATTTCACCAACAAATTTCACTGCACTTAAAGTGATGAATTTGTTCTCTGTTAAAGTCTCACCAATGCTGTACAAGAATAACTGCCTAAGTTTACTTTTGCATTTCAAAGTCTTCTTCAATTGTCTGATGTTAGCTATGTCATAGAAGTTCAAAATAATAATTGTCCTGTTTATCTTTGTGAAAAAGTAAAAAAATCAATTACACCGTGTGAATTAGCGAGATGTAAGGTAGTTGGAAGTAATGTTGTTACCCTGTAAACTGGCCTGACAGTGTCTAGTACGACATTCAGAGGTATTCTGGTTAGTGTAGTTCTAACAATTTCAACCTCTCAAGTCAATAGTTCATGAATGTCTGTTTCCACTGTAGAACAACCAGTTCCTAATTGAGGGCAGCGTGTTTCAATGAAATAATAGGCTTTAGAAAGTCAATGGTTTTTAAACTTGTCACAACTTCAAAGATTAAAAATGTTAAAATTCTAAATTCCTGGGTTGTGTTTTGAAACATTTTACATTTGTCTGTGTGAAGCATGCTGCGCCCTCTATCCTCATGGTTAGTAGTTAGAATAGCAGAAAAGTTTGACTGATATTTTCTGTTTTATGTTTACCCACATTTTCGTGGATGTACCCTCATTATTCCTGGACTTGTTCTTCTGTTCTGGTTGTTCATCATGTCTATTGTTGTATTCAAGCCTCTCTTTTGTTGTTCAGTTGACCTCTGTGAAGATCTGATGGTTGTCATGGTAACTGTACTCTTCTTGGAAATAAAACCTAAATTATCAGTTACTTACTATGCTCTTCAATCGACAGTGTTCAAGTTTGCCCAGCTTGTCGCAAAAAGATGGCAGGCATTCATCAAGAAGCTTTTAAAATAGGATACTAAACCCTGTTTTGATGATTTCCACCAATCCTCATTACTTCACCTGTAAAGGCATCGCTGAGGCCAATCTTAAGAGATAATGGTTGGAATCAACTTGAAACTCATGCTCCCTATGTCACAGTTTGGTTATTGTGGTTCTTGGTGGGTTGACTTCCCCACATGCCGAGTAATTCGCTAAGTGCGTAGGTCACGCTTGTTTAGCAGATTTTGAATGTAGGAGTTGCGAGTGTTAAAGAGTATTATTTTGTTTCAAAGAATTGGATGGAAACGTCGTTTTGCTGTTCATAGGCCAGAGCTGGGTTTAGTACCATTTTAAACGATGACGTTTCTGCTTATCAAAAAAATACGGTACTCGAGAATCAAGTTTATCACACAGTACACAACTTTATAATCTGAACTGATGAGTCACGATTTGCCGCGCAAGTTTACTCACGCCCTGAATGACGACTCCTCTGTATTTACCCAGTGTGTAGCACTGAATGGTGACCCCTTGTGTTCCCCCAGTACGTGTAGGACACTTCTAAGACAGCCCACTGTACTTGTTTACACCATGCTGGTCACGGGATTCTTTGGCACAAGTATCGCCGTGGTCTAGGATGTTCACAATTGTTGGTCATGTGTTATTGTGTAATCAGACTAAACATTTCGTCTTTGTGATGTCCACTCAGTTGTGTAGTGATTTTCACCAGGGGAAACAGCTCACGAGTCGAAGGTGCACCAGTCCGAAGAACTACTAATAAGGTGGACCCGAGCCAAAAACGTTGAAATGCAAGTTTTTTAGGCATTTTACGAAACTCACTGATGCGCCCGGAAACCATCGCGAGAATCAAGTCAATGGCTCTAAAAATGCCTCGACTTGAGATTTTTGGTGAACTGCAAAATTCACTTCCGTGCTTCACACTTCGTGACTCCATTTTTTTGTAAATCTAATTAGCCATACTTCGCGATCAACTCTGGTATTATTCTCCTTGTTTTGTTTCATAGCGAATGCGTCTGGTAGATGTCGCACGAGTGCAAACGTAGTAACATTTTTGAAAATGCATAGAGACATTTTTTGGCGTCCACTCAGTGATGTTCGAAAGAATAATGTCATCACGTGATGCACACCTTCAGACTGGTGTATCTTTAGTGGCCAGTAACCATCATCAGTTTTTAAGTCACTGCAACTGTAACAATTTTCCTGTTGTCCATTTGTCTACTCGACATTTCGGTTGAAAAACAAGTTTTTAACCCTTTCCAAGAACTTTGACAGATGTGCTTCTGCTGGCAACGAATTGATGACAAGCTTCATACCAATCCGGCGACTGGTGTGCCCCTAGTGGCAATTTCACTTTTTTGCGTTTTCCCTCTTCAGGAGTCATTCTGTTGACGAATTTTCATGAAATTTGGCAAATGCGTTTTCATTAAAAAGACAACAATGCCTTCTCATTTTCGAGCACATTTGACTATTCTTCACCGTCAAGTGGGGATTTTTTAAAAGTTTCGACTGTTCTTGTCATCCGCCTCTTTACCAAACCTCTTAAAGTTTCATTCTAATAATCGGCTGATGCGTTACTGATAAGACAGTCGGGACTGGCGCTAATTTTCTGACGCGGGGTTCGACCAGTGAGGTAAACTAATTATTAATATATGTAACTCATTGAGTTTGACTACCTCGGCGCTCCCTAGAGGAGTTTTTCGCCTCTACGTGTCTGTCTCCTTAACCTGCGAAATTTGGCGGATGTGTTCCAATGGAGCTGGCAACGGATTATGGCGAGTTTCTGACCGATCCGACTACCGCTGTGTCCCCTATTATCAATTTTAGCTTTTTTAGGCGGCTTTCTATCCTTGGAGTTTATAGAACGATTTTGTGAAATTTAGCAAATAGGTTTCTGTTAAAGGGGGACGATGGTCTTTACTTTTTGTTTGGGTTCGATGTATTTTTGTATCACCTTCAGGACATATTTATTTTTTGATTCCATTTTTAACGTCCTCCTTTTTATCCTCCAATCTGCTTAAAGGGTTATTTAAAAACTTGACAAGAGTGTTTCCTGATAAGAACACATCAGATTGCATTGCTTTTTCACGGTGCGACAGCTGCGGTGGTGTCTCTGGTGGTGATTTTGTCTTCATTGATTGTTTCTCCATACTCCTTTGAATCATCTTTGTGAAATTTTGGTCTTGAAGTGTCATCCTACAAATGTGACTGCGAGTGCCTTTGACTTTTGGACCTGGGAGTACCCCCTCCCCGTGACAACTTTATTTTTTTGTGTTTGCCTCTGTGTCTTCACAGTTCTTTGGCAGCTTTTAATGAAATTTGGTACACAACTTCTTTTATGATGGCGATTACAGTTTTTCATTATAGAATGGATTTGACTTATTCTGCACTACATAGTAGCCATTTTTATTATTTTTCGAGTCGTCTGCCTCTGTATTCTCTAAAGGACTCGGGGTATCCATTTGAAAATTGGAAGATGTTTCTTACCGACATGAATTCGACCAATGAGTTATCTTATTGAACATGTCTGACATGGATTTTCAGATGAGTCCTCATTTTTGCACCTGTAGCAATATCCCATAAACCCCCTCGCACGATCTTTTGGAACTTTAGGACGTGTATTGCTTATGGCAAACAACAGATGGACGGGTTGGACCACCGCTTCGCCTAGTATATATGGCAATGTGAATTTGTTCACGTTTGCCTCTGTAATCCGCGACCGATTTTCATAAAATTTACTAAGTAGCTTTCTATTCGGGAGACCGACGACACCTTCCCATTTTTGGACGTATTCGAGATATTCTGCCCCGTCTAATGATCATTTTATGATACTGATGAAACACACGTAGAAGCACAACGTTTGTGTTGCAGTCGTGAGCGCACTTGTGCATTTGCTCTTGTAATATGGGTGTGTCAGTTACCGCTGCGCCAAGTAAACATTTTACTCGTCGCAGAAACCTCGGCCAATAGCCTATTCAATTCGCCCTCTGCAATAGTTATCTCCCTCTTCGCTAGTGCTGAACACCATTGGGATACCTGATGTTTTCTGCACCTCAATGGAGACAAGTCGGGTAATCACTGAATGGCAATTTAATGAGAATTGCAGCCTCCTTTGAATGGCTATAGTACATCAGCCATATTAAAACACGTGTAGTTTAAGAAACACGCACGCGCGCGCGCACGCGCACACACACGCGCACACACACACAATATGCATGTGTACATGTATGTGTACATGTTAATAACAATAATAACAACGATTTTTGTTTTCAACGACAACAGCAATCGTAATTACCCGTTTAAGTATGTTTCGATGATATAGAAGAGTCAAGAGAGAGTATAGATTTCTCCCTTTTGTATCAAAGGCTCTATACATAGCTCATACGGAAAAACCCTGGCGTCAGATTTCTTCGAAAACTATTGCGTAGTACTAAAATACATATTAGTAAAATACTACGCAGACCCAACGCAAGACAAAAACGACTCTACAAATCAGGAGTGACTCCACGCATCTGTTCTTACAGGCACTGGTAAGTGAATATTTTCATTGTTTCGACATACATTGTGAACTAAGGTAAATAGAAAAGTCAAAAGTTTGAATCGTATGTGAGAAAACCGCATACTAATGCGACAAACATTTTTGTAGAATTGTTGTCACTATTTACTAAAAATTTGTACCTAAACAACTTTTGTTTCAACCAGCGTGATGTTTCTCTTCAGGTCAACTTGCACCAGAACATATCGGCTTAGACAAGATAAGACTGGTCACGTGTCAGAAATGTCTGGTGAGTAAAGAGTGCGTTTACGCAAATTGGAAATTCAGCACCGGCGGCACATCCCGCTAAAAACATATAGTCTAAGAAATCTGGCGAGCGACCACTAATTGATTCGCAATGGTTCTTGCTACTTAAGACTACGAATTTACCGTGCACCGGTCAAGGACCATGTCAATAAACTATTCACAATATAATGTTTAGAATAACAACGAACAAAATAAGCATTCGCGTGTAACAAAAACGTTTTGCAGCTAGGCATTGAAGTATTTACTCCGTGTTTTTTTTTTCTTTTAATCGCGGTCTCATCAATGAACAGGCAGTTTGCAGGAGTAATTATCGACGCAATTTCCTAACGCTATTTCTCATTTGAAAATATGTCGTGACTGTTTTATTTTACAGAACAATCTCGTTTGGAAGCGCTGTTGGAGGCGGCGAAGACAAAGGTCCAAGGCCACATTAAATGCTTGTCCAAATATTTCCATCGGGCGAAATCCCAATCGTATTTCAACACCGACATTTTGCCTGTTATAGAGAAGGATGGTGGAGGCGATCCCCTTTGTCCAATCAATCACAAATTGGAGGGCGTGTATTTCTATGCAAACACAATCAAAGGTTCAGAACTACCATCCCAATCTCCTTTTGGAAACTGGCAAATAGCCATACCTTCGGAATACTTTTTTAAAGAATCGCGTGTTAACTTGTATTTTGCTGACTTTTTCTGTACCAGGCCTGGCGGACGCCATTACGTCACTCTCGTGATGACGAAAAAACGTAGCGAAGAAGATAGGTTTTGTAAGAGGTCGATTTTGCAACTTGACATTTACAACAATCCATTTCTATGGTTAACTCCTGGGTCGGGTGTTATTATGTCCACTACTGGGGCCTGGGTTGAAGTCTTCTACACTGACACGGTTGACAAACAAGATGCATTGAATAACGGCGGGTTCCTGCGTCAAATACCAACATTTGGATCTGGACATTCGTCCACAGGAGGTCGGCCAAAATGTTCTAGTTGTCACGAGTGCAACGTTCAAAACGTCTTATCATAAAGATGGGCTCAATCTGTTTCCCAGTATTACATGTAAGTTCGCCGATTCAGTCAGATTCTTGAAACTCCGAACACATTTAAGCAAGGCGGGTGTCCAAGCCAGGGTGACTAGCGAGCACTCGCCATGATTGAAAGGAAATGTTTTTGGATATTTGGTGCTGAGTACTTAGTGTGAATGACAAGTATTGTCAACGAGTGAGAGATCAATTGTTTTCATTACTACAGTGTTGCTTGTATGAGTTTGAGGTGCTAACCAGAGGCGGATCTACGGGGGGCTTCAGGGGGTTCAAACCCCCCTCCGGACAGGATCAAAAATAATAATTTGGAAAAAAATCGCCAGAAAAACGAAATTAGCTACTAAAAACCACAAAAAATTACACGGGAAGAGGGAAACCTTCTCCCGACCTTCCTTCCTCTAAGCGCTTCGGATTCGCTCGAATCCTACCCCCCCCCCCCCCCCNCCCCCCCCCCCCCTCCTTACTGAAAACGTAGATCTGCCACTGCTAACTATATGTCTTGTAATTGACTATTAATCGCTGATCGCAATGAAGTCGGTATAAAATTAATTGACAATCTATGGTACCACTTAGGGCGGCGATGGGAGAAAAGTGCACGTATGTACCGTGCTAACGTGCAAGACGGTACTCAGTGTCAACCTGACCGGTAGTAAATAACTTTTCGTCTATTTCGCGCGATTACTCCCAAAGCTGTTCATTCACGTTACAGAAATATATATTTGTGATAACAATAGGTATTAAATATATTATTGTTCCTGTATGCCTAAGCACTGTTCTGTTTATTAGTATCCCTGTTGTTTCAACTGCTTTGTGTAAATATGTTTTTTATATTCGTGATGATATTTATTTTTTAGTAAAATTAGAATCATTCAAAGCAGCAAAGACAGCAGTCTTTCCATGTTAATTTGTATCACGTTCGTTTCCTCTTGAATATACATCTTGTCCTCGTTGTGCACGGCGTAGTCACCTTACACGCTGTGCTCATTGCTGAACTGGGTAATAAACTGATATTAAATCAAATCTGTGTCCATTTATCTGTTGCTGGCTTTAAGCATTTTAAAATGCTGCATCGGCAAAGTCCTGCGCTACAAAACAAAATGTGTCTCCCGATCACATTCGCGACATACGAGTGTGTGGCAAATGAGTTATTGATAAATTGCAAGTTAAAAAAAATTATGAAGTTAAAATACTCGGGATATCTCTATAGTTTGATCGAAGCCATAGTCA
Organism: Phoronis australis; assembly: GCA_002633005.1. Classification (NCBI taxonomy): domain Eukaryota; kingdom Metazoa; phylum Phoronida; family Phoronidae; genus Phoronis; species Phoronis australis. The sequence goes on along the minus strand of NMRA01000107.1, from coordinate 607,455 downwards.
CGTCCAGCTACGAGATATTATTTACGTACATTGGGTTTAACAATCTTGTCTTGCCCCATCTGAAATATTTTTAATAAAAACTTGGATTTCTTTTCTCCAAAATATTCGCAACTTTCCACTAGATGAACAAAATTGATCTACTTTCATTTATTATATACGTACGGTACGCCAAACCACCACAAGCCCAGTCTTCCGTTCAGTAACGCTAGAACCTCGCTAAAAAGCCAAACTTCGCAAGATGGCGTGAGACATTGCCGTGTATTTTTAACGAGAGCACGTGACTGACTAGATTTTAGCTAGGGTAATAGCGTTACTAAACGCACGCCAGGTTACCTTATGGACATAAATGGATGTTCTTTTCGGAGCTTTTGCAGACATGTGGAAACATTAGAATATGTGTTACATAACACACAGCAGACACACAATCTGATCCTATGGAGAAAGAAACAAACATTTTCTTTTACTAGGTCGACAGTTACAATCACACATGTACTATAAGCCTAAAAGGATTACCAGCCTATCTGAAGTTAACAGTTATATTAAGCGTCGCTGCGGAAATACGAACATTACCTTGAGACACCTCGTTTCACACAATGGCGGAGTGTATTGTTTTGAAATGTTTTTGCAACGTGTTACAAAAATCGAGTTGCGAAATAAGATAAGTAAACATTTCTTGTTTTCTAAAGTTATGTTATGGTCAGAATATTGACCTAGTAAATCGCCTCATTCTTATATCAGTCTCACTTAAAATTTGGCCAATTTTGACGCACCGAAGTATCGTTCAATACACTTTTAAGCAAGAAAAACATTGATCGAGTACATATAGTAATAAAATAATATTATGGAATAGAAGTGCGTCTATGTAAATAAGCTCAGGCACCTACTCATTAATAAGATATTTAAAAACCGAACGTCAATTTGTATGTTTGTCATTCAACCTTCGCAACCGCTACACTGCACAAAGAGGTACAATGTGCTTTGACTGAATTTGATAACAGGGGAAAATCCAGTGGTCATAAGCGATAAGTGGCAACAAAAATTCATCCACCGGGAATTAAAATACGCAACGTCTAAAACTGATTAAGATCGGTAACGTCTTGCCAATCAACCTTCCTGGCATAAGAATCCAAGGTAGTATTAGATTTGCGTTTGACCTGCAATGACATTTTTATTCGTGGACGGAATAAATGATCCTACATTATGATTTGTTAAAAAAAACATGTATAACGAATACAAGAATAACGGATTTTTCCTAGTGCGGTAAAATATAGACATGAAAGTCACAATCAGGAACAAACTGCATGACCGTGCAACGACCTCCTCGTTTCTGCCGACTAACTTGTAACCGAACGACAGAAACCCGAAGTATGTACCCGACTGTGTTTGAACTGAAGTACATAATTTTTGCCGACAAAGTACCTGCCTTAGAGCTGGTGCGCATTGCCAGTTTAGGTTCAAGTTTATGCACATTCTTATGACTAGGGAAAATCCTGTGCTTTTCTTAGAAAATATACATGTGATCTGACTGGGAAAATCCTGTATTCTTCCGAAAAAATACGTGTAATCTGACAGGGGAAAATCCTGTATATTATAATTTGTGCTTCAAGGTTTGATGTCCAAAACTGCCATTCTTCGGACAGTAAAGCGACATCGTTAGAGAACAAGAAAGAAGAAACCAATCAGACAACTAAAGATTGTCACATCCATTGATCCCTTTATCTAAAAACTAATGTGCGGCGGCCAGGTCATCGACCGACTGGCGACGGAAATCGGAAAATCCCAAATTTCTCGAGGAATTTTTTTCTTGAGTAGTGAATCAGAGAATGTTGTTCAGCTCGAGCACTGGAACCATCTGCAAATAGTAGCCAGTTTACAATATCACCAGGTGAGGCATGACTCAGTGCTAAACATAGTGTACGAAAAAATTTTCGTTTGCCACAGCGATGATTCTATTGACGATTGAATCAAACGTCAAATTTGAAACGTCATTGTGCCGTAAGCATAGTATTCTGTGCGTTGAACGAATTTCCAAGTATTCTTGCCTAAACGTTGTTTTTACGCTTTTTATACAAAGTCTTTAACCACGTTTAACGTGAACTTAAGACGTAAAACTAATATTCCCAGGTTTAGAGAAACTCTAAATCCAATTTTATAAGTTTGTATTTTTGTTACTTATAGCAGTGCAGTGTCCATAGCGTTCTGATAACGACGAGGTGCATATCCAAACATGTTGCATTTCTTATGAATGGATGGAAAATGTCCTTGTTTACCAGAATATGAATGTTTTCTTCTTCAACCTTCAGATCCACGAGTTGGGGAAGAAAACACTACAAGGACAGAAGGCTTGAATGGTCTTAAAATGTCGCGTGAGTACTTAAGTATTTGCGTAAGGCCCATTCGTGCGAGTCTTTTCAACGGATTTTTGGTCACAGCCATTTTTGGACTGTGGCGCTCTATCCTTTTTTACCGTATTGACCTGATCACTTTGGGCTGGAAAATCTAAGAAAAGGGGGAGAAAACTTATAAGAAAGGGCTGGAAAATCTTTAAAAAGGGCTGGAAATCTAAGAAAGGGGCGGGAAACATTTTTAAGGGGTCGGTCGGAAAATCTTTATGAAAGGGCGCAAAATACCAGTTCTGCGATTTGAAAGTCTGCACAAATTTTTGCAATTCGAGGATTGTGATAATTCATATTGTTGCGACAGCTGCCGTGGTCTAACAGTGCGCTTTAAAAACGCGTTGCTCACCACGTGAACTATGTCTAAGTGGCCTAAAATTATGCGTTCTTACGCTTCGAAGCTGAACATTATTCAGTCTTTTTTCTTTCACGCACACAAGCATCTTCAAAAACACCCCAAAGTAAATGATTGGATTCCATCTCTTCGTTGTTGAATAAGATCACATATTTGATACGTGGCACACGGATCGGGCATCTTTTAAGTTGTAGAAGGTTTGAGAACAGTGTTATCCCTCTCTAATCATTTTGATTTTGAAAATTTTGGGATAAAACGTTCCCATGTTCTAAATTGATTTTCGCCTTACGTTAACAATAATTGTTTGAACACATTTGAAGACGAGAGCCTAAAATATAACCAACAAATGTCCCAGGCATTCCAGAAAAATATCCACAGGTCTCTAGAGACCTGTGGTTCGATTCCCAGTTGGGGTTCCTGATTTTTCTGTGTTTATTTGATATATTTCATTACTGGCCAACCTCAGCGTCTACATATTCCAGAATAACATTAACTGCCGTATTCCTTATGCAGTGCAGATGCAATAGCTTTTTAATTTGGTCAATGGGAGCCGATGCTTTTGGGGACATTTTAAGACTCGTGTGAACGTGATTTCTCTAATTCCGGAATTTTCAGCATGAAAGGGCCTGTTGTCTGCAGTGGCTCATGATGTCAAAACTACAAAGTTCACCAAATAACCTACGAATTTTGAACCAGGTCGAAAAAAACAGGATTACATTTTTTATTAAAATACATGCCCTAATGTTACGTTATATTACGTTTCACTGAGCAGCATGAAATTTCACCACGTTACTAGTTTGACAAAAATTTTAGCTGTTTCTTGCCTTAACATGTCTTAAACTTGGTTCTCACCTTTGTTATGCCGTTGCGAACCATCAGATAATCCAAGTAACCGGGTTTTGTTACAGAAAAGACGCACTTGGAAGAGTTGCTTCTGAAGGCAAAGAGGAAAGTTGGACGTGACTGCGAATCTAAGTATTTTCATAGGGCAAAACCGGTTTCTTACATTCTTGACGCACTTAAGAGGTCCAAACTACCTGTCCGAATGAAGGACAATGGAGGCGACCCACGCTGTCCCATAAACGGCAAGCTAGAGGGTGTATACTTTTGTGCCAACAATATTCACGGTCCACAGTTGCCCGACAAGTCACCGTTTGGAGAATGTATGATAGCCATTCATTCCAAATACCTCTTTGAAAAGTCATGCAACTTGTATTTTGCCGATTTTTTTTGCACCAGTCGCAGAGGACCCCATTACGTAACTCTTGTGATGGCGAAAAAGGGCAGCGAAGCAGACGACTTTTGTAAAAGGTTGACTTTACAACTTGACGTCATAAATAATCCATTTTTATGGTGTGATACAACAACGGGAAAAATTATGACCACCACTGAGTTGTGGATCGAGGTATTCTACACAGAAGATGTTGACTTACATAGTGCAATGACAGACGGCGGTTGCGAGCTCCGAATCATACAAACATTTGGAAAAGGCCATTCATCCTACGGAGGCAAACCAAAATGCTATTCTTGTGAAGTATGTAATGTTGAAGGCACTGGGACCGTAAGCCGAATATTTGAGTAGAAAAAAGACATGGAGTAAAGTTAAAGCCACCACGTCGGGCAGCTTGTTCTTAATTGGAGACAGTCCTTTTCTTGACCAAGAGAAAATATGAAATCAGTCAAAGGATTGGAATTTGGACGATCAAATGTCATAAAAAGCAACGGACCATGCTTATAAAACACAGAAGTAACGCAAAAGTCGCAACTGATAAGTAAAAATACTATCACGGAGCCATGAGTTTTTTCAGTTTCGCTCTTATTTAGAATGGCGTTGCCGACCAAGGTGCACCTTTTTGATGGGATAAACTTCACACAGACGACATGAAAACGAGTTTAGTCCACGATACCCGCTCTTAAAGATCATGCCGTGTGCATTGATCGCATGTTTTACAGCCAAAATGTAATCATGTAAATAATTGTAGAGAAGACAAGAAATACTAATGTAGATATGGTGTGACGAGCGCTAACTCCCTCTCTCGGGTGTTTTTTTTGTGTCGTCCATATTTTGGACTCGTCTAAGTTCAGCCACATTCCCCTGATCTATAAAAGATCACGCATTTGTAGAACTGACGGGTTCTCTGGGGCACCTTAGGCCGATGACACTTGGCTAACCTCAAAATCGAACTGCTGTCTGATGCTTTGGTAATTGGTACAATTATGCTGCACAAACAGCAGAATTATTGAGGAGCATAATATGGCAACATTATACAAACGTTTTATGATGTAAAAGTCACATTTCTTGTCCAATTTTCAAAATTCAAAAATCATTCACGTGTACTTTTCACGAACTATTCAAATATGCTGTTTAAAAACTTTAAAAACGAAAATGTTGAAAATTGTTAAATAGTATATTAGAATAGTCGCTCCCAGTGTGTTTATGACGGGTCTGATTATCTAGAGAACGATAACACTAAGAACCCGAGGCGATATAACTAACTACGTCATGGTCATGTATTTGACCAATACGGCAGATTTCGAGGTACGCAATCCGGCCGAGTTGCCCAATCTCGACCGATGAGCGTGTAAACGTACGATTCCTTTCATGTAAACTATCGCCGATTGTTAATCGCAATCGTCATCGTTGTTTTGTATTTCACCGCTATGATAATAAATGCGTACATATTTCTAGTCTACTGAATCTCTCATTTTCCTCTCTTCTACATTTTCAATAGTTCAGTTCCATATATCTGATATCTATCCATCGAGGCGACACCGGTGGACAACCACAACACTTATATAAAAGCAAGACACAGGGCTGCACTACCATACTACTCTGTTACAAAGATATATAATAGAAACAGAAGAGCATTACAATATTCAGTTCTCGGGCTACATTTACTTAAACTGGAAACAATCGTTAAACTTGGATTGAATGCCACCACTTCTGTTTTCCAAATGACTAGGGATAAATTTGCTAAAACGAACACCACGCCAGATGTTTTTCCCAATTTTACTTAACGGCACTTCATTTATTTAAGCAGCAGTAAAATTGGAGTTTGTTAAATTTCCCCCAAAAATAAAGATTAACAAAAAATTAGCAATTACAAGCAGATTTGTACTGTGAAGATGCCATTTGGTAGTTTTCATAGTTTGTAACAAACTGATGGACCTTTAGAAAATTTAAAATTTTGGCAATTATTTTTTTGTGGGAAATTACCATATCTTGTATAACTCAACTGCTTGAAATGTATCTTGACAAATTATACATTCTAGGGCTCTTTTTCCAAAAAGCAAGGCAATGTTTTGATGTTCTAAAGTTTTTAAAGTTTTGATTATCACCCAAAACAAAATAGTTACAGGTAGAAAGGTATGCACAACTGCCTTTGATGGAGAGATTAGAAGGAACTATGCATAATACAAAACTGAGCGTGAAAGAATCCATAGGATATATAGCACTGGTCAGATTGAACATGAGCTTCATTTTATGTGCCACTGCCCTGTCCTGGGTGACGTGCCACTGCCCTGTCCTGGGTGATGTGCCACTGCCCTGTCCTGGGTGATGTGCGCCAAAATGTGTTGACAAAAATGACAGATAAGGATTGTTGTGAACTAAAAGCCTGGTGCTCTATACTTCAAGAGCAACAGTGGCAATAGCTGAACTTTTATCAAGATATAGTTGCATTGCAAATTGTATTATGGTGCCAAGGCTTACATATAATAAACATCTCTGGTTCTGATTTAGTGATCCAAATTTATTTCATGTAGACCAGAGGCCTAGTTTAACAAAGAAATAAACAACTACATATGTATGTATGTATGTATGTATGTATGAATGCATGACTATTTAATATATTACACCTCCTTAAGCACCATTTGACTATGCAGTCTCAGATATGTATACTTCAATACAGTGTACGTGGTGATTACACCTATGTCTGATGGACATAGTAACAAGCCCTCACACACACCTCTACATCTTTCCAACAGAGGTCAGTCCAATCAGTACTACAACAGAACAATCATGTTATTATACCATACAACAAAGTGATACCAGGACAGAATCAGCAGAAATATTTTGTTTGACATCCTCTCATCATACTCAAATTCATCAAAAATTAGTTCAACTTCAATCTGGAATAACAAAAATTTGTAGACACAAATCTCACCATAGAAGCAATCGAAATCAAGTCGGTCCACAATGTAATCAAGTAAAATGAGAATTAAGAATGCCACCCCAATGTTGCATTATAATGCAGTGATATGTACTTCAAACAAAAAATGTTTTAAATTGTCACTGAGCATATCCTCCAGTCCAGCAGTGCCGATATAATTCTCAAAGCACCTTTACAGAGAGAACCTCCATCTCCTTCATACAAAACACTCAAGTATAAACCTCTGTGCAGCGTGACGCAATCATTCACATCTGGTTTTGAATCACCGCGACACTTTTTGACACCGCGTGACTAAGTCCTATTGCGTCAATTTTATTTCAATCCAGCACAGAGAAAAACATAAGCTGTTAAAATAACTTGTGCACTTGTAGTTAGTTGACAACTTCTCTTCTTTGTTCTTTACAATGAGCAGTGTGTCAGAAGCTGTCGATAATTCGTCTCATCTCGTCATTTTTCTCCTTTGGGTCACCGAACAAGTATGCAAACATACCACAGTTTAATTTCTCTGCACAAGCAAGCACCATGTAAAAATCACCATCCAACGTCAACCCGAACTGTTCTCGTACTGACTTTAAGCTCGACTTCAGTGGAACACGACCTTCATTTCTGAATCAAATAAATTACAATGAACAATACTCGGGGACAAACTGGTCTAATTGGTTATTTGTAAACACATTTTAAGACGAAAAGACCAAGTAATTTTAGATTAACACCACTGTTAAGAACTAGTAATGTTAATTTTATTCTATTCTGTGTTTTGTTACATCATCTACAAAATTAGGAGGACATGAGTAAGAGAAAAGTTAACTTGAACTTTGGATTCACATCCTCGCCAGGCTTGTAAACAAGATCAGTATTGAACCATCACATTGAGCGAACTTTTGAAATGAATTCCATATAATCGCACTACCGGTAAACATACAGAATGAGGATGCACACTCAATATGCCTCGTAACTAGAACAGCTGGCAGATGTGCTTTGGAAATGCTAAGATTTTAATGCTATCAATTTGATCAAACTTACGTTTCCTTCTCGAGGTAAGAGGCGAAGGCTACTGCCTTCCTTTGAAGTAACAGCATGAAGTGATCAATGTATGACTGGACAATATGATCTTCACTGGGCAGAAAGGAGATCTGTTGATAATATGTACATAATGCAGTGTTAATTAGGTCAACTGGAATAAATCAGTTTACATAATGGCAATGGATCTTCCCATTGAAGTTAACATTGAAGTTTATTCAGTCTATGTCTGTGTGTAACTAGAAATGCTAAATGACCACCGTATGAAAATAAAACAAAAGGTTACACCCCAGAACAAAAACAAGCACAATGGTATACAAAAGACGTGATGAAGTGCAAATTCCTCTTTCCAATGATAAACTGAATGTCTTGGGATGTAGGAGGGATCCAGTGTCTAGTCACACCACAGAATCCAACGGTCCCATTCTAAACATTACAGTGAAAGGGATTCTGGTGACTTGGCCCCAAAAATATTGAAGCTGAGCCTTTAAGTGCGATGAGCAGACACTTGACTGCAAATGAGATTACTATGACAGTAGCCAATTATTTGACCAGACAGTTAGTAAGATTTCAGTTGTTTTGAGGTCACAACCCAAAATCATGAACCCTGATAACCGTGCCGAGTTGATGCCACTCCTAAAACTCAAAGGTGCCAGACATAGTATTTCTTGATACATGCAATGCACTAGTAATGACTAATAGTAATGGTATAATATCACCAATTTTGGACTATGAAAGAACGGCCAAAACTGCCTTTTTCTATTTTTCAAAGGCTTCTTATATTACTGTGAATGCTCACAAGTTCTCAAAACATTGCTGGATGGTAGCTTTGGTATAGAAGTGACAGAACATAACGTTGCTTCCTATTTTTTATGAAAAATGTCACTGTGCCCTAAACTATTTTACTGTACTTACCTCACGCAACAGGTTCCCAACTAACTCTTCAGGGGAATCAGAAACTGAGAACATCTCACTGGAAAGTAAAGAGACAGCTAAAGTTATGTCGGTCCCTATAAAAATATCCAAATTTGGCTAAATTCAGAACGTCATATCTCAAAAATGACAGATCGGACTCCTATGAAACTCTCAGTTACTATGTTTTATGCACCATTAGTAATTGTTTTAAAAACTGACGTGTGATGGGCTAGCGAAAAAGTATCACTTTTAAGATTTACCTGAAAAAAATCAAAAGTTGGATAAAACGAAATAATAATTTACAAAACTTTAGAGATTTCATCTAGAACCTAGCTTATTTTCTGGTACACACGAGTAAGTTTGCATACACAGTGCCTGTGCCTCTGCTCGATCCAGGGGATGGAAAAAAAACTCCATGGCCACACCTCAATTTGTCAACTGAAGGAAAGCTCTCCAAGGCCCACAACGGATTCCGCACATGTGTTTCAACAGAAACTGCCATGGAATTGTTTTAATTTCCTGTCATTAGTGTAATGGGACAACTTGTTTTGTAATTCTCAAATGATGAGTTTGAGCTATATCACCTTAGATGCATAACAACCTCCAATGCGCAAAAAGACATCAAATATTTTAGTTCTGCTACCAGATTCGTGTCACTTTTCATACAAACTCACTTACATAACTTAAGATGTTCAATGTAACTAAGTCAAACCATGATTATAACACTACCAGTCACAGAGGTTTTATAGTACCTGAACAGCAAACTCATTTTGTGAGAAAACCCATTGCCTTACCTTGTCCTCAGTTTGAGCCCTTGACACTTGCCAGTATAGAGGTTGATTATCTCCTGTTTACAAATCTCATAGCGACGGAAATTGTGCTCATGGCATGGCAGAGATTGCCGGACCTCGCGGGTGGAGACATCTATGATGGAAGTAGGGAACTCGCTGCAGTAAATCTCCTCAGTAGGGATATTGACCTCGTGGGAATTCTCCTAGAGTAGATACCTTGGAGTCAGCCATGCAGTCACAAGTTTAGAGAACAAACCAGCACGTGTAGTGGAAAACAGTCATCACTCAAGCAATGGATATGCACAATAGAATGTCAACATTAAAACAAGACTGGTATTTGGAGCTGCACACCAAAGCAGTGTATGTATGCAGTAGAATGTTAACATTCAAAACGGCTAATATTTGAGAAGTACAAATTGTTTGCAAAAAATTCCTGCACACTGTGACCACGTTTCCATGGCAATACTCGGTCATTTTCTTAAAATTAAGAAATCACAAAAAATCCCTTTGAACATTACGCTTCACATCAATTTACACACTTTTTGTGCTTTGGCGTGTACATTTAAAACAACAGCAACGTTGTTGAAATGTGCCAACAACTTCACTTCAAAGGGCTTCTAGGGGTGTTAATTAATGTCATAAAAATGGTGCAGAACCCATCCAAAAATGAGAAGCCATCGTTGTCTCTCCAATTGGTAACAATTTGCCAAATTTCATGAAAATCCATCAAGGACCTCTGAAGATACAGAGGCAAAGTTAAAATAAAAACGGATTGCCACTAGGAGGCACAGAGGTAGCCAGATCAGTCTAACAAAAGTCGTCATCTGCAGTCAAGTTTTTAAAATACACTAACCTTGCCAAATTTTACAAAGATTCCTGCAAGGAAATGGAAGCTGATGCAAAAAATATGCCAAAGTAGTCGAACTCATCCGAAAATCAACGTGAGTCATGCTCTTGTTAGTAGGATCACATCCTAATGATCCACTGAACTGTTTGACTGACACAGACTGAGGCAGAAAAAATAATAAAAATGGACACTGTGTGGTACATAATCAGTAAAATCTGTCCAAAAATTGAAAAGTACAGTAGTCTCCATAAGCCATCAAAAAAGATGTGGTTATCTGAAAAATTCTGGACTAATTTCACAAGGATCATGCGAAGATTAAAAGAGATAGAGCCCCAGACGCAAAACACACACACAAAATTTCCACTAAGGGGGCAGTCAGTAGCCAGACAAAGTCTAAAAATTAATGTCAGCCAATGTCAGCAATTTTCATAATGTTCCTTCAAGCACTTTGCCAGATCAAGATGAATGTCAAAAATGGACGCAAAATACTAAAAATGGACACTAGGTGATGCAGAATCTGTGGAATCTGAACATAAACAAAAAGACTTCACCACTTCATGAAAATGTGTTGAAGAATTCCAAATATAGAGGTAAATGTAAAAAATTAAAACTGCCATTAGGTGGCACAACAGTAGTCAGATCCATCCAAACGTCGTAATCATCTGTTGCCACATTAATACGAAAACACTTGCCAAATTTCATAGTTAAGGAGATATAACCGAGAGCGCAAAAATAGCAAAACTGCTACCTTAGGATACCACAGTAGACAGGCTGCTCTAAAAGAAATGACATAAATAGTCGTCTCAGCAGGAGCACACTGGCCAAACACAGACTCCAAAATAATGAAAATGCCCAAAAAAGACTCTAAATAAAATAATGAAAATGACCATCAGGTGATACAGAATTTTTCAAATCAGCCCCTAAATGAAAAGACGTCATTGTCTCCTTCAAGTAATAGTATTTTTCCAATTTTAAAAAATATGTCAAGGAACTCCAAGGATACAGGGGCAAACATAAAAAAATAAAATTGCCACTAGGTGGCACAGTGGTAGTCAGAAGGTCTGAAACTCTTCATGATCCTTCATCAGCTTTATAAGAACAGATCTGCCAAATCTCATTAGTAAGGGACGACGGCAAAATATACCCAAACATGCGTGTGAGGGCATAAAAGTATGAAAAACATTCACCTACAACGCCCCTGATTAGCCACACAAACCCACCCACTCACTCAAAGATTTATGGACCTCTTTGCCTACAGTCCATCTATTTACCTCTTCCCAACCTTGAACAAGATGATAAAGACCTCCTTCACAAGATGACAAACCAGTTCCATGACATCCACATTTTACCACAATAATTAAAATATATTTACCTTGATCACCCCCTGCAGACAGAGATCATGGTGATATGGCCACAATCTATCCTGTACCACAAACCGCGACGACTTGCGCTCCGGTTTTGTGTTAAACATTGCCAGAGTTGCAATAAGCTGAAAGAAGGCACAAGCAAGTTATATTACCTATGATATACAAAGTTAAAGAAGTAGACATTTCATGGAATCCCTGTTTTTGACCCCCCATACTTATCATTGGTTTTGCAGTTGTAAGAGAGAGCAAGTTCATGAATACTAATGAAGTCTGTTGACAATGTAAACAAAATATTCAAATACAGTTCCAGCCAGGTAAACCACAACAGAGTCCATGTTGCAGACATATGACTTCTTTGCACAATGAGAGATAGGAACTGTTCCAATTTAAAAAAGAAAAACAGTAATAAGCCAGAACAATGCTGACCCACATTTTAGATGATATGGAAGCTATAAAGCTGATAAGGCTTACAGATCCTGCTATGTACTGCTTTGTTAAAAGCTATCACTTGTTTATGTATAGTCAATTCGCAAAGTTATTGTGCCTTATCTGTAAGGGTGCACTACTTCACCAGACCTTACTGTTATGACTGGATGTTGGCCAGACTACAGTGTTACCTTGTTCATTGAACGTGGGTCTTCCCCAACGATGAGCGAGTGGCCGCATGTCATAATATGAGAGGAAATGGCACGACGCAGAAACTTAGAGCTGTAAGGGTCATCCTGATTTTGATCACAGTTTGAGAATACAGTGTCGGACAACTGAAAACATTAATGTAACATTACTAAACAATGAATCAAAATGGAGAGAGGAGTAAGAGGTAAGGAGGACGAATAAAAACAGAGGAAGAAAAAAGAGGAGATGGGGGAGAACGTGGGAAGGTGGAGGGAGTAGGAGAGCTGGAATGAGTACTAGGGGAGGTGGAGGGAGTAGGAGGGGAGGTGGAGGGAGTACGAGGAGAGGTGCAGGGAGTATGAGGAGAGGTGCAGGGAGTATGAGGGAGTATGAGGGAAGTGGAGGGAGTACGAGGAGAGGTGGAGGGAGAATGAAGGAAGGTAGAGGGAATGCGAGGGGACGTGTACGGGCAGCGAAAAGGTTCAAAATAGACAACACTGCCAAATAAACAAGTTACTTTTTAAACAGACAGGTTATTTGTTCAGTTGTGGCAAACAGACAGGTTATTTGGTTAAATTTTGACAAACAGACAGGTTATTTGGTTTATTTTCGACAAACAGACAGGTTATTTAGCGAACGAACAAGTTAGTTGCACCGAACGAACAGGTTACTTGTCGAACAAACAGGTCACTTCTATCAAACAGACAGGTTAGTCAAGTCAAATGAACATGTTGGTCTTGCCAAACAGACGTAGTAGTCGAACAGACAGGAAAGAGGGCACTGTCCCAACTCAAGAAATAGTTGACGTCACGAAGTCATGAGCCCCGCAATGAGCACAAAAATACCAAAAAGTTGTTTTGGTGGTCTATCACGGCCACGTATGTAAACAGGTATTCAAAGCTTGGTTCGGCCACCCGGCCAATTAATCATTATTCCATAATTTGAAGTCAAACCGTTAATATTATGACATGCAATCATGTGTGATCAGGTTTGTTACTTTGTGATTGCATATTACTGGGTTATCTTCCTCTTTGACGAAAGTTGAAATTGATGTAGTCCTGTATTCGCCGTACTAACGAAGTTAGTTTTGCATTTACACAACATACTTTTTGTTTTAAAGTTTGAAAAACTCCGTTTATGTCACTTTCTTCAATCATGTTTCTCAAAATATCGTTGGAAATTAAACACCTCGGTAGCTACAGTTTGAGTTACCTTTATTTGCAATAACATAATGCAGGTTTGGGGATCAGTCAGATTGATACTCCGTGACGTCATTCGTTTTCAAGTGGCGCCCTCTGTTCGTTTGCCGTGTTTGTCTTGTTCATTTAACAGATGACTTGTCTGTTCGACAAGTTGAGCCTACAAGGTTACTTGTCTGTTTGGTAACCTACTTAATCATTTGCCAACTTACTTGTTTGTTCAACAGTAGGCACTTGTTTATCCGACAAAATCTGCAAAGTTGACTTGTCTGTTTGGAAAACCATAGCATTCTTGACCTGTTTATTTGACGAATCACTTGTCTGTTTAGCAAACCACTTGTCTGTTTGTCAAACCACTTGTTTATTTGGCACTGGTGTCTATTTTGAATCTTTTCGCTGCCCATAGACGTGGAGGGAGAATAAGGGGAGGTGGAGGGAGAATGAGGGGAGGTGGAGGGAGTGCATGGGGAGGTGGAGGAAATACGAGAGGAGGTGGAGGGAATATGAGAAGTGGACGGGTATGAGGAGATGGAGGGAGTACGCGGGGAGATAGGTGGTAGGTGGATAGAAGGAAAGGGTGGAATGGAGGAAGGAGGGAAGAGAGTAAAGACGGGGAGCGGAGGGGAGACAAAGAAAGGACTGGAGGAACTGAGCTGGAAGAAGCAGGTAGATGGCAGATGGTGCTCAGTTGAGGACAGATAATACATAATACGTTGTACCATTGATAAGGGGAAGTGATCATAATGACTAATATATTGTAAGTTTTTGTAACACAACCCGCAAGCCACACATGGAAAGTCGAAACTTGTCAAAAATGTAGTTTTTCATTTTGTATCCCGATTTGACAATTACTGTTGATAGCAAATGAGATTCAAGCTCCTTTTCATGAGCTGATCTGTAATTGGCTTGCAGATGCCAGCAACAAAAAATATCAGGAATACAAAGTCATAATATCTGAGAACCTCGCCTGGTCTACTGGAGGGATTCCACAGACCTGAACCTAACACATACATACATTGATTTCATTGGGGAGTCCAGCTTCGTTTAGAGAAGACAGCATCACAGCAAATTTATCCAAGTACACTGTAAAAGCATCAGCTGCTATGCTAGATGGACTCTACAAAATATTTACAAGTGTCAATTATCTAATTAACAATATGCAGACATTTTAATATTCAATTTTGTCCATATACAAAATTGTTCATTTAATGAGCATTTTTCTTGTCACATTCCATGACACGACATTCATAAAAATGAGAATGAGGGAAAGTCAGTCTATTAAGAATGCATACCACCACTGTAGTCACACACAGACACTCTATGTTGTGTACCCGAAATTACATCTTTGCATATTTTGTGTTTTATGGCAATATATCAGATAACCTCTGTCAATAAAATTACTCAAGGTCCACAAAACACACTTGCAAATACTTGCTCTCACGGCATAGTTTTTGTGAAATATAAAGCATCTAATCAAAAAACAAAATGTTTACAGTAATGGGGAGACCATTTTAGAATTTTTTAAAGTGGCAATTGTGAATTTATTTCCTGGTTTTCGAAGAATACTGTGTGGACCAAATGCACTGAGTGCTTGTGTATGATTGGATTCACATCATAAACTTGACTGTTGTTACATGGCTTAAAAACACATATGAAAAACTAAAAAATAACAGTCATGGTAGAAATGAATCACATTTGTTTGGCCAAAACAATAAACCAAAATGTCGGATCAATATTTCTTTGTTTACTTGTAAACGTCTTACGCGCTAATTTTAAAGTTAGTGGTAGAGATAATTGCACATGAAATAGTTATGGCATTGTTATGCAATAAAATCATAAACAGTTGACACTGACACTGAGATAAGCGAACATAAAGTCACAGTCAACACTGAGAAAAGTAAACACAGAGTCACAAACAGATGGCACTGACACTGAGATAAGCAACACAGTCCCAAACAGTTGACACAGACACTGAAGATAGGCAAACACAAAGTCTGTTACCTTTTCAAGGAAAACTCCTAGCTTGCGCGACAGGCGCTCCATCCATGAAGCAACCAATCGCTGTATAGCCAGATATGACTGTAACTCTTCGTAGGGTATGAATAATGCCAGTGAATGAATTGAGAGTCCAGCGAAGGTCCCTACAGCAAATGTAAACGCGCTGATGACAACACCTCTGTCAGTCAAAGTGACCAACTTACGATCCACGTTGCCAGAATTCCAGTCTTTGCAAATTTCTCCATTGAGGATAAGTCTAGCGGAGAAGTTGAGGAGGTCCTGAGTGATCAGTGTGCCATCTGCACTAGTTGAGATCGATGACACCTCAGAACTATACTCACTGATACTATCACTCCCCTTCCCTGAGCACTCTGAACACATGTCATAAACCAATTCCACGCTACGTTCATTCTCCTTTCCATCAGCAACAGCAGCAACACAAGCCCTCTTGTCAGGCTGCCCGTCAAGGTCACTACTATGTAACTGTCCAGAGGAATTTGACGTCTGCTGTTTTGCACAAATTTGGCCTTTGTCAGTGAATGAATATGATGGCGGACTACTTGCAGGATAGCCACTAGAAAAAGCATCAGCAGTTCCTTCTATTGTCAAATAATTGGAGATGCCATTCCAAATATGCAATGCTTTTGGTCCCAGAATATTGTCCCATGTGAACAACACCACAGACTTTATTATGTCCGAAGACAGTTCATCAATGATGGAGACGGTCGGAAGGTAATGCGGCTTACTCAATGTATCGGGATCCATGGTCACAACTGAAAAAAATCACTTCACATTTTTTCTTGAATATGCACAAATTGTAGACAGAGAAAAGTTACTTAGTTTTAATGCATATATACATTCGCACAATGCAAGCGAAGGCACTGAATGAGAGAGCTACTTATGAAAGTCACTAAAGGAAATCAATCCAGTAATATGGCCTTTGGTAAATGGATGACTTTTAAGTCATGTTTTAGTATACAATACCTGTGCGACCTTAACATGTGGCAGTTACCAGTTGATCTCAGATTCCAATTGAAGCCGTTCTTGCAAACTGTAAGTCAAAGTGCATAAATCATGGTTGATCATGAAACACAATTTTGCTTACATTTTGCACATGCTATGTTTGAAAGCTCCAATGTCTAATTAAGCAAAACAGTGTGGGTGTCATTCACCATGAAATGAATTAATACGTAAAATTTACCGACAATTCTGCAATTTGGACAACAATTCTCATCTGCTGGCGTCCTCTATAGGTCACTAACCTAGGCACAGTACTGCAAATGGACACTTCATGATGCATTACCACAGTACCTCTCTCATTCTGTCGTATTTTCCCAAAATGTTCTGCCTTAAACGTTTTACGATAATGTAATAAATTACAGACCAAAAATACCAAGTGATGGGCATCATAAATCATTCTTCACTTGTCCGACTCAAACTGTGTTAGCGGCCCTTCATTTCAAAAGCTGGGTCAACGATACATTGCACTTTCCTACCTCCGAAAAAGAAAGCTGAACCAGGGAAGGCAGAAGTACATCAACATGTTGGCACGGCATTTTCGTATGCACGATATTTGGTCGTGAGAACTCAACTGTTTTCGTCACTCAAAGAGGCTCAACTTTTAATGTAGAAACAGGTCACTTTAAAATACAGTATTTTAAAGTGCTTTGCCTGTTTCCACATTGTCTAAATTCATCCTGTCTCGACATTTCAACTTTTAATGAGTTTTTATAAACTGCAGTGTCAAAAAGAGCCTATCCTGTGTGTTCATTTGTGATTGTCTAGAGGCAGTACAAACAATTTATGTATGTTTCCTAATCCTCAAACAAAAGACAGTAATAAATGTCCAGGACCTGTGGTTACTGGCAGTTCAAATGTCAACTGGAATGAACCATTCAACATTTCTGGTTAGGAAATTAGATGTAGTACCTAACATCTTAGGGCCAGCATAGACAGACAGCTAAATCCTGAGCTAGGTAATATGTGTCTCAAATGAAATTTACCTCATGTCAATGTTACACACTCACAGGAACGAGAAATGCTCACTGAATTGAAAACTACGTTCACAGTATGCAAAGTAAATGTTGTGCACCCACTAACACAGTCAAAGTGAGAAATTAGTTGCCAGGTTTTTTAATAATTGATTTTCATTGGCCACTGATGGTAAATAGCTAAGTGTTACGATGATTTACGATCACTGAACTGAAGGAAGAACTCTACTATTTGTTCAGACTATGCAAAATTGTAAGTCATGGCATGACTTGGTCTTAAAGGGGAAGGCAACATTTTTTCTTGTCATTTTTACCAAAAATAAGGTTCATTGATTATGCCAGTCATATTTTTCACTTAATTACAGCTTTTCAAAATTTAATTAATTATTCGTCCTCCACTCCGGAGTCCGGAAGTGACGTTTTGGGAGGCAAGAATTTTGAGCCAATTTCTTTTCATATAGTCCGACTGTGAGAGCTGTCCAGTCAGTCATTGTTCTACCTAGGTTGTGATAAGTTCGGTCGTCATTTACTTTTGTTTACAAGTCAGTCAACATGCCACACTGTTGCTGCGTACCGGGATGTACTCATTATCGTCTTACGGACAGAGGAACAACAAACGATGACCGAACTTATCACAACCAAGGTAGAGTAATGACTGACTCAGCACCTCTCACACATTACGGCGTTTTTCTGTTGATCCTAACTTGTTCGATTCTATAGCCCGACAACAAGTTGGGAAGATGACGCCATTAGCCAATATCTTACACGACTGATTAGCTCCATTCTGACATTTACAGTTGGAGGTCCAGCTCTCCTTTGTTCGATAATTGCTTTAACCTCTAATACGATCACATCTAGCCCAGACTGATGTGCTGTTAAAAATAAAAGTTATGTTATAACACATTTGAACATAAATCAATAGTATTTCTGAATTCCTCGTCAAATGCTGATCATGTTTAGTTTTTGAATCGCCAAAATCACGCAACTACAACCGAAGTTACGACAATCTATTCTTTCCGAATTTTCAAATTTGCCCTGGGTTTGACTGTTCACACATGGTCTGTAGATAATTGGCCTGCCTGATGTCATACCAGACAAAAGATTGTGCTTGACAGTTAACAAAGGAGCTAGATGTTATCATACACTCACAACCCTCTACGTCTGGTAAAGTCACTGAACAGAAGAACGCCGTAATGAGTCGGTCTGTATGAAAAGAATAAATTGGCGCAAAAATTCTTGCCTCCCACTAACGTCACTTCCAGAGTGGAGGACGGTACAAAGAGCTGTAATTAATTTTTGCTAAAACTAACATGAAAAAAGGTTGCCTTTGCCTTTAAGTAACAATTTGTTATTTCAAAACCCTGAAATCCTCTCTAATTTTACCGATGGAACAATCTGATGCCACTTCATAATAGTAAGTGGCTTAAATCAAGTCTTGTTTTTTTGACAGAGAGCACGGGTCTAGTTAGCCGGTCTGCTAGCTATATGAAGACTAATGTCAAAATACAGCTAGGAACCATTGTTAACTGTAGATCTTGAAATTCCATACCACCTGGGTATATAGTTCTCCTTTACCTTGAGGTGAAAGTTTCATCGTATCAGAGCTAACAACTGCACGCGAGGGTGTATGCAAAATGTGAGAGTCAGCCGACACTCACCTTGCCCGTTTAAGTGGAAAACAATGATAAATGTCATTTTTGTGTCTTTCTCCAGCTTTCAAGTAACAAAGTTACGGCATTAACTTTGCATCAGATTTCATCTAGCCATTTTTAACCCTTGTCACTAATTGTATGTTAGTTATTGCATCACACTGTAAGTAATTTAAGTTTTTCTAAATAAACCCAATATTAATACACCAGATACACTCCACATCCGTACAAGCTCAAAAAGTGGCTCAAGACAGGCCCGTAGGAAGGTAAAAATTATTGGGGGGCACCGACCCTGGTCGATACGTAACTTCTAATTTCGAAACCACTGCGTTGCACTGGGGTGTATATATCAACGCTGTAAAATGAACTACTGCAACCACTAGGTACGTTTTGAATTATATGAAAAAATATGTCTACTAATAATAANCCTACGGCCCTGCAAGACCTCCCACTGACCCCCCCCCCCCCATAAAGCCACCAATGCTATGGGGTTTGCACATGGTGCTGGAATCAAGTCAGAAAGGCCTCTAGAATGTACGTAATGAAACCTGAACTCTCAAAATTCTCTATAAGAGGCCAAGGCAAAAAGCTGCCTGTAGTCGGCTGGCTTCATGATACAGCTAGCAGGTCCGACTTCGTAACGGTGCTCAGGTGCTGCTGGTCAAGCCTCAAGGGTTTGATGCCGAATAAAAGTTCCAATTCTACCCTGCTCCAGAGTGATAAAAATGAACTCTTTTATGAAGTTCCTAACCCATAAAATGAACTCGTTTGCAGGGAAGTGAATCGGAAAGGTCCTATTTCGTATGGAATGACCGACTTACGACTTACGTACTTGATTTATCATCAGCTGTCACTTGTCAGCCAGGCAGTGGCTGCTGACGACGTGTCCCTTTTCGATTTTGCGTAGTACTTTTTCATTCCTACACTTTCTAACAAACTCTTTACTGCCTATGATACTTAATGGCAATATGCATTCTTTTAACACTATGAATACTGCACAGACAACTTACCAGCTTACCAACAACATCTTGTGTCTTGTGATTACGATTATTGGATTGTGGCGACACCTAGTGAGTATGTAAGTCGCAGGTGTCAAGTGAGTGCAGTGTGCTTGACTTTGATCTCAACATGATACAAAAACAACAGGCAGGTTTCGCCGCAACTTAGACGACCGACATTTTCTTGCGAAACGTATTGTTATCACCGTGAGCGCAAATGTGTTGTTATTTTGTTTGGTTATTTTTAATTCTCAGTATTTTGGTAATTTATATGCAAAATTGATAACTTTGGTCCAAATTTCATTTCTTTGCGTACGCCGAATGAAAAATATCGTGGTTTGTCAATGCCCAGGCTGATCGCGGGTACTTCAAATTTACTCATGGCCTATACAAATGTACAGAAAAAGTCTGCACATGGCCTCGATACAATAAACAAAAGCATGTTTTATCTCAAGCCAGTGCGCGCCTCATTTCAAATGCAAGAACACGCACCAGTGCCTGCGGTGCCGTGATTGCTCCAGGAACACCGCGACATCCGACGAAGTAATCAATTCCAGCCTCAGACAAACGCTAAAGATTCCCAAAGCGGTGGATTTGTCAATCGAGCCGATGGTACAGATTTGACCAAGTGGTGTCCGAGCCCTGCCCGCGCGGACCGACCGCGTACTGGTCATTGCATATATATACGCCGTGAGCCCGGTCGGGGGAACTTCCTCAAAAGTCCATTGCGGCCGGGAATTCTGGAGTGTGGGGTTGACTCGCGTTTAGTTCCCTTGAAAAGAAAAAAAGTTGAGGAGAACTATAAAATTTACAAAGTGATGCATGTGTTTATTGCGCAAATCCAACAGTGGTACGATTAACTTGAATGCGGCGATCGACGGAGTTTTCACTCTACCCTTTGTATCGTGCCATATCCGCAAAATCAGGTATTGCATTTCGTCATGTGTTGTGAGAACAAAAGCACAGAAGACTTCACAATCGAAATCATTTTCAGCAGGGCAAAATCGAGGGAACCCGGCTTAGCCCTTGTGAACTGAGCTGTTGTCTACTAACCACCCCAGTCTAAATGTTAAAATCATTTTCAAATAAATAAATTATGAATTGGATGTATAATTTATTTCGTATTTCCAAGTCGTCTGTCGTTTTCTTAATTGATTGAGTCGGTGAAAAAGTCTCCTCCCGGGCTACCGACCAGGCGACACAGTAGTCCAATCTTAAAAATAATCATGGCGTAAACAACAGTTACTTAATTAGCCTGTAAATGAAATGTAAAACATTTTTCATGTTAAAGTTTATTTTTCCAAGCCTTGCCATTCAGTATCATGATCACATTCGTTTTTCACCAAAATTGTACGGACTTTAAAACCAGCGCATAATGTAGACCTAAATGATCGACAGATTGTTTCGGTTTATTGTCTTCAAATCATTCTCAGTGAAGACGAAAGTTCACAATATTCCGCGTACTGGCAATCTTATACAAAGTTTTCCGATATTGTTGAAGAGCTAACTGGCATGAACCGTAACAGGTTATCACTGGTTAACGCAAAACGGACAGGACATTCATGGGTTGGGGACTTCACTCGGCGAACACCCCGTGGCGGTCTTCCTTGCTCTGTCGTTTGCCAATTAACAAGTACATCTGTGCCCAGGCCTTGGCAATGGGCGGTGCAGCTCTGAAAAAAGGCTAAAGCTCCCCCCCCCCTCAGTCCCCCTGTGTAGCATCACCTGAGACTACTATGCAGCGTAGCACTGAAAAAGTCTCGCCAGGTGCGGGCTCTTGGAAATCGCGCCGGAAATCTGTCGATGATGGTAAGGAACAAGACCGTTTTTATTAGAGTAAAAGGATTAATTTACAGTGGCCCAACACTGAAACTAAAATAACATTACGAAAAAATCACTTTTTCCGCGAAGAGAAGCTTTTCTCCGTCAGCGGCTTAAAGTTTTGCCTCTTGAGGCCGAGAAAAGTGATTTTTCCGCAGTGAAAAGTGAGTTTTTGTAATGTTAGTTTTCAATGTCAGCTTTGGGTCACCGTACGCATGTGCTGTTTGTATCTTGACTCGATTTTACTTTGTTAGGCGTACTTCGTGCGGTACGGTCGCCGGCACGTGCGCCGGGCTATATTCTCTTAGCTATTCATTTTTCAAATGACTACGAAACCGAAAAAATATTCACTGACGGGACTAGTCAGTGAAATGAGGTGTCTCGGAGTTAAAAATAAGTCTGAGCTAAAGACCAATATTATTTCCTAAGTCTGTGTGGTAGGCCTAAACGGGTGCTCAGCGAGAACGTCCTGACGGCCGTGAGTTGGGTGTGATGGACACTGGAAGAGGGATTTTACGAAATTATCTCCCTTGCTGGTTCAGAATGATTTTGAAGTGACTCAAAGATGAGTAATTATTATTTTTGTCAATAAGTATGCACAATGAAAGGTTTCTACGCCAAAAAACAATTTGTAACTATAAAATTTTCATTTCATAACTGTTATTATCTTACATATTATCTCAGATTGGAGAATACAAACTTTGACATCAATTCTCACCTGTGAATTTACTACCTGCAAAGTGACCCATTTTCGAGGGCGCTTCAACGATAAACAAAATGGCCGCTGAGGAGCGAGCGTTGCTCACTCTTTCTATTTTTGTCTCCATTTTGTACTTTGTTAGTGGTGGTGAGTGAACTTGTCTGCCTAAATATTGCATATTTGTTTTTCAAATTCCATTTCTCACCTGTTGATAGGTGTTAGTCCAGTTTATAACCGTTTCTACCGTTATACGTTTTCCAAATGTCGCTGAGTTGAGCTGACCTAGTTTCAAATGTGCTGTGTATCACGGTTATAAAACTACTATGCATTGTTCTGAGACACTTGTCTTTGATACGGAGACGCCTCTTAGTCTTGAGGTGGCTGAAAGCCATACCCTTGTTTGTGACTGGGCTTGTGTCAGTCAGTCTCTGTGGGTATTAGGCAGCTGTGTAGGTATAGTGCCATGATGCTGAGGCTGGTGACTCATCGTCCTCCAAAAATTCAACTGTGCAAGTGCAAAGCGAATGACCCAGTTTCTTTAAACATTCAATGAAATTAGACAGTCGGTGGTGCATCATATCAAGTCCTTAGGACCTTCTTATTTCTATCGAGGCTCCATTCGACATGTCATCTGCACTACAGCATTACACTGTGCAATATTTGACTAAAAGCGGCAATAACGAAAAAAACCCGCTTACCATCACTAAAACAAACTTTCGATTTAGACCCCTTACTTACCATTACTAATTTGGTCTCAAATTATTTCGTAATCGAATTAAAGTTGATTCAGGACTTCAAATTCTGGCAGCTCTGTACCACAGGCGTCCACAGCTTCTGATCGTCCCCAATATAGTGTATTGGGGACAATCAGAAGCTGAGGACGCCTGTGCTCTGTACAGGCTGTTGTGGTGTGTCACTTCTGTATCGAGTATGGTCTAAAGTAATAACAAACTATCAGTTGTTTGCAAACCCGGAAATTACTTTTCATCTGAGTAAGGAACAAGTTGAAACCAATTTTATTGCGGTGTAATGTGGTCCAAGTCAAAAGTTTGGTTTTTTGACAGAGTTTAAGCCTACATGTCCATTTTAAGAACAGACATTATGTCGCCTCTTTATCAGCTACGTATCATGGTTTTTCAGAGGCTGTGATAAACTTGACTTCTATCACTAAAAGCAATTTGGTAATAGATGGGTCCCAGTAGGAGTATAGCTAGTTCTCAAATCACTTTTAAATCTGGCTGTTGCCAACAATTTTTGATAAAAATTTACTGTTATGAAATTGGTCTTTTCCTGTTGTCGTACTATAACGGCAAGTACGTGTTATTTCTGGACTTGGAAAGTACCAACAGATTGTTATCGCTAGACTCCAAATTTACTGGTAACAGTGTTTCAGTTGATTTCCCAAGCACGTTCTTGAAGAATTACGCACTTGGATATTTTGCCACTGCAATGACTATCACCTTCTCTAGGTTCTGTACAGTTGTCCTGAAATGTCTAATTCTATCAGAATGTTTTGACAATCAGCCGTGCACAAAATTTATCTCTGGAGTATGGCGACCAAACCTTGGCCCAAATTGAGCGACGATAGAAAAAATGAACAGCTTCCAAACAGATTTTTTTTTGCCTTGAACTGTTAAGTTTGTAACAAACATGAGGGAAAAAGAGAGCGAATTCTGTCTACACTATTCCCAGAAATGAATCTGGCGAGTATCTGGACTAAAGTAAAATAAATCGGACATTCTGAAAATAAGTCAGACCCAATTCGACTGCCATTTTTTTGCAAGACTGAGTAAGCTTGTAACAAGTTGAGACCTACTAAATCAAAATTATAGATGGAAAGTGTGTTCATTGCTGCTTTATGTTTGGTTTTCAAATGGGGACTTAAAATCTCTTTAGACAGGAAAATTGAGTACTAAAAAATGACTTGAGGAGATCACATGAATTTCCAACAAATCTGTTAGAAATGTTCAATGTGATGTCATTCTGTATTCTCCACTTGTCAAAATTATCATACTCGTCCAGGATGACTCCCAGGTCACTTAAGGCCACTACAAACCTTGTGTCGAAAACAACTTTTCTCTTAAGCACGGTTACCCTTCCTGGTCATGGCACTGTGTTCCTATCCTTTGATCAGACTGAAATGGAATAAAATGTCTGGTATTTCCCTGAAGTGTCTTCTTTAGCCTGGTGTGAAGCCATAAGCCTAGAAATCATTCTTTGTAATTATTACTGGCCTACATCAATCGAACTTTGATTTTTGTCATAAGGCGTGGGTTTATCAGTGGCGGATTTAGAGGGGGGGCCCCTTCCCCTAAAATTATCCCAGATTCCATTTGGTAGTTCGGGGGGGCGAATGTCTGACGGGCAAAATCCTGGCTAATACTATGCCCTGGCCCGTCCCACCCCCCAACTCAAAATCCTGGATCGGCGTTTGGTTATTGCCACTTTAAATTGAGAAATTGAGAGATGGATTGTTGGATGTTTAAGAACAAAACAAGCATTTACATGGACAGTTGATTTGCCCATGCAAATAAATAAAATCGTATAATCTCTATTTTTCATTAAAGATATGAAGCACTGAGTTAATATCTAACTATCAGAAAGTATTTGAAAAATTGCGGACATTCAGAGCAATGCTAAAAAACTTTGAAAGAATGTAAAAAGAAAACACTTTCGAGAATTTATTTATTTATATGTCCAAAATTGGTTAGGTGTTACGTTATAGTTATGGAGTGGAAATGACTAGAATAGCCACGGTTATATAACACATCTTCCAATTTTGATTGTGTTTATGTTCACAGAAGCCAAATGTACCATTCCTGATCACGTCGGTGGAGATTACTACACCCTGCAGGGGTCCAGTTCTACAGCCGGCGTCGGTGGCCAAGACAGGTTCACCAATATCAATGATAAAAAGTTTATCTCTGACAAAGTTGACGGCGAGTGTTATGAAGTGCAAGAGTTCAGAGAACAGAATAACAGCAAAGACACTACGAAGCCACCCGATGTCAAGTTACTAGTGTTTGATCAGTAAGTGTTTACCCATGCTCAACACTCAACATCAACTGTGTTCTCCACGACCTGTTATGACTCGACGCGGTAACGAGTTTGGGTTTTGCCGCGTCTAGTTTGGGGAAAGCGCGTCGAGTTTAAAAATTGCCGTGCCAGGTTGACCTTGGCTGACTTGGTACTGCAGCCCTCCGCATCTAATCAGAGCCCGATTTTACCACCAGTAAACATGTATCGTTCACTTTAGTAAGAGGCAGTTAAATAGCACCGTATTCGCCCGGTGCGGGGGCGCTTATTGTAATCCAAGGCGGTTGATACCCGGTCTCCAAAACGGGTGAAATTGGAAGCTAGGATTCATCAAATTTACGCTATGTAACGTATCTGTAGCTTGTGACAGGCTTTCAATAAAACAACAAAACTGTGGCGCATTGCTATCAAACTTCGTCATTGTTAAATTACAATCATTCTACAGAAAATTGTGCTGAAATACCAGGGCGACTTTTTGCGCCACTGCTTAGCGATCGTCGACTGGGCAGCTTGAATAAAAATAAAGTTTCGACTCAACAAATACCTTAAGTCCTCACTTAAGTTTTCCAAATAGCGTCCCTAAGATTTTAAGTTCCTTTGGAGTCGGTATTATGAACAAGATAGGTTTAAATCTGTGCAAGATTGTATCCAGCAACGTGAGAAAAATCTCTGGACGAACACACATGTTGTAGTCACGTGACATTTGTTCTGAAGATTGTCTGCGTGTGTGAGTGAGCGAGCGCGTGCGTGTCATCAGCATTCATTTGTCGGAGGTGTGCATTGTAACTAAAGAAATAACACAAGCAGTATCACGAGAACGGGTTTTATTTAGCACTTGCTGATCACATCTACTAATAAAACGTGCGGGAATTGTCTCGGTAAGGCCTAAGGCCGAATGTCGTTGAGTTGCCGCGTGACTGGATGTGTGACAGTCTGAGTTATTTTCCGGGAGATTCGGGGGCGGAGGTGTCCACTATCAGTGCGACATTTTATCAGGTAGTTTACTTTACAAACACCAATTATGAATACATTGAAAAAGTGATTAATAAGGCAATCTCTCTTAAAAACAACGCAACAGTTTTTATGGCAGTAGAAACTTTCTGAAATTAGTGCCCGATATTTATTTCTTGCCGATATAGCTACCCGGCGTAGTTTCATCAATAGTTCCTGGAGACTAATGTCTACAATGTCAAGTGACATGCATGTAGCGCGCGCTTCCTGGCCACGTGCTTTTAACAACAAGTTTTTTTTTTCGTGAGACAGTGATCAGCGGTTTTCTCGTGTAGGCCCTACAAAGTGTTAATAAGTAAGTTTTTTTTTTCGTGAGACATTGATCAGCGGTTTTCTCATGTAGGCCCTACAAAGTGTTAATAAGTAGGTCACACCTGACCAGTTCAATGTACATTTTTGAAACACATAAATACCTCCATCAAAGATGTTTTAACACTATAGTGTTGACTACTGATACTGATCTCTAGAAATTTGCGTATTGGTATTGTGGAGATCGATAACACTGATCAATTTTCTGGTGTTTGATCAGTAAATGTTAACGCATGCTCAACACTCAACATCAAATTACTGGTGTTTGATCAATAAGTGTTTACTCATGCTCAACACTCAACGTCATATTACTAGTGTTTGATCAACAAGTGTTTACATATGCTCGACACTCAACATCAAGTTACTGGTGTTCGATCTGTAAAGATCTGTTAACACATGCTCAACACTCAACATCATATTTCTGGTGTTTGATCAATATGTGTTCATGTTCAACATTCTTCAGAGATTTTTCTGTACCTGCAAAAATGTGCTGGTCAATTGGTTAAATCCGACACACAAATACACTCAAATCCAGACAACTACCTCATTTGAAAGATGCATTTCCATGTGCAAATAATCTATGCTTCTGACAGTGTTTTAGGAAATATCTTCTCCTGCTCTATGGCAGTACTGGTTTGATTAAGATGTGTCATGGAATGTTAATGAGCCTAGCAAACTTGTAAAGCTGTGGTTGGTTGGTCAGTCACTGATGTCCACCTTGTGGATATTGGTTGGATAGTCACTGATGTGCACCTTGTTTCTCTATTTCTATTAGGTAGGATAACAGCAGTACCATCTGAATTGATATTTTTTGGACGGCAACAATTCGCTTGATAATATTGAAGACATTTAGTGGACCTGAATTGAACCAGTGTAGCATCCTGACTAACCCATGCCATCTCGTTCATGGTCTGATATTGTCACTGTTTATTTTCAGGAAAAGGAACTGCTATGCTTGCAATATCATCCTCTATAGAACTAAAAATATTTTGCAGACAAAAGAGAGTAAGTAACCATATTCTGACTGTGAGTAGTATTGTAGAATTGTGCTTAGGATGTTTGGATGATCTTTGAATTTTAAATGGGTGGCCTGAAAATAGGAGATATTACAAGCTTGTGTGTGTTGCATGCAGTCTGTTAAGGATACTAGCAAATTTTGTATTTCAAATTTTTATGTTTTTAAACATAAAAATTGAAATATTTTTTTTAACAAAGCAAATCACATTCTGTAGTTAAAGGGTGACATTGCTAAAATTCCTGTAGTTAGACAATACTGTCACGTTGTTATGACGAACTGTGTTTAGTGGAACCCGCATCAAGCAGTCCTCACTGCATGACTCGTAACAACAGTACCACTGTATGTATGAAACATTGCTTCTAGTTCTCACCTCATACCAACTGCTACACATTACACCAAAGTCTAAGGAAAAGTTGTTTGGTAATGAACTTGTGTAGTCTATGAAGTTGTACGTCTTTTTATCACGAAGCACTTTCTATCATATGCTAAGTGTTTGGCTAACTGTTTTTCAGCTGGATGTATCTCAGCATCTAATCCGACGATCGCAAATACTTGTAATGAAGGCGCTGCCCTAATTACACTATTCCGTAAGTGTTATTGCACCCTGACCAGTAAGTGTTATTGCACCCTGACCAGTAAGTGTTATTGCACCCTGACCAGTAAGTGTTATTGCACCCTGACCAGTAAGTGTTATTGCACCCTGACCAATCAATATTTCCTGCTAGTCATGTGTAAAATTTGCTTCAAATAAGTATACAATTCACCGTGCATGTTACGATTCTAGTTTTGAGGTGCCTGCTGTTTTGGATTAGGAGTTTAACATAGTTTTATGAACAATTTGAGTGCTTTGTCTTTAAATTCCTAAAGTTAGTATGCCGTTGAAGCGCACAGTGCATTTTCAGAACTTACCAATATTGTTGTACTTGATTGCATCCTGACCACACAAAATTAAGGTCTGGGACTTATCTATGTGGGTAGATTTCTGCCAGTGCAAGACTACTTACTGATATTATGGCAACAAGTGTACACTGTTAAATGATTCAATGGTTTTCTTTATTCATGGTGTACTTTGTAGTGATGGTCACATGTCATAGTGTAGCTTCTCTTGACAACATTGTGTTATGTGCTTCAGGTAAAGACCTGAAGATTGTCAACTGTAAGGGTACATTTGAGGGTGTCTGGCACTTCTCATACGAGATCACTGAGGAAGGAAGTGGCAGTATATGTGACAATGCCAAGAGTAATATTATTGCGTGTCAAGAACCCGGCTCCCCATACGTTGATAACCAAGTTTTTGACATGATATACTCGTATTGCCCTGGCATTAAGTCATCTAAGGATCAAAGTGAGTGGTTATTTGTTTGTTGTAAGTATCTTATTATTGCCTAGGTGATTGGAAAATCCAATCAGGTAGTACATTGTAATAGAGTCAAAGAATTGCTTCCGAATTTTTCGGAGTTTTATTTTTGACAAACGTGTTCTCTGGTAAAAGGGCCTTAGTTAATCCAGACAGAATTTTTAGGCAAAGTAAATACAGAAGCAAAGTTTTGTTTTAGTTATGAAATCTCCAAAAAAAATGTAAATATGCAACCGTGCGATTGCAATTTTACACGCATTATTTTTGTTAGTGTACTATTTTTTGTGATTTTCAAGGGTATGAAAATGTTACTACTTATGGCAATCTGTATGTAAGGATCTTCGAACTGTGACCTTTGTTTTGGCTGCACAGATGTGTTTTATCATGGATCATAGATAAGACATTCGCTATTCCGACATTTTCTTATGAAATTCCTGGCAGTGGTGCCTTTTACTCCATGGGCTAACCTCAACTTCCTGTTCGTGTATTGGGATGGTGTGAAGCAATGCTGAAATAAAAATTGTTTGCTGAATCAAGGATTTTTGGGTTATTTTTGCTGACCCACGTTGTACACTGTATTTTTACCATGAAATCTTTTGGCTCGACTGTCTGTACTCAACTAATCCCACAAGCTTGAATACAGAACCAAAGTGGTGATGAATTCGGCCTCCGCCCAGGAATTCCCGGGAATTCCAAGTCATTTTGCCCACAGGCCTTCATTTCAATAGTTCTGACCAGGCTAGCATCTGTGCCCATCATTTTTGTCCACCATGTTGTAGGTATTCGCTACCAGTGCATGGGTACGTGGGTGGATGATGCTACAAAGAACGTGTACTCAGCAGTAGCAGATCTGGGTCAGGAAATCTGGAAGAACAAGTTTAGATGCTTTGTAAGTTGGCCACCATTGAGAACAACGAGTGCAGTTGGTGAAGGAGGAATGATGTAACTGTTGACTTGCCACTAATTGTGCATTTGCCAAAGGGGAGCACCATTCTTGAAATTGATGTTACCAGTTTTACGTTCCAAAAATTCATTTTGGGGATTCTGTTTGGATGGCATATACCTCTTGAAGTTATTAGATTTGGCCAGAGCTATGAATTGATAAACCTGTTGTGTTTTTGTGGTTTAAGTACAAAGTGCTGGGCACTCACTTATATCAAGGCAGGTGTCTTTACCATTTAAATGTGCTTAACTTATTCTGCTATTTTACACATGGGATTTGCATAATTTGAACCCTTCCACGTCTATCATGTACCATTGTGGACCTTGGTTAGAATGCTTTAAATTTATTGAACTCTTTTTGAATTTATTTAAAAAATATTTCCAAAAATGCACATGCAACTTTTGGAATGCACCATCCGTGGTTTGAGGAATTAGTGAACTTTTGCCTTTGGTAGTGTGTTCATGTAATTTACTGTTCAACTAACGCCCTCTGGATATATATCTTTCAGTTAACAAGGCTGGACCAACAGACTCAGGACACTACCGTGCGATATACCATGTCCAGAACAGCTGATTGCTCTGTTCTGCTCAGTGAATTCGATGGTCCTGTCAAACTGGTGCTCAAACCAGGTACACAGTCAAACAAAGTGAAAGTTTGAAAGTTATATCTATTATGACATGTATAATACTGGTTTTGACAAAAACCTTCATTTAATTTGATCACTGTCTTTTCCAAGTTTGTTTTTCGAAAGATGATTCTGTTGTATATACATTGTATGTGAAAACCCACAAGATCTAAAAACTAACAAAATGTTCTTCATCGAAGTTTTTAATGTCCTTGTATACTCTGGACATTTATTTTTAGTGGCCTCATATGGCCACTTCATTTTTTAGCATTTTCATGTGTCCAGTGCATTTATTTCAGTGGCCTGATGTGTTCAGTACTTGTAGTATTAGTATTAGTATTAGTATTTATTATAGTGACAAGTACAATTAAGTCAAACAGTTATAGGTATAACATTCGTAAGAAAGATAAGTACCCAGCCCAGTTGAGCCTATTAGTCACTTTAACCACACAACTCAAATGCAGGCCTACAATAAATGTGTCGGTTTCTAAGTTCAAAAGCAGACTTGATGTATTTGACAAATTGCCTAGGGAAATACTGAAATAGCAGTTTTAACGTAAATCTACTGAAATCTACAAAGTTCGGGATTTGAAGTGAAACATTATTAAACAGAACAGACCTCTGTGAGTTATAAAGAGAACTATCAAACACAAAGTGTAGCTCATCCTCCACAGAGCCAGAGTCACAACACAAGCAAAGTCTTTCACTTACAGGAGTGTTTACATAACGACCAGTTTCCAAGTGCAATGGGAGACTTCCTGCTCTAAGCTGAGCCAGAAGAGATCACTCGGAACGAGATAAATTAATCTTACACACGGCTATATGCGCATTTTCTTTCTTTTTAGTGGCCTCGTATGCTCAGTTGAATGAGATTAGCCCTACATGTAATCTGCCAGAGTCCTTCACCGGCACCTGGTTCACCTCAGTGGAGCGTGACTCATTCGTCACCATCAACGCTACGCACATCTACTTCAAAACTCAGTTGGATCAATACAACATTGAGGAGCTCTATTACACGTGTAAGCAGAACAGTGACAACCGTTACCTCATGTCAGCCATTACTGTCGGAAAGTGCGAGATTGACTACATCTGTTTCGAGTTCCAGGAGCGCCACCACAACATCATTCGCTATCGCATGGGTGAGTGATACATGTCTGTCTAGTTTCTGTTTGTATTGTTGGGAGGCTTGTGGTAGGGGTTGACTCAAGGTTTGAATCATTGTTACTCCTGGTGTCTGGTTTGTGCTTTTTGGTATGGAAGGCGTGACCATTCTACTGTCAAAGAAAAATGTTTTAATGAACTGAACGTATTCAGTTTGTTAAAATCCTCTTGCTAAAGATACATGCTGCAAGATATGTGTAACATTTCAAATGATACTGACACCTGTCCAACATGTTCAGACCCATTTAAAGTACCACGCATACTGCATATTGCCCTGTTTGTCTGGCTAAAATAAAAAAAATCTTATTAGGCCTTTTATTTTCATGTGATAAGTTTGCATTTCCATTACCAACTCCAGTAACAGGCAATGGGTACATGTGCCATTTTGGAATTTGCAATCTGTTCTTGGGTAGCTGATGATTTAACTGTTCTTGTTTGTATCACAGAAAGGGATATTGGGAGACTGATTTTATGAGAGTAAAATGCCTAGTTTGTTTGTCTTTACAAGCGTAACAAGTCAAAATGCAGGTTTAGGTCAAGCCCAAGTCACAAACTTCAAATTCAAATAAATCAAGGTAGTGGTGGTGATTCTTGCCGTTGAAGCCCTCAACGAACTCCATTCTGTCCGTGGTATTATCGTTCATTACTGAGAACACTAACTCCCTGTATTAAAAAACTAAGACATGAACCAAAGTAGTAGCTTTCAGATGTCACTGTGCTGGGTTTTCTCCGACAGGCAAGCCATACCGTCTGACTAAGGAGGAGAAGCTTGGCAAGAACTTCATGTACAGGAAGTATGCGGAGGCATGTAGCCACCAGGCGTTCACCCATGATCAGTCCAACAGGCAGTGGATGTACAGCACACTCATCTGTGAGTACTCTCTGTGTAACTGTCGGCAAACAGGTTATTGAATATAGGCCATTTTGATCATTTTGATCATTATTATACGCACAGGCAAAATGACTGGCTGCAAAATTATATTACGCTACTGTT
Source organism: Phoronis australis (assembly GCA_002633005.1). NCBI lineage: Eukaryota > Metazoa > Phoronida > Phoronidae > Phoronis > Phoronis australis. The sequence goes on along the minus strand of NMRA01000107.1, from coordinate 574,167 downwards.
TCTTACCTCTGTGTGAGATTTGGCAAGTATTTTTCTGTCAACGGAACTATGGCAGTCTATGTGTAGATGCATGCGAGTCAAACAACAATTTGCACGGGATGTTTTGGAGCTTTATTTCACAACGCATTACAAATGACGTGTGTCTGTCCGTCCGTCTGTGGAACTGGAAGACGCAAAATATTCAGTAACAGTTCACGGACTCATAATTCGCCAAGTGGAATGTATTAAAGACAAATTGCAAGCAAAACGGCAAATGACAGTAAATGTTACTTTAATGATGTCTTGAGACTCGCCCAGTGACTAAAACACATCTGACCAGTGTGACAATATTCGCATGAGTACCTGAACATGGCGTATAACCCGGGTTCAGTCTCAGCGACCTGAGTGCACTCTGTCATTCATAAACAAATTAATATTCACAGAACTCATAGCACAATGCACAGTAGGCGGAGCTAACTTCATTCACACCATGACTTTGAGACAGTTATGACAACTGCTGTGTCCCCTAGTAGCAATTTTAGTTCTTTGTCTTTGCCTCTTTATCTTAATTCAGAGTTCTTTGACAGTTATTTATGAAATTTGGCTAATAAGTTTCTATTTGATATGGACAGATTTGACGTCTTCTGTACCAGTTAGAGGCTCGTTTTTGTTATTTTTTGTCGTCTTTTTCTGCATCCGTCATACTGCTCTGACGAATTTGGCAGATGTGTTCCTACTGACAAGAACACTACTGCTGTGGTTTCCTTAGTGGCATTTTTATGCATCTGCGCCTTAGTCTCTTAAACCACTTGCAAAATTTTTTTCCGAAATTTGATAAGTGTATTCGTGTGAACCTGACAGCAGATGGACATATCTGACAACTGTTCTGCCTTCTGGTTACTGTTTAATTTTTTCGGTTTTCTTGTGTTTCCTTGGGAGTCACTTGTTGGATTTGCATGAAATTTGAGAAGACTGCAGCTAACCTTACCAGCCATTTTTGTTATTTTTTATTGTTTTTTGCCATCTACCTCTTTATTTGCCTTACTGCTTGCAGGATTATGAAAATTGATGAACGTGTTCCTTTATGCTAAAACAACGGCTGGCAGTGATTTTTGTATGGGTTTGACTGTTGTAGCACCCCCTAATGGCAATTTGTTTGCCTCTGTGGCTATATTTCCTTAATCTTTTGCAGGTTCATTGTAAAATTATGTAAGTGTTTTGATTGTGTCAACTGTTGACTACGACTTTTCGATATATCTGACTACCACTGTGCTCGTTAATGGCTGTTCTAGCTTTCACCTTAACAGTCACGATGGAATTTAGGGAAAAGGTTTCTGTTATGGAAAAGATGGCACCTTTCCATTTCGGGATGGTTTTGTCGCGACCTAGTGACCATTTTTATTATTTTGGAGTCCAGTTGTTGTCATTTGCCTCTGTCTTCCAACCTCTCAGAGGATCATCATGAAAATGGCAGATTTGTTTGCAGTGACAAGTATGACTGGGTATAGCTCAGTATTGCTAGTACCTATAGTAGGACCTGCTAAAATCTAGCCAAAGTTACGTGTTCTCATTTAAAATACACGGCAATATTTCATGTAATCTCGTGTAGTTTTCCTTTTTTTGCAAGGTCTTAGCGTTACTGAACTCAGGGGTCCAACTACTGTGGCGCTCCCTAATGGCATTTTTGCTTCTGATGGACAGCTCTATTTAGCTTTCCTGTCATCTAGATGAATGTGATTGTTTACGTTTGCCTTTGTCTTTTGAATTCCTTGATGGATTTTCTATTAGCGAGACGACAATGCCTTCCAATTTGCAAACCGTTTGAAGGTATTCTGCGCCATTAGTGGCCTGTTTTATGATACAAATTAAAACGCCTCTAGAAACTTGCCTTGTGCGGTGCAGTCATAGGCACATTTCAATGCTTTGTGTTGATCTTGTTTTGTTAATACATTTATTTAATCCAGAAATGATGTAGTTGGATATGGTTGGGGTTTGGTTGTATAGCCTCCGCAGCATATAAATAACTGTGTTCCATAATTCACTTCACCATTGATGTGTGAGAGCCAGGAGGGACAGTAATTATTGCTCAAAATTTATGAGCTGTAAATTTTTTTGGATTCATTGACAATAAGCTCCACTTACGATTTTTTGCTCATAGGTCTGAACATTCTTATTCCAGTACACCCCCCTGCCCCTGTCGAGTGCCCCATCGCAGGTAAATACACATTTGTGCAGAAATCGGACAACTCCAACAACCTGTATCGCACACGCATCCGTGGCATCACAGAGAAACCACGTGTCCAAGTTGACTGTCGGCACAACGAGAGTGAAATCCAGGTGTGTCGTAAGAATCCCAACAGGATCAGTCTCGACGTTCAACGATGCGCCACTGTTGACCAGAATGGTGCCCCTATCGGCGAGTATGGTACGTGTTATGACTATATGAAGCAGAGTTAATGAAGGAATTGTTACATAATGATAAACACTCTTCAATTTAGCACACAGTATGGGGGGCATGGCCAATTTTATTTTGTCAGATTTCTTTACAAAAATTTAAGTTGATAATTTTCGATTTTGTCAGTAGCGTGGTTTTAGATGTACAGATATCATAGAACAATAATTTTTGTCCGAAATTTAATAGATTGTATTCAGAAATCCCTGTTGTTTAGTTGTGGGACATAACCGACACATTCAGACGAAACGCATTACAGCAAACTCTACAATGTGTACTACCATTTAACGCTCCATTTCTCGAGTTCCATTTTTCTCCAGTGCGTTTTAACAGTGTAACACAGTTGTAATGTACCAGTTTTGATCACCAACTTTACAGGGAACCAGTGCATGCAAATCTAAAACTTGGTCACGCATGAACTCATCAGTTTCATGTTAGTGCACAGCAGATAACATTCAGGCATGTAGTTTGCTGCACGCAGTTGTGTTCTTGGTGTATTATCAGCCGTAATACGGAATTTAGTCTGAGGTCGGCATGTGCTTTCGAACTGTGTGAGTGTCACTGTACATGTACAGAATGTTAATTTTATTAATGTTTATTTCAGCATTGACATAATTTTTCGTTGTTTGTGCTGCGCTCCTTGGTAGTGTTCTTACCATGGAACCTATAATACACATGGCCTACTTGACTGATTCTGAATGCTTAACACATTTAATGGACAGTGAGGCCATTTTGTGACCACGAACACTGGTGTGAAGCAATGATTCCACCTTCTGTCATGTTTCAGATGTGGCCGACAACTATCTTCAGTGCGTAGGTTTCTGGTACGAGAACATGAAGTCTGTGCTGATCACGTATGATGAAGAGGACTCTGTCTCACCGTACAGATGTTGGGTAATGCATTCTTTGTGTGCAAGTTGGCATTAACTATGTCACAGTGACCAATGTTCGGAATAGACTTCAGAGCCCAGTTGCATAAAAGTTATATGCTGTATAGCAACAATGTCGTCACATTATCACGCGCCACGTTGTTATTGTTGAACAATGCACCTGACGTCATCCAACAATCAAACTTATCCAGCGGGTAACTGTGAAGTTTTTTGCAACCCAGCCCAGGTGGCATTGCCAAAGTCAGGGCAATCTTCTTACAGGCTGTTGTTAAAAGGTGGCCAGGAATTATTTAGTGACTAAAAGCTAAACTTTTTTCAAAGGAACTGAGAATTAAAATGTGTTATATACGATATCTGGATATGATGGGCTCCGTTTTTATTCAGATGTATTCCATGAGATAAAGAAACTTCAGATGGCCAAACCTAAATAATTTGGTGTCATTTTTAAGTAATAGAAAATTATGCTGGGTTTTCTTAAACTGTATCTTCCATTTAAAGATTGTCTCTTAGTTTGACCACAGGAAATAAATAAATTAGTGTGTCATGCTTATTTCAGGTGTTTGAGAGAGAGAACCTGCGCTATATCAAGATGTCTCGCTCGTTGAGGTCAGCCTGTGACTCTCGCCAGACAACAAGCAGTTCCTCCAGTCGAGAGGGTGCTAGTCTGTCACTGACTTTGACTGAAAATGAGAGGGAATGTATGTATTTGGTCACTCTGCTTTCACAAAATCTTTTTCTGGTGATGATATCGTTATGATTTAGTGGTTACGTGAAATGCAATGAAGATTTCAGATTTCAATCAAATTTGTTGTAACACACCTATTTTCATACTGCTGCACAAAATTTACTTGTCAGTAATACAAATGTTGCAGGTGTGAAGTGTTGCGCAGGTGTAAATATAAGAAAAACTGACTCAGCAATGATTTCTAGTTGTACATGCACTTCAAAGAACCGCACAGCATTGCCAACCCGTTCCATTATGCACTGTCATAATAACACCAGGGTCATAGCAGAGGCAAAATCCCCAGTGTTTTAGCCAGACAGTTTTGCTGTTCACATAGTCAGCATCTGAATCGCTTTTGAAGTGAAACTTTACGTTGACATATATTCACTCACTGCAATAACTTGATTAGTGCAGCAATAAACAAAGGCCGCTATCCTGTGTGCATATTATTTTGTGCTAGAAGTAAGTGATCTGGATACAAAAGCAGTTTTGGGGTAACTCCGATGTCCAGCAAAGCACCAACAAAGGTGCAAGGAACAATGGTAGTATTTAAGTAAGTTTGTGAACTGGGTAAAACCGAAAATGCTTCCAGTGATATCTGGTAATATCGTGTTTTGTCTTCAAAGCCACATATAACGACGGTTAGGTCGCATAAACATTGCATTCAAACAAAGGTAAGCCATGCTTGCCACGGCACATTTAGCCACACAAGAAATGGATGCCCTTCACTTGTTCCATAGCAGAATTGCATAAAATTAGGAATGCTACCTTAACTCAACATAGTGGTCCATAGTAGTCGTGCAGAATAGAAATGAAAACTCTTGATTAGACGACACTATGTGTTGCTCTAAGGTGTAAATGCCAAACTTTCCAGTTCAGTTGGTTTCCTGTATAAGAATACAACTGGGCAATAGGTCCACTGAAGTGCTCAAGTTTTCTCTCTCGTTTCAGTTGATGACTGTCCGCAGAGATACGACACTGGTATAGACCCATACAAAAAGCTACAGTCTATTTACATAGTGGGCAGCAAGAACAATGGAGTGGCTGCAGTCTACTCTACGCTAACTTCACTTTTCTGTTTTAATCTTGCTCTTTTCTTGTAAAGTAACTCTGCCTACATAACTGTGTCGCCATATAGTCTAAACTGTTATCAATTGCTACCAAGCAATAATGCCAATCTCAGACGCATCCTGTTGCAAATGATTGTCATCGGTTTTCAACATTTTCTCTTGGACTCTATCAAATTGTAAGATCATTCTGTTTTGTATTTTCATTGCCTTTTAATTTTTAGCCACTTCAGGCAGCATACAAGACATTCCAGTTGAAGGGATTTTGATACTGACACTGGTAACAAGTATTGATTAGTATAACCAAGGTTATAACTCTCTGTGCATACTGGGGATTTCTGAAAGAACTCCCACCAACATAAAACCTCCATGGGTGGGGGGCACTCTTGAAAGCGAGGACTGAAAAAGCCCTCTTGGGGCTCTCTCTGAATCATTTGCCATTGTGACCTAGGGCAAAAGTTGGAAAGTTTTATCAGTCTCAAGTTCTCAATGTTAGTCTGTAAGAGAACTGTTAAAATGTGAGGCACCGTTGAACTACACTTATAGCCAAATTGCTTGTGAAACTTCGCAGTTGCTTAAAGTCCACTGAAGTTAAAACCTGGTCCTGGGGGGAGCTCTCTAAAATCCCCAGTATCCATTCAGTGGCAGTGCTAGGTTTGATGTGGTTTGTTTCTACTTTGTACATATTTTTGTGTATTGATCTTTGATAAATATTTTGTAATGGTATCAATGGTTCTTAACTGTAACATGTCCCATTTTAAACAAGTTTCCTGTATAGTGTATATATATATATATATATATATATATATATGTTAGTAGACCTGTATATGTATATTTGTGAATCTGCTCACACCCAAATGGTATTATGAATGAGCGTCAGTTGTGTTTTTCCAGAATGGTGTTTACATTTGTCTGGGAGTAGCCCAACTTTACATTCCCCGAACAGGCAGATTACTCCTGTAATTTTGATTCTATGAAACAAAATGAACCATATGGTGAAATGTTGTTGAAACTGGAACAGATTCATGCTTTTAAAATAAAGTTACATTCCAAATTTCATGATTACTTTTTCACAAGGGTAGTGCAGCCCTGATGACTGGTTCAGTGTACTATATGATATTAATGTTAACAGATTTATTGTGACTTTCCAGTAGTCCACGGTGTTCTCCTCATCTTTAAGTGCAATTTTACTGAACTGAAATTGAAATTCATAACAGAACTAAATATGACACATTTTGTGTCAAGACAAAAGCTTTCGAGGGAATTCCTAGACATTTATAACAAACACTTTCAACTCAAACTTGAAAGAAACGCTTTGGAAGAGCAAATAGGCCCTTGAAGATATTATACATCAAAACCTGGGTAGAGTTCAGCAGCTGTCTCGTGGCTAGAACCTAGCCAAAATCACGGTTTGTCATTAGAAATACAGGGAAATGCCTCGCGTAATCTCGGGAGGTCTTGCTTTTTTAGCAAGGTCCTAGTGTTACTGAACTCTACCCTGTTTTATAGAGGCTTTAAATCTTTGAAACATAATTGCTCTGTAAAGGTTACCCTTTCCAACTCTAAAAATTTAGTAACAATTTCTTGAAATGGCTACAAAATCAGCAAGTTTGACTACCGCTTTGGGCAGACAAGTGATATTTGAGTGAAGGCAAAAAACGGTTTGGTAAACCTTTAGTTATATTTACTATTTTATGCGCGTTACATATCGGCACCAACTGGCGAAAGGCGCCATATTAATCACCAACGCGCACAGGTACATCTTGCTTTGTTACCATAAACAGCGAACATGCCTGCCGGAAACCCACTTCCGCGGCAGATTTTATCGCAATCGTCGTTACATCTTTCCTCCATACTTGTCGGCCCTCTGGCGGTGTTAGCAACGGTACAAGAGCACATAAATTCTTCGGCGTTATCTCCACGTGCGTGGAATTGTGCTTCATCCCCACAAAGGTTCTTGCACAAGTCGAAACAGCCTCTGAATTCTAAGAAATAATAGAAATTCTGTTGAAATTTGAATTGAATGCGTTTTTGAGACAGGTGAAGTTTTATTGCGATGGACGCTAAGTTCACAGTACTGGTGCCCTCTCTGGACACAAAAGACAACAATTTATCACCTATACTACTAAAGAACAATGTTTCTTCCCGTGATCACATTTGGGTAAGTAAAATAGATATTTTTGTTTATAAACACCTGCAACAAAAACTCGAAATCATTAAGTTTATTCTTTGGGGGGGGGGGTTGTTCTCCTGACACCGGCCTCCACATGTGAAACATAATTGAGAGTCGCACGTTTTCCTGTGGGTACATTGGGCACAAGATTTGCTTCCAATTTCAATTCAGCGGTTGTAATATACGTACGTACTAGGCAATTTCAGCACTGAGAAGCTTTGGGAGCAATCGAAAAATGTTATATGCTATCATTCTCATGATACAACAAGACGTCGCAGACATGAACCTCACTAAGCGCAATGGCATAAAACATTTTCTTTCCAGACGGTAAAATTGAAACTGTAGACAAAACACTAATTGAAAGCGGCTGTAATTTTAACCCACCATGTCATCGCAAAAAATTTACGCCGTTATGGCCTCAAGTTCGTTTGTCAAATAATGTGTGCGGGGGTCGGACAGTACGTTATTGCTGGAGACTAAGATTGTCACGGTGTGACAGTTTTTACTACAACTAGCACAGACTGGTTCTGCGGTACCTCGTTGCACTAACAAAGAGTGCATATCAACTGTCAGTGTTTCAATATTGCTAGTCAGTTCTTTGAAAACCCAGAAATTCCCATAGCTCACCTGAGTAGAAATAAGGTGAGATTAAAATTTAAAGTGGTGAGTGACCTGAATCAGATCGCTTTTTCTAAGTTTAGTTATAGCGCATACGCTTCTACACCTTAAGCTGCCATAAAATGCGTGCGAAACGTTTGAACAAAAACAAGGTGCAATGATACGCCGTAATATGTAACAATTTCGTAAAATGTAACATCTGTTACATTTTACGACATTGTTACATTTTACGTTGGTACGCCTCTCATTTTGTTACATTTTATGTAATTGTTACAATTTACGTCGGATGCACATGCGAGAAATGTACCATTGTTACATTTTACGAAAGCGACGTCATATTTCACTAGTTTTCATGACTTTTGTCACACGAAGAAAACGGTTCACACAATTAGCGCCTCCTTTCTCGGATTGCTTAAATGGAATTCTGTCAAATGTGCCAGCTCAAATTGATAGATGTGTCCCTATGTGGTTTCCACTGTTTTTTAACATGAATAGTTTATTGGTATAGCAGTGGCAGATCTACGTTCTCAGTAAAGGGGGGATTAGGATTACCGCGAATCCGAGGTGTGCAGCCCCGTGTAGGGGGAAGTGTGGAGGGGGTTTTTGTTACGGATTTTGTTTTCCTGGCGCCGTTTTCTTAATTTATATTTTGATCCTGTCCCGGGGAGTTAAACTCCCTGAACCCCCGTAGATTCGCCGCTGTATAGTAAAAAATGTAACCTGTACAGTTTCAACTACAGACGAAAGAGCTCCCAGGATCAGATAACAAGATAACTGTTAAAGCGTTCTTATTGTCTTGTTGACACTCAAACGTCATAAAGCAAATGTGTTGAATCGGTATACACAATCGGAAAACATTAAAAATGGGGTTTATGTTAAGAACGCAAATTCAAACTTTACAGAAGTTCAATTTACCAACATTTCTGCTGCCACATCATAAAAATTGAGGCCTTTTAAAAGTCCATGGTTCAAGTATCACAGGCAGCGTAAAAATATTTCTTGTTGTGATCTACAAGCTCCAATTATCATGTGCTGAGGCACCATGATGAAACTAGTCTTCATAATCAAAAGTGATATGTTAAAGCACCTGTTGCTTTGGATGATCTCTTGACTAAGATTTAAAAATCGGTCACATTTTCACTTTTCAGTAATTTGGTTCACGATTCAGAACACAAACTACAGTTCAAGCAGCTTGCAGTTAGGTTCGTTCAGTTCGCAAAATAAGGCAAAAAGGTTGTAACTGAGTACACGTAGTACAAATGTATACGGGGCTTAGATAAAATTATCAGGAAATTCTCAATGCTTGTTTGTGGATGGTTTCCACAGCCTGGCTTATTTCTTACGGACGCGTGAGTGTAAAGATGACCTATTGCATTCAGGGTTGGTTTTATTTAATTTCAGTATCGCAGAGTCTTCTTCGAACTTTAGCAAATATATATGCAGGCCCGATTTTCTCTTTTCGCACTGCTCAATTAAGTACTGCAATCTAATGTGCAGATTTTTGCCACTTTTACGCTTTTTAGGGATTCATGTTCTTGGGTTGCAGAACTTGACGCGATTTCGTTGTTACTGCAGGTCAATGGAAATCTTGATTTCTGTACAATGATCAAACACGAGAGTGGAAGTTTGGCTACTTTAACTTAATGCAGACTCGCTAGATAACCGTCAACAATGACGTGTTTTTATCCACTTTTGTATGCTCGAAGGGATTCCGTCGTGTACATGTGCGTCTTCATAGCGAAGTCCTGCAGCTTCACAGGGGTCTAGCGACACTCGGACGCCATGATGAGCCTGGAGGAAGTCACTGACTCGGTCCTGGTGTTTCTTCACCACGAAATACTTCTGCCTGTGCTTCTGCTTCATAAGAATTTCATGACGCACATCTTGAGACCTCTTTTGCCGAAGACTTTGCTCATAGAAGTCGTACTCGTGACATTCATTACTACAGAAAACCATTCGACAGCATTGCAACGTTTACCAGGTCCTGAGAACCGCACGTAATATTTTTCTTTTACGAGATCTCTTTGTTCAACTTTGCCCTCCAACACGAATTTTCTTGTCGGTATCCGATTCCTGTGACATGTTCGAGGGAATCTAATGAGGACTTTTCTCCAACTTGGTAGACTGGGTTCTGAATTCCCTTCGCGTGACGTTGTATCATTAACTGAGCTTCGCCGACGCAACACGGGCTTTTCTCAGCACAGAGCAGTCAGATTCTGCGGTATGGAAAACGTCGATTGGTTTCTGGAATCCAAGTACGTCTTTTGGAATGCTGCCGCTTCTTGTATTTGGTGCAAACTTTTGGCCCAGTTAAACCCCGGTTTTTTACTCATCTTATATTGAAATTTTCGCCGCACTCCAACGTGGCTGACCTCGCACTTTCCTTGTGACTGTGGGTTGTACGCTCTGCTTCGGATGACACTTATTTTTCTTTTTTTCAAAAATGTGTCTACAACCCCCTTGAACTCGGTTCCATTATCACAATGGATGAGTTTTGATGATCCATGGTCTGCAATGATTGTTCGGAGCTCTTTTTTTACAACAGAACTGCTTTCATCAACCAGTGGTCGGAGTATCAGGAATCGTGAAAAAAACCTCAACAACAGACAAAATCCACTGATAAACTTTACCCTCGTAATTTACGCGAACGTTACTCACGTTAATTAAGTCCATTTGCCATCTCTCGTTCCTTGCCTTAGCAGTTACTGGTGTAGGGGAAGCGCGATTATTAAACTTTAAGCTTTTTGGTATCGCTTTGACTTGGACAAACAGTTTCTGATAGTGTATTCAGAAATATTTGCATACGCGTCCTTCGATTGATGAGAAATAGCTCTTGCTCCGCTGCCAAAGTTTTGGTGGAACTGTGTATTTACAATTTGTGAGACTCTATCTTTGCATTGACTTCTTTCATTTTATAATACAATTATCGTCTTTTACTGAGAAGTAGTCTTTATTTCTGTAAAACCGTACTTTTGCAGTGTTCTGCTCGGTTGTACGCTGCTTTGCAGGCACCTTAAACGTCCCTGACGCTAACTGCGTGATTGTGTCGTATTGCTCACGCGTAAGTAAGTGAATGTATCCTGTGCTGCGTCTTCGCTTTTTTGGAGACTTTTTCTGTTTTTCTAAATCGAAGAGCTTCATTCTGTACCTCAAAATATTTTGAAAACATAAGTAATAAAACAAAGCTGTCTATGGCAGCGCTGAATATTATCAATAATTATGAGCTTCGTACAGTTGTATATGATGGATGATTTGGCATTTGTTCCATGTTAGCAGTAATGGGAACTGTCTGTCGACCACTTGCATTCAAACACTAACTGTGTTGAGGCAAAATATAAAATTAACAGACCATCTAAAACATTCACCCTTTAGTTGACTACTGAGAATTTAACGCTCGACTGTCACAGTGAGATTTTCGTCTTTTTATGAGAACACCTTAGAAACGAAGCATCACTTATTATTGGACGTACGTGTTGGCTCCGCTCAACAAGTGGTGTTACTGACGAATTCTTGCAAACTTCAGCCTGCCTTTGAGATATCAAACAAACCCCCTCGTCACTTCAAAGCAATGTTGCGCCTCTTTCGTGAGAAGTTCTGTTATGTCTTTCCCAAAACGAAACAGCGCGTGCGCAACAGAATATCAAAACATCGGTCACTGGACTAAAAGCGCGCAACGAATCAGCTACAGAGTGGTACTTGGCCGGCGAATGACAACTTCATAATTTAGACAATATGGCTCAAGGAAATATAATAACACATTTATCTGCAGGCAGGTTGACAGACTTTCCAATGCAACAACAAAACATTGGGTTTAAGAAGTGCGAGCCAATATTTTATAAACGTGGTGGCGTAGTCCCAAGATTTAAACATCTTTTAAAAGATGAAAGAAATATCACTGTTCCGATAAAATCAAACCTGTTTGTTATTTTGCCAGTATTTGTTAGTCCGAAACATATACATAATGACAGAGATTGGACATTGTACTACCAACGAACAGCCATTGTGTTGCAGGTTGCAGTCAACCACACACGTAGTTGTGGACAGATAAGGGAATTTGGTATATTTACTCTTTTGCTACTTCACACAAAACAGCATACTACTGACTTCGACGCTGGCCGTTTTTATTCCATACAACCCACTTTCAACGAAACCTACTTCAAATCCCAGTGTTCTTCTAGGAAAATAGGGGCCTGTTCCACGTATCAAATTGTTACGTGTTTTGTATGTCCGTTATCCGCTATTCTAATGACCCGGTGACTGCAATCATATCCGATTAGTCTCCAGTTCTCGAAAAATGTCTGTCTCCAGAGTTCAACTTATCGCAATTTTTGAACTTACACACCATCGTTGAACGAGCCCCAGTTCCTTGGAAAGGAATGCTTTCAAAGAGAGACAAAAAATGGTAACACGGTGTGTATCCTCACGTTTAGATGTAAGTCGCAAAAGATTACAGGCTGAATTCAGTTCTTCGTGGCAAACTACACAAGTATATAGTCATATCCCAAACAACACCGAGCTTGCCGATAGTTCAGATGTAATAAATTTTTGAAGTAAGCGCACACAATTTTAAATCTCAACCTCCTCGTTTACAAAAAGTAGGCCTAGTCTGCATCCACAGCTGTCAAGGCGTTTCTCAAAATATCGTTAAGGTTGAACCTAGGACTTTCTTTGAAATTATTTTGAATCTGCACCCGCTGTCCATTATGGGATGCCCCTTGAAAACCTTGAACCATAAGTGAGATGATTTTAAAATCTTTGAAGACCATGGTGTATTAGCCCTTTCCTAAACATGCATTGCGTATTTTACACTGTGACCTCGTAAAATAAATTCAATGATAATAATAATAATAATAATAATAATAAAACAATAATTGCAATAGTAATAGTAATAATAATTAAACTCTAGTGTTCCGTGTTTGCAGCTACTATTGTCTTTGACAACATTCTGATCCCGGGTGTGTTTGTGATGTATGTATGTATGTGTGCGTGCATGTGTGTTATAATTTTGAACTGTGAAATATTTTGTTCAAATGAATATATGTAAAAAGAACAATAATAATAACAATAATAGTAATGGTTAACCAAATTCATTCCGTGTCAGCCCGCATGGTATTCCTACAGAAGAGGTGTACGAAAAATGTTGCACAAAAGGGTGTCATTTTCGACAATCTAAAAGGGTGCCTTTTTGGAATTTTTGTGATTTTTTACAAAAAAAATTACTCTCTAAATGGGTCGCTTTTTTGTCCGAGCACTCTCTCTAAATGGGTAGGTATCCAAAATTTTCGGGCGGCACCTCTCGTCCAGAAATACTTGAATACCCCCGGCCGTGTCACTTGTTCGTGATTTTGTCATTCACTTTTTGGAATATGACATCGCTTTCGTAAAATGTAACAATGGTACATTTCTCACAAGTGCTTTCGACGTAAATTGTAACAACTTGTTACATTTTAGGAGAGGTCTACCAACGTGAAATGTAACTATGTTACTATGTTACGGCGTATCAGAGCAAGTTTCACTTGTACAGGGGACAAATGCCTCACCAGCGCTTGAAAAGCTTTAGCGCGTGCGTATGCATGCCAAAGGTTTGAAGCGTCTATCATACCACATCCCATCACAAAAACCAACTTCCGCTGTAGACCACTCACGGTTATGAAAGTTGTCAAAAAATGTCATTATTCAAAACGGCAGATCTGATTTGCGCTCTTGAAAAGTATTTGCAGGTCGTTATTGCTTGATACGAAGCTCCACAAGTTGACTCGTCACGGTTTGTCAGTTCATTCGCAGAGCAATGGTTTCCAGTGATAACGAACTGTCAGTTACTAGCAAGACCAATAATCACTTTTTAGTTGTTACTTTGCTTTGAGAGAATTGTAAAAAACGTATTCTCAAATGTCCACACACACACACACACACACATTCGTTTATATATTTGCCGATACCCAATATCTCAGTAATAGGCCTACACTCTGCTTATTTACAAACTGTCGCAGTCAGTCGACATGGCTTGAACACTAGAAGAAATCTTAAAGTCTAAATGTCGTGAATTTAAGCTGGAATTGTGAGTCTGATATTTTTTCCAGCCTAGAGGCAGGCAAGTTTACAAGTCGTGAAAGACGTGTTTAACTCACAAATTTACCTCCTGGTCAGCAGTTTACGAGCTTGTAGACGTGTTTACTGAACATCTACTTAAATTTAACAGATTTAGCAGATTTGGAGCTTGTAGAAGATCTGTGTCTACAAGACAAAATTACTCACCGCCAGCAGCAGCTATACAGAGCAGTGCAGCAAAAACAATGATTGGCAACCTTAACTCCATTTTCAGTCAAGTACCTGGAAGTTGTTGGTGTCTCCTAAGACTTTACTCAAATCCACAATGTCATTGGTTATTTATATAGCGTTTAAAACGTTCAAACTCGAACTCCAGGCCACACGTGAATGAGGGTATGTATGGAACGCCGTTCATGTCACTTGGTTAGCGTCAATTGTTCGTGTTATAAAGCAATGCGTGTCGATACTTGTAGATGAACCAATGAGGAATGGGTGTACGGAATTAAATGAACCAATTAAATCCTGGCCTTAGGTTGCAAATCACGTCTCTGTCAGCAAGAGAATGAATTTCTGGGACACGCCGCGTGGTACCAAAGCCGTGCAATCACCAACAGTGATTTCGTCCGTTTGGTGTCGCCGAGCACTCGAAGAACACATCACTTGCCGTGCATACGCTGTTGATATAAATGTGATGGTAAAATTATGTGGTGTAGCTTGAGAGGAATCGACAGGGTCAGCTAGAACTTTTAGAAATTCAGAGACTATTTACAGCTAGACTGCCACGTTGACAAGAGAAAATACTAACTTATGAAGTACCTGGGTGCGAGCCGTAATACAGCGCCCTCAGAAGTTCTAAACGCAGATAACAAAGGCAGACATGCTAACAATACAGACCTCCAGGGTAACTGGTGTAACACTATCAAAATGCCTGAAATGTATTTACTAAAAGCGGAATGGTACACGTACAGTTTTCATTTTGCAGGTGAAACACTTACTGAAAGCAGAATTCCAGACTGAGGAGCCGGTAACTTAAATAAGAAAAAAAAATTAAAATGTTCACTAATAATGTACATGTCCAGGTGACATTTTAATAGCATACTATAAAACCCACTAAATAACTTCTGGCATCCGCGAAATTGTCTATAAAGTTCTTGAGTTCTTTCTTGCCGCATCATTTCAGTCTGACTTAAACTTCCGCCAAGATTGGAAATCAGCATTTCGAACCAGTGCAAGTGTAAACTTGTCGCTCGTCGGCCATTGGCAAGTGGGCGGGAGTGCATAGTCGTATCACAAACACGTCATTGAAATGGACCAAATCACAGCCTGCCATTGGTCAACTGAGCATTAATGGGAGCAGGAGAATTGCGTCACAACGCGAACAATTGAAACGCACTAAGATGATGGGGACGGCGTTCCATAGGAATAATTTTTCGGCCAACCTGACAATGGCTTTTACTGGGTTAATTATTCGACTAAATAATCTATTGATTGATGAGTTACAAATCTTAAAAATGAGCGTTTATCTCGTGATCAATCTTACCGTAATTATTCACTAATGACAGTTCATAAATAGAAAAATGGAAAATATGTTTGATTAAGAAACGTGACCGATTTAACTGGTCAGTACTAACTCTTTCAGAGTTTTGACAGTATCATCATGATATCTGTAAACCACTTTAACAGTGAATTAACAAATGGCAGATTTGTGAAATTGGTTATTTATATAGCGCCTAAACGCTACTTAAACGTCTAGTTTATGATATTCCATTACACGAAAGGTAATAGATGCTAAAACATTTAATTGCTATGAGAATACTTGAACAATAATTATTTTATCTTGCTATCGGGACGAGAAGTCTGAAGTTTCCATACTTTCCAAATACTTCCAACAACAATATATTGAAACTTGAGAGTCCACGACAAATGGGATATCCGTTTTGCGAACTGTTAAGTGACCCATGGACACCTTGGGAGTACATCTTGGAAAAGGTTACCAAAAGAAGCAGTAGCTCTGTAGACCACGTTTCTTCCGTGAATGAAAGGTGAGTGTTTAGCTTCTCGAGTATGCCTGAGACTTTACTAGCGTGACTTAACAAAATGGCAACAATTGAAGCGATTGGTCGTTTACAATCGACATTTTGAATTTTGGAATTGAATCAATCACCAACATCATCCTCATCTTTATTGAATGCAACTAATGTCTTCCTGTTGACAGTGATATTTTGTCATTGTTTTAGGTCTTTTAAATTGAAATAATTTTAAGACCATGCATAAATTCTTTGTAGATGGCTAACTAGCAGTAAAAATACTGGCCCCGGGGTGGACTTCGTAAAAACGTGTCTGACCTTACAAATATCGGTCAAGTTCCTGACTACATTGACTTACTTATTTGGAAAAATAGCAAAATAGGTTGACCCGGCCTCGTAACAATTAAGGGCACAGTTTGGTCCCCTTTGCAAGCATTCTTGCTAATCTACCCCAGAGACCGCATACTTTTAACTTACACTGGTTCATCACCTTGCACAGATCTTGTCAGTTTAATTCCACAGGTAACAAATGAGATGTGTGTTTTTAAGAGAGCAAAGCATTAAGTATCTTTTCTTGTAATATCGTATAAGTCTCCAAGAAACAAGACCGTCTCGTCCACGAGTCCGCTCACTCCGTAGAACTGTCACACATTTCGTGAAAATCCACGACATAAGTGCTGAGTCAGCCCGAATCTAAGTAAAATAATATAGATGGCTTACGAAATGAATATGTCTGAGTGATCCTAGGCCAGGTAATATCAAACATCAATAGCAATGCCACGCGGCTATTTCTGACCGGGAATCAAAAAAGGTTATTAAAATCACCTTTTTTGATTATTTTTCCCGTCAATTGTGCCTTCGCCTAATTATTTTGAGCGGAAGCAGGATATGTCGTCGATTTCCACAATTCTAAGTGAGTCGATTCTTGGAGATTACGTACGTCTTGCACGCCCGTACCCAGCATGTTGCTTGGGTGAGTGCGCAGTTAACTGAAGCGGACCAAACCCGGACTTCGAAAGGGCGCTCGCGCACGTAAACCATCAGTGAAAGGCCCCATGATCCCCGAGAAGGTTTGCTTTACGTGAGGTGGTGTGCAGGCAAGTTAAACACGACTGTGCATTTTATGACGCAGGTGGTCATGTTCAGATTGCGCGGAAAATATCAATAGTATAACTGAAGTGGCACTTTTGACTTAGATTGTGTACATTTTTGCAATGCGTGGGAACAAGCGGAAATAGAATCAACTTAGGTAGTTTGTCGAAAAGGGATAACGGAGACAACTGTGGCTTTTTTCTAGAATTTTATATCACTTGATGACCTGACAGACATCATCTGCACATTTTTTGATTTTTCAAAATATAGATATTTTCATATTGAGGGGCACACCCTTGAAGGAAGCCATTAACGACATTCAAGTGGCTACCCTTTTCATGTTTTTATTGACAAATTCTTAAGGGTCCGCTCATTGATATAGAGCCCAATGTTGGCATCGATTACGTCTAATTTCTTTTTTTGTGAAATCGTGCAACCGAGTTTCATCATGTTGAAGAAGGTCACTTCCTGTACCGCCTTGAGACTACACGACGGTGGAATGAACTGTCACTGTTTTCCAAGCTTAATAGTGTTTAGCCTTTCATAATTAAGGTGTCCCATTTCAGACGGGACCCTCTTTCGGTGGAGCAGTTCGGGGGAAATGTCGCTTTGTCCTTCTATACATGTAAATCCGACACTGCCAAGTATTCACGAGGAAAGTTGAGATTCCAAATTCATCAAAAAAAAAACAAAAAAACACAAAACATTCGTGCACAGCAAAGCAGTATCAAGACATTCGACCCAAACAACCAAAAAATGTGAAAAAATACAATAGGATTGACCGCCATCGAAAGGGTGGAATTTTGAAGAACGTGAAGACCCCTATTTGTTAATTACACAAAAGGACTATTTCTGATGGTTAGTTATAGAAAAATGTTACAGTTTCCCATAGTATCACAAGAATAGCATCTCTTTTGAAAATGGTTACTATGAGTTGTTTGTAAGGAATTCCCACATGTGGAAAACACTGCTGTCGAGGCTACCACTGGGGTGACCGTGTACATGTCGAACGAGTGTACTCAAATACTCCTAATAACAAACAAATATTTCAGCTTTTTTAGTTCAAATGAACCGTTACAGGTACCTCGAAAATGAGCAAAAATACACCTTACTATGAATGTCCAGTCTCCCATTTTCCCCTGGTTACCAGCCAAAAATCTGCGAGCATGGCTACGGAAATTGCTTATAACATTCCGTTCTGATCAACAAATTCGTTGGTTTCTGGTTTACATGTTTATGTATCTACGAAAACTGACAGGTTAGTAGATGATTTTTGGCAATTAGAAGCTAATCTTTAAAGAAATGATGAAGATAAGACTCAGGGAATTTAGTTGAAGCCTGAATATGGAAACAAACTCTACAATCAGATGCCCAAATAGTAAAGTGCATTTGGACACTTTTTGCCTATAAAATAACTCTCAAAGACGTTGATGAAATTTGGACACTTCCCAAAAATTTTCTCACAGTTCAAATGACATTAAATACATTGCTTTTTGACGTCAGTACAAGATTTGTTGTTTAAACTCACTAACAGGGGATCAAAAAAGAATTAAGTCATTAAATCAGGCTAAACGCATTGCTCATGGATTTAATTGCTGTTTCTGATTTATATGTTTATGTACCTACGAAAATGGACTGATTGGTAGATGATTTTTTGACAATTAGAAGCTAATCTTGAAAGAAATGACAATGTTTCAATGATCTTAGTTGCAGGCCGACATTGGGAAAAGTCAATCTATCATCAGAACCCCAAATATAAAAGTACGCTAAACGATTTTTGTCTATCTGAAATAAGTCTCAAGGAAATTGATGAATTTTGGACAGCTCTACAAAGTGTCTTAAAAGACTCTCACAATTCAAATGATAATAAATTGTTTATTGGCTTAGGAACTAGATTGCTGGGTTGAAGTTTACAAACCGTAGGACGAAAAAGAAGTTTAAGTACTTAAATAAATAAAATCCGACTCATTAGTCATCAACTTGGAAAGGTTCTCTTTGCACTTCCTTGATGTTTTTAGTTTCCAGTAGTATTTCGCAACGAAGTTTTGTTCTTCAAAATTGAATCGTTTGCTTGCATTTCCCGTGCATGCCACACACACACGGCATCCAGCCTAAAATTTTTTGAGGATGTGAACCTTTTACTAAGGAAAAAAACGGCCCATGACGGCGTTTTCCCGTTGATCCAACTTGTTCGATTCTGTAGCCCAACAACAAGTTGGGAAGATGTCCCCTGTAGCCGTCAATATCTTACACGACTGATTTTAATCATTTATGGTTGGAGGGCCAGCTTTCTTTTATCCGATAATTGCTCTAATCTCCAACAAAATCGTGTCTAGCCTGACTGGGTTGTGCTGTTAAAAATAAAGTTAAGTTACAGCATATTTGAACATAAACCAATAGAATTTCTGATTTCCTCGTTAAATGCTGATCGTGAATCGCCAAAATCGCCCTACTACAACCGAAGTTACGCTTATCTATTCTTTCCGAACGTACCGTACTAATTCTCTCTGGCCAGCCGGAGGTTGAGTGTGTTCAAAAGAGGCCTGTAATAAGCCTGGTAGATAATTGGCGTGCCTGTTGTAATACTAGACAAAAGAGTGTGCTTGGCACTTAACAAATGTGGTAGATGGTATCACATGATCACAACCCTCAACGCCTGGTAAAGTCACTGAACGGGAGAACGCCGTAACGGAACGGTACTGGGTTCGTTCAGGGCTATGAATTGTGCAGACGCCGAATTCCTGCCTTTGTAGTGGACTTTTGTCTCGTTTTTCTCGGAAATCATGATTTTGTTTCTTTAAGACGGACCTTTTTGTCCACTTTTCCAAATGGAGGGCTCGTTCGCACCCGTTGCACCTCCCCCGCCCATGGGCGGCGCACCATAGGGGTCTGGGGGCACTTTAACTACCCACTTTTTCAGTGCTGCGCCGCCCATGGCCCCGGGTACGGACATGTCTTGCGCGCTTCCAGTAACTAAACAGTGAGGTGCGCACTGGAGAGTGAACCACGAGGCCAGCGAAGGTGTCGCTGTCGCGACCCGGAAGTAAATCAATGTGCAACTGATTGTGCGCAGTCACACTTGTGTTCGAAGTTTGCGTTTTAGACTTGGGACAGGTAAGTGGCTAATTTTTATTTATTCTGATTCTGATAGTTCACAAAATGAGTTTTTGAATATTTGGTTTCATAGAATTTCGACAGCCGCACCTAGTGTTCTAGAATGTCACTAAACTGTTGAAGGAAAATAGTGTGTACTGTTCACTGTTGGCGACTTCATCCGTCTTCATCGACCTGTTGTGTTCATCCAAACTACCAAAGTTTGGTCGGACCTACCTGTCCTCACAGTCACACTCTACTCTCTAGAGTACCGCCGTCTTAACCGAGCCAGCGCAGACGGTGGTCATCTCATAGGGACGGCATACGCTGGATGCTTTTCGGCAAATTATGCCCCACTCTGACTAAACTTTCAGTTTCAAAGTCAGGTTAGAACTGAATGGGGAGACACCTGGCTTAACAACAGGCTGTTGTCGTTGATCATGTTGATGTTGTTAAAGGTTGATTCCTTCCAACTTGAACAAATGCTTTGGTAATCAAGATTTATTTCCATTACGTCACTTCATTTTGTCAATGATGCGATTTTGTCCAGGCATGAGAAGTGCGATCATGGCAGCTGACTGAAGTTTCAAACACTAGCGAACTCTGCCTCTGACAGTTCATCAGGGTAGTGGCTAGTGTATGAGCAGCAGAAGCAGGTTCTCAAATCAGGAGAATTTCACGATATCAGGCTTGAAGCTGGATAAATCTTCCGACCAGGAAAGAGTCCTTTCAAAAACTAAAAAACTAAAAAATCAATTTTTGTTTTTCCAAGAAAGATTGATTTGGTCAATGGTGAATTTTTGTTAAAAGAACATTTTACTAAGTTCTCAGAGGTTGGGTGTTACTTTGTTTGATAGTAGAATATTTTTATTATCTACAATAGTTACTTATTTACGTACTGTCAGGTTATGGCCTTCAGCAAGAGCTGAATAGAGGAGATCAGTCTCGTAAATTTTTAATTGCCGCAGTCAATCCTAGTAATTTTTCGCACTCAATTCAACGGTGTCAAACTTGTATTTCCCTGCTTGAATACTTTTTACCCCAAACGCTTTCTTAAGTTCATTCTCCCAATTGGGAAAAGTTCTCCACGTCAAGAGAAATGCCTCGGTTCCCGATTTTGGTATTAGAATGAAGGACTATTCGGAAAAAATATTGATTGCAGTAGTGTTTGTGAAGAGTTGGGACTTAGACGGATTTAAAGACACCAACTGACTGCCTTCAAATGTGCCTGTCTACACTTGCAAGGTACTTGTAGTAATTTAACTCTGTTAGTTTAGGTAGGTTTAGGCATAATTTGCAGACAATCTTACAGAGTACAGGCTACATAAGGGTGTGCCGTCACGGTGGCGTATACGCTTTCACGCAAAAGGTTCCTAGTCAGTCAAGAACCAGACGCCATAACATGTCACATGATGCCTACCGCTCACTGGACTAATGTTATATTGGCTGAATGCTGTAATCCTGGGAATCATCTAACTTCACCAGTTTTTGTTAGAATACAAATGTCATGACTTACAAAATGTCAAAATCTTCAAACTAATATTTCTTCATCCTCTTAAATTGCAGCCAATGTAACGTCTTTTAATATCAGAAATAATCGTAGTTAAATTGGTGTTGATTTTTCAATGCAGTGTTCGTGCGAATTTCTGTTCAGCGGCATTTCGTCCTGGCAATTTTTTGTAGGTGGTGTAGCATGTAGCCAAGTGAAACTATGGATTGTAGCAATGCATGCTTCAAATAACTAGTCAAAATTTCTGCCTCTAATCGTGACAACATTTTTGATTAAGTTCTGTGGCAAAAAGAAAAATTTTTTGCACTTCCGTCCGAGCGAAGTGTAAATTTGTTTTGAAATACAGTCATGTCACGGCCAAGCCCTACAAAACTGGCTGTACCAAGGGAATCATTATCAGCATTATCACAAAAAAGCTTTGTTGATACTATCTGAAAGTCTCACATTCACAAAGCCCTGTGTTAGTTGTTTATCTTTACAACAATGAGTCACGTGTACAATTGATCTATCGCCAATGACGGCTTAACTGACCAATCAGAATGCAGGATTCATGACACACCTTCCTTTCCAAACCACCATGTTACCCAAACAAGTTACCAAGCACAACTTAATATTTGTTTGTTGACTTTTTGCAAGGGAGCGGAGCTTGCGATAGGTTAACAGTGTTCTCCACAATACCAATTCCAAACTCGACGCAAATTTCTAGAGTTCAATATTAGTAGTCAACACCGTCTTTTCTCTAGTCTGTAACATCTCCACTGGGGGTATTTAAATAAGTTTCAAAAAATATACACCAAACTAGTCAGGTTCAAACCTACTTTTTGACACTTTATAGGGCCTGCACGTGAAAACCGCGAATTGTTCGAAGTGCCTATTCAGCTGACGACTGTCTCACAAATAAAAAAGTTGTTGTTAAAAGCACGCAGCCAGGAAGCGCGCGCTACATACCTGTCACTTGTCATCGCAGACATTACTCTTCGGGAACTTATCCATGAAACTACCGGTAGCATATCGGCAAGAAATAAACATTGACACTAATTTTAGAAAGTTTCTAATACCGAAAAAACTGTAGCGTTATTTTTAAGATGGACTGCTTTATTAATCACTTGTTTAATGTATTCATAATTGGTGTTTTTAAAGTAAAATACCTGATAAAATGTTCCACTGATAGTGGAAAACTCCGCCCTCGAATCTACGGAAAATAACTCTGAGTGTCATACATCCAGTCACCTGGCGACTCAATATCATTCGTGCTTTGTAGGCCCAACCGAGACATTTCTTGCACACTTTAACAGTAGATGTGATCAGCAAGTGCTAAATAATACGCGTTCTCATAATACTGCTTGTGTTATTTAATTATAATGCACACCTAAATCGTTAGGCCTACATTGCGTTTACTCCGGCAAATGAACGCTGATGACATGCACGCGCTCGCTTGCTCACTCACACACGCAGACGATCTTCAAAACAAAGGTCACGTGACTATGACATGTGCTTCCAGATTTTTCTCATGTTGCTGGATATGATCTTGCACAGATTTGAACCTAAATTGTTCTTAATACGGACTACACAGGAACTTAAAATCTTGGGGACACTATTTGGAAAACTTAAGTGAGGATTTCAGGCAATTTGTTGAGTCGAAACCATATCTTTAGTCAAGCTGCCCTGTCTACGATCGCGAGGCAGCGGCGCATCGGTTAGTTTTGCCCTGGGATTTCAGGACAATTTTCTGTAAAGTGATCGTAATTTAACAAAGAAATTTGAAAGCAATGCGCCACCGTTTTGTAGAAAGTCTGTCAGAGGCTACAGATACATCACATAGCGTTAATTTGATGAATCCTAGCTTCCGATTTCACCCATTTTAGAGACCGCTTTTCAAGCTTCTTGAGTAACAATATTCAATAAGCGCCACACCCCTGAAACGAATTTTACTAAACGCCTCAGGCGCCTTCACGGCGAATACGGTACTGTCTACTGCCTCTTAGTGAAGTGAAGTATGTTCACTGTTGGTAAAATCAGGCTCTAATTAGATGCTGAGGGCTGAAGTACCAAGCCAGCCAAAGTTTTAAACCTGGCGCAGAAATTTTTAAACTTGACACGCTTTCCCCAAACTCGACGCGCTTTCCTCAAACTCGACGCGGCAAAATCCAAACTCGTTACTGCGTCGAGTCAAAACAGGTCATGGAGAAAACTGGGTTAATTGGTACGAGCAGCGCCATCTTATGGCGGTAAAGCCCTTGGTCGAGTGGAAACCTTTTGCCACTTTCATGGTCACAGTCAGATTGTGGCTGTATCCTGCCACGTACTGGTATGCTAGAACCAGTTTTGTGATATTTCACTCTCACGCACTTGAAAACACAAAACTAGAAACTTACAGAAAAGTGTCTTTTCACTGATGAACTTGGTGTGTACTCTATCGGAAACAGTCTCAAGCAGACCACACTTGAACTGCTAGTGATCAGGATTATTCACTGAGGTCAACAACACTGTCAGAAGAACAGTTGGTACTTGGTGATGTGTGAAAGCATAAAAGAGTATAGTCATAAAAACAGTCCAGTAAATAAATATCAAAAAAATTCCCTTCTAAGCAAAAAAAATTGAATGACACAAAAAATCCCGTCTTGGTAAAGAACACCGTGAAAATTCCCCTCTTAGAAGGTACGGGCAACTTTCCCCTCAGGTGAGTGAGGGCACTGTTATGGTACTTAAGGCAGGTAAGACTAGGCTACCCATAGGGCCCTAATATCCATGTGAGCAATAAACTATCAAATTGTAACCCATTGAGATAGAATAAATTGTCTAGGTAAGGAGGAGTCTACTGAAGCCAGATTCACTGCCGAGCTAAATGTAACAGTGATTTTCAAGTGCTTAAACCTTAACTTGTTTCAACTATTCAATATTGCTCCTAAACTGATGCAAGAATTTGAAATTCATTAAAAAATGCACATTTTATTTCAAGAAGAATGGATGAGTAGAGTACTGTATTCTCTTCCAGATGAATCTATACTAAATTTTTATTCGTTTTCAAAAATATACGACTTTAATTGTCATGTGGAACTGCTGTAGGGAACAAACTTCCTAAGAATTAAATATACAGTCTGTTGCCCACCTTCACACACGTCTGGGCCTTACTACCACGTCACTCTCTATATATGGTTCTAATGACTAGATTTTAAAAATTCAAAGACAATAAAGTCTACATATTTGTCACAGATATTACAGATATATTACCTTCAAAAGTGCAAGTGCGTCAAGATGAAAAAGTAAATATCTCGGGCAATTTTAGGTCACTCATTTGTGTGCTGCAGCATACATCTACCTGCAGCCCAATAGTGATAAGATCGCTCATTAGTATGTTGGAGCATGCAGCAGTCATTGATGATGTTAACCTGCAATATGTTAAGTCCTAGCAGTGGGCCGGCCTTCAAACTGAAAATTCTGAAAAGTAGGGGATGGGCCCTTTGGCAAACAGTGGGAGCTTGTTCAAAAGCAAGGTTGAAGTTAGATTAGCATGGGCAATAACCAGAGTGTTTACGGTATTCTCAAATTTTTTATTTGGCTGCTAATATCTTTGGTTGAAGTGTGCTGATGTCATAAGTCGGCATTTGGTGTAGTTTCCACTATTTCCATCAAAGTAACCAGCCTTTGAAAAATAGAAAAAACAAGAACTTTGGTTATTTTTGTGTCAAAGAAGTGAAGAGTTATCGTAATTACTTAGAGGTATCTTCCAAACTGACAGTATGTTATTTCGCAAGACCATGCAACTTATTCAGTCATGTCTTGGGCAATAACGAACAGCTTAGTCACTTCATTGTGAGGAAGGAACTAGTTGAGACTTAGTCTCATAATAGTACCGTAATCTAATTAAAGTGTTTGATTTCGTAACAAAAATTGTGAGAAGTTGGGTTATGATATCTACAGTGCAATACGCATACCAT
Organism: Phoronis australis; assembly: GCA_002633005.1. Lineage (NCBI taxonomy): Eukaryota > Metazoa > Phoronida > Phoronidae > Phoronis > Phoronis australis. The sequence continues at coordinate 548,556 of NMRA01000107.1, read as the reverse complement.
TTCCCTATAAGGTCAATATAACCAATTCGGTCCCTGATGATCGCATATTGGTGGCACTTGTGTACATTGAATATGAAATCGTTAAACAGTGATATAAAGACACTGTTGCACTTTCTTAGGTTTTCAAGAACAGCGAACAAGTTGGTGGGTTGTGGAAATTGGGTGCGGGTGGAATGGGTGGCGATTTGGGGCCGAATAAGGTGGAGATTGGTATCAAGGAGATGTGGGAAGGGGGGAGGGGGTGGAGAAGTGGTGACAACATAGGACGAAGAGAGTGATCTGAATCTGATCTGATTGGCTACTGTGAATTAAGTTGGCAATAAACTTATACTTTACTAAGTCATTGTTGGGGATACTTGTGGATCACAATGTGGGACGCAGGGTGATGTTTCCATCAAGGGGCTACTGCAAGAGTTTTAGGCCTACATTCGCAGGGGAGGATGGGGAGGGTCGGGGTGGGGATGGTGCTTTACCTATGAAAAGGGTTTTGTATTTCATTATCTCATAGCATAGTAATTAGGTCAGTGTTGAGGAAAAGGCATGGATTCAATTTTAATATTTGGTGAAAAAGTATTTTGTTACATTAAATCCCTACAAAGGCATCATGTCAAGCCAATTTGTTATGGTGAAATAAAAGACTATTCAAGCTGGACCAACAAGTGGGTCATATCAAACTTGAATGGGTATAGTTCTAAATTTTACCTTATTTGACCTAGTAGGAGTGGACATTACACACAAAATAAACTGTACACACAAAATAGTATGGGTAAATTTTACACGTGTGTTCCCTGTAGAATTTGTGACTTGCCGTTGTCTGGGGTTTTGAGAACTCAACTGGAGTAGAGGTGAACATGGGCCTCCTTCAGCAAGAGATTAATGATCACGTGCAAAAGAAATGTTACTCCAGGTAAGAAAATTTTACCCAAGGTCCTGTCATGGTTAGAATGTCTTCTAAAAGATCACAAATCAACATCACTCACTCGGACACACTGCTGTGGCAGGTCATATACTTCTAAGCTTACAATTTGCAATTTCTTCTAACTCAGCAGCCCCATGCCAACGGGAACATTTGTGGACCTTTCCAAGTGGCATCCCTAGAACTTGGGGAAGTGATGCTGACTGGGGTATGTGCTTCATTGGCTGGGCCTCCACAAAATGCTCGGTTGAGAGCCCAATTCTGGGAATAATTTCCCATTCTTGGGTCACTTTCCCCGAGTTGGCCTGAATGAAATCTCTTATATCACTATATGTTTATTATAGGTGTGTAATGACCATATATCATGTAAAGAGGCTATTAACCATGTCTTTGTTGTGTCGAAAACTTTCTTCCTAGGCATGTATGCTTTTGAAACGACATTATGAAGTTTTTCTCATATGTTAGAAGTAAACAAATCTAACGTCATGATGTCAGTATCTTCAATTTTAAATGCTGAAATGTTGCCGCCTCGAGCTGAAACTTCATGAGCCAGGTCCGAAGTCATAACAAACATCTGTTGGTTCTTACCAAGTCCAGAGATTATTTCTAAACTGAGTATGCAATGAGATGAAACCATTTTTACACCGGTTATTGACAGAAGGTGCTGGTTTAATGATGCTTTAACATATAACATTAATAACGGAAGAAACACTTTAACCTTCATACTCAGATGCTGATTGCAACTTACTAAAGATTCTGCCATACAATCGAGTTGTTTTTGGAAAGCAGCGTCGGTAGAATGCTTTTTGCGATGGCGTAGTCAGTGTCGGTGACTGAGTCAGTGATGAAATCAAGGTTAATGTGGACTGCCAGAGAAGCGCGGAAGGCCAATAAAATGACGTTATCAAAATTTCAAAACATGAACTTTGAATGTACGTGAAATTTCAGAGACTAGAACTGTAAATCATTCATCATTATGGAAGTGGTTCCAAATTGTTACTTAGTGAAAGGTGAGATTTTGGGGCTTGGAAAGAACTTAAGGGTTTGTTATTGCTTGAGATATAAGGCTATACAAGTTGGCTTGTCATTGGCCAGCATGGGTCTCAACCAATGACATACTATCAGTATGCAAGAACAAAATCTCTTCATGTCTGAGTAATAACGGAACCCGGGTTTATAGCTGCTTTTTACGATATTTTTTTAAAAGGCTAATTGTTTCTGGATAATGTTAATTCTCAAACCATAAAGTGGCTTATTTTATTTCTGTGCAAACGAGTGAGTGCATGATGGACTGACTAGGGCAGGTCCTATCTGATAAACAGAGTGGCTGGGATTTAATCTGACCTTATGAAGTTGGCCATGACAACTACTGTTCATTTAGCAGCCTGGTCACAAAAACGTTGGTCTCTAAATACTTGATCAGTTTCACGTGGGTGCGGGAGGCTTTAATTTCTAGGCGCTTATCGCGGTAACAAATCTGTATGTTGTCGTGACAAGTTTGACAACCCGCGATTTCGCTGGTGCCTGCAGTTGAAGTAGAATATGACCTTCAGAAATGGACTTCTCATGATTTGATAAAGTGACTCGCCAGAGACTGCTAGTACCTGTTGCTGAAGCGTGCACTGTTGAAGATCACAGTGCCATTCCTATGCAAATTGTTCTGTTAGAAGTTTGACCAGCTGCTTTCCAATTTCAAATTACCAGCAAAGTGAGTGTGCGGCATTGTTCAGCCTCGTGAAATATTATTTATTAATAGCTCATCAAACTCCCTAATTAACCACTGGGTAATTAGCACTCTCCTCTGCGGCTCTAAAGTCGAACAGGTGCAATTTGGGTCTAGCCCTATAATTGTCAGTACTATTGAGCAGGCGTCCATGATGTAGACATACTACTACACAACATCAATGGCCTTTCTTTGTTTGTGTTTCAAGGTTTGTGTTTTTTTTTTCTTCTTTTTTAATACGTCCAGATACCTATAGTGGTCGCATTCATATGTTAAAGTCATCTGGTCTGTCATATGCCTCTTGTCCCTTGTATCTGTAAAACCCTTTCTGGAAAATTTTCATGAAAGTTGACAAATGTATTGCTACGGAGTTGATTCAGCAGATAATGACTTTTGGAAGGACCCAACCACTGCTGTGCCCCTTGGCAATTTTGGTATTTTACGTTTACCTTTGTATCTTCAGAACTACTAGGCGGATTTTCATGAATGGTGGCACTCATTCAATTATCTACTTGTTCACCCAAAGTTCACGTTTTATGGCTGGTTAAATCACTCTTAGAAAAATGGCAATATTTGGCTAACTTTGAAATTTTATGGAAGAGTGTTTGCTTTCAAATCGAACCTTCACATATTCTGATTTCTTTAAAAAATCGACTAAACTTTTTGTGTGAAAGTTTGATACAGTCGCTGTTAGTGTCGAAACAATCTCCTTTCTTCAGGTGTGCAGCTATGTAGCAAAACACCGACAGACATAAATAAATTAATTAAAACAGTAGCTATATTTTGAGACTGTATCAAGCTTTCAAACAAAAATTTTAGTGGTGTTTTCAACGAAGTTTGTGTTAACAAAAGGCTGCTACTGAACTATACTGATATTCTGATTTGTGGTCAGTTCTACATTGCACTTTTAACTTGGGATTGTTTTAAATCAGGGTTCAATTTGACAACCTGCCACTTGCCGGTACGACCTTGGATTTTGTTTGGCGTCATACAAATAAGAATTTATCTGTTATTTGCACTTGATTCAAATTTTGCTCAATTTTTTCTGAATTTTTTTTGTCTCGGCACAAATACCGGCACATGCTCAAATTACCACATGAAGGAAACAGACGTGAGTCTGAGGTGTTCTGGAAAAACTGGCAGAGCCTGACCATGACGCATACACAAACAATATGTTCTGATTGGTCACCATATGTGCACACAATATTTTCTATTCGACTGAAATGAAGATTTTCTTATTTCGGCGAGCTCATTTTTTGTTTGACAACCTGGCAATTGTGACAGGTCGCTTTTGTGGAGTTGATGTTATTGTAAGCATCGAGCCCTGAAGATAGCAGTTTTGCGTCAGTTATTATAATTTTTGTCATGAAAAAGACAGAGCATGAAGCTAACGCAAAGGAAATTTAGAAAACTCATGTAGTGCTTGTGGCACTGTCGAACTGAATTTTGAATGGCCATAATGTTCTATACCCTTCGTGTCAATTTTTGCATTTTGGGTCCCTTTTTTGGCTTCAAAAATTTTAGCTGCCAAACCTCTTGAAAGAGTGTCACAAAATTTGGCAGCAGTGTTTTCATTAATTTTGCCAGTTACTGCTGTACTCTGTTATGATATTCCTGTATTGCTTTCACATACCAAGTTTGTTCCTGTGATTTCAAATGATCCAATATGATCCTATCACCTATCTGACTGCCCTTACCCACTTCAGATTGAAGTCACTCAGTGCCTTCCTGTTGACAGACTTATAGTCTTTTTCCAGGGTACCAGTAAAAGATGTGTGTTCTGTGCCACCTAGTGGCCCTTTTTATGTTGCTGATATTACCGTAATCGTTCGGGTTAACGCCCATGCTCAGTTAACCGCCCACCCCTACTTTAGGTGGATTTTCGATTTAACCGCCCACTGCTCGGTTAACCGCCCCCCTCCTATTTTTGAAGATTTCCAATTAAGCGCCCACCTCTCGGTTAAGCGCCCATCCCCTACTTTTGACGATTGGTGATTACCGCCCTGTGCTAATAGGAAACGCGAATCCCCGACCTTTTAGATTAAGATCGATGATAACATTGAGTGCAACGACGGCCTCAGAGACCGCGGTTTAGCAATGTGAATTATGATACCAGTAACAAATTATTGTAACGGGTCATCGATTAACTTCAAAATGTAATACTTGAACACTTTGTCACTTTCTTTTCTTCTCATGTTCGCAAACTTTAGGAACCGCGCTGGCGTCTACACCTCCACTTTCAGCCACAATCTCTGCCGCACTGAGTTATCGACTACAGTGCACTATATAAAAGATGCATTCGAAATAACCAGGTCAGAGAAATGTGACATTGCTTTTGCCAACCCTCTGAATGCGCTTTAGGTTGTAAGCTCTCGGGATTTTGAAGAATTCCCATAAACCGCGAAAAGTTGATAAATTCTTTATATTTTGGTGAGTGTAATTGCCGGGTTATCGAGATCCCCGTCTTTCGAGTACTCTCGTCACGGTAATTTCGTCGCATATAGTAAACCGGGGTTACTTACCCGAACAATTAAGGCTTCGTCTAAGAATTATTTTTACCGAGAATAGATGGTTTCATTTGCTAACAAAAGCTGCGTCTCGCAGTCGAAACGAAAACCGCAACGACGGTTGTTCAAGGTCGACACTGGAATCGGCCGACTTCTTGTTTGCTAAGTCGACCAGTAAAAACGCGAGTGTAGACAGAAACTCGTGTTTGTGTTTTGCAATGTAACTTGGTGGCAATTTTTTGAATGTAGAGTTTGTTAACAAAAAGTTTGTTATTGTATTTAGCCATTGAAAGGCCAGAGTACCGTACATGTCAACTCCACATACCGGCAACATAAACAGGCGAATCGACAGTGCATGGCAGCTGAATAGTTGAACCCGATTTCGTGATTGATTATACATTTTTATGCTTTTTGACCATTCAGACCAGGAGTACATTCTGTTATCTCGAAATGATTTTGAACTGAAATTCGGAACTGCTGGTAGTCCTTGTCTACGTGACCGTCAGTTAAGTTGTTTATTATGGGAGTGCACTGATCACAGGAAAAATGGGTCAGCACGTGACCACAACTGGGTTAAAACGACAGCACAGCTACCGTCTGCTACGCAGGTGAACATGTTCAACGTCTGCGAAGTATAGTGAAATAATGAGCATAATTCGCAATAATCGGTCTCACCTGAGGCGCCATATTATGTAGCAAACTTTCTATGCAAGCGTTCGGAGTTTGACCACACTCTACATTTTCGAAACTATTTGTTAATTAGAGTGCGCAGAGTACGCACTTGGTGGCGATAAAGTTCTTTTCAAAGTGTTAGGCGATCCCAGTATGTGGCTTAGTACGTGTGGTGACTCAGATCATAAGGTAAGATTAACCGCCCAGGGCGGTTGCCTGTCGTAATAAGCGCCCATGTTCAGTTAACCCCCCCCCCCCCCGATTTCTTGAAATTTCACGTTTAAGCGCCCATGTCTGGTTAACCGCCCACCCCCGATTTTTTGGGCTCGCCAATTTAACCGCCCAGGGCGTTAACCCGAACGATTACGGTAACTACATGGAAGCATGCCGTTTGTGGTACAGTCTTGGGTGCATTTCAAGGCTTTGCGTTGCTCTATTTAATTACATCCATTGAAGAAAAATTGTTGACTTGTGTGGGTCATTGTGCAAAGCAGATTCTAAATTGACTATTATGTTGAAATTTTGTGAAAAGTCTTTTGCTATAAACTTGTTATGATTGCCTCATCTGTTTGTAATGCAGTGACCACAAAAAATGGAACAACACTACTTGGATTCAAACGCTTTTTGGATAGTTTTACTCGTTTGCATTGTTATATCATAGCATTGCGTAAAGTGACATAATCTATGGCAATAGTGTATTTGAGATAAGCCTTGAAACAGATTCCAACATATGGCCTGGGCTAGTTAGTATCTTGCTAAAAGCCAACGTGGCAAGTAGCCGAATATTTTAGCATATTTAATTAATAATAAGCCAGCAATTTCGAATAAAATCGTGCCAACACAACATATTTTGCTGCTTTATAGCTGGTCAAAGCGAATAACGTCATCCTACTCAACAATAATTCCAGAAGTGTTTTTAGGGTCTGAAACATATTGTCCTTTTAGTTGAATGTAAATTGTGTAATCACTTAAATGGAAACTAACATCTCAATATATCTCACTTTCTTTGCTCTTCGTGCACTATGTTCTTGGTTCATAATGTTTAATCTATTTATATCTACCGGTGCTCTAAGCTATAATTTAATCTTAGCGTATGGCATCGCCTAGGCAAAATATAGTATTTCAATATCAGTCAAATTTGTGTACCTGGTTTTCGAGTTTAATCTAGGGACTTGAAATTATATTCAATTGGTTAGGTTACAGATAGAGCGTTTGTAAATTCTTCAGGTGATGGCAGATTGTTCAGTTTCTGAAAATTATTGTGTTTGGCGTTCCGTTACCTGTCTTTCTTTGTGAATGTGAGTCCGTACCCGTGTATTTTGGGTGAATGGATCGTGTTTTGTGAGTCCGTTCCCGTGTTTGTGAGTCAGTGAACGGTGTTTGCAGGTACGTGAGTCGTGTTCATGCATCCGTGGGCCGTGTTTATGAGTCCGTTAAACGTGTAGTTTAGGTACCTTGCAAGGGGGACATTACCAATCACAGTATAGTCATCCTTGTTTAGTGTTTTCTCCATGGTTTATGTTATAATACAAAACAGTGAGGAGTTGGCTTTGTGGTGGTAGTGATAGACCGGGATCCCAGAGCTTTTTTGGGCATGAAAAGGTAACCAATTTTCTTTGGTGCCACAGTGCTCTATGGGTATCCTGATGCTTGGAAATGGTCGTCTGGCAGGTTCGCTCTGGTGGGTGTGGTCAGGGGAGCCAAGAGAATGACACTCGAAAATTGAGCTAGATCAACTTTTCTGGTAACCACTTCAAACTGCCTTGGATACCTACTACGTAATCCACTGTATCAAAATTGGCCACTGCCAGACAATTTCAGTGGTGGGGACTACCCGCCAGACGAACATATACAGGGTACAAAAATTGAGCTAGATCAATCCAAGAGGTAACCGCTTGAAACCAGTCGCAAAATTTTCACCGTAAGCCCAGGTATCACGAATGAACACTGCCAGACAAATCTAGTGGTGGGTTACCCCCGCCAGACACGCCCAAATACCAGAATTGAGCTAGGTCAATCCATCAGGTAACCGCTTGAAACCAATTGCACGATGTTCAGCATCACTGAACATGGCACAAAAGTTAGATGCCAGACAATTTCTGCGGTGGGGTGTCCTTGCCAGACGATTATCAAAAAGGGCTAAAATTGAGCTAGATCAATCCAAGAGGTAACCGCTTGAAACCAGTTGCAAAATATTCACGAATAAGCACTGCCAGACAAATCTAGTGGTGGGTTAGCCCCGCCAGACACGCCCAAATACCCGAGTTGAGGTAGATCAACCCACCAGGTAACCGTTTGATAACCAATTGCACAGCATCACTGTACATGGTGCGACAGCGAGATGGCAGGAGTAGAAACAAAATTCATAAAAGCCTATTTGCGCTGAGTAAGCACCAACTTGAGGAACCAAGCACTTTTTACATAAGGTGAGAGATTTTTGTCTGCAAATTTATGTCAGGGCATGAAAAATCAGAAAAATCGCGCCTAATCGGTTGGAGCGACCTCACAACTCTACGCAACAACAACGAAATACTCCACATGATATATTCTAATTCACAATTAAAAACAGAACATAGAAATCCGTCCCGTTTTACCAGTCTAAAGTACGTCCCCCTGTTTTCGGACGAATTTTACCTAAATCCACATCTCATTTGATGTAACTCTTACAACGAGGAATAATCGAAATGGCGTCTTTTGCTGCCGTCTGCGTTATGTATGCACACCAACTACTGTCATTTCCGTTGTACACGTGCTTAACCACGACGAGCTATTTGACATGGGCGTTGAAAGCTGAAAACAACGGAGGTTTCGGGAGATTCTTGACTATTATCGGTGAGTAGTTTTCTAATATAATTGTTCATGAGTGTTGACTGCCAAGTAGTAGCGTGATTTCAAACAGGTGGATTACAATTAGAAAGCCCAAGCTATTTTCTTGGTAAATCGACCTTCACATGTGCCCTGTGACATGCAGTTTTTACTATTTAATGAAAGCTCTGTTCGTTTTGACCGTCATTTCGCTGGGTCCGCATCGATATTTTCCGGTCCCTGAGTTACCTCGTCTCTTAATTCCGCAACTGATATTTTCTCGGGCCTATGTTTCCTAGCGCCGATCCTCTCCCGACGCTATATTCTTTCCCAAATACTGTTTTCTCAGCCCAGATGTCCCTATGTTCCCAAATGGCCATGGTGGGACAGAAGCTGATGTCTCAGCATACACAACTCATAATCTCCTTAAGAAGATCAAAGACCAATTTGGAGGTAGAGATGGGCTGCTTTTCATCTTCGGTCTCAAATCTTGGAACTGCCTAAGTCGAAGAAACCTATTCTAACAACAGTGCAGAATTTGAAATCATGTGCACCAAAGATACCGCAGCAACTTGAACTGTTTTACCGAGCACTTCTCGGTGGCATTACAACATCAAACTCTCAAAGAGAATCCATTGACCGCAAAGTGACCGCAATAGCATCTGACGCCATTTACAACGTTACCCGTTGTAATGTGAGGCCGTGGAAGCACACGTTCCTGGGACTTAGTCTGTCTTCTCTGACAGGTTCAAAACTGTCTTTGCA
>NMRA01000107.1:479726-536067 GCA_002633005.1 Phoronis australis | reverse complement strand
ATAAAGGTCAACCGGGCATGGACCAAATCTCCACTTGCTACTGCCCCACAGCGTTGTTGCATGTGGAGTGTTGCTGGGCATTATGCAAATGGTTTCAAGCGGTTACTTGGTGGGTTGATCTACCTCAACTCGGGTATTTGGGCGTGTCTGGCGGGGCTAACCCACCACTAGATTTGTCTGGCAGTGCTTATTCGTGATACCCGGGGCTACGGTGAATATTTTGCAACTGGTTTCGTGCGGTTACCTCTTGGATTGATCAAGCTCAATTTTAGCCCTTTTTGATAATCGTCTGGCAAGGGCACCCCACCGCAGAAATTGTCTGGCAGCTAACTTTTGTGCCATGTTCAGTGATGCTGAACATTGTGCAATTGGTTTCAAGCGGTTACCTGATGGATTGACCTAGCTCAATTCTGGTATTTGGGCGTGTCTGGCGGGGGCAACCCACCACTAGATTTGTCTGGCTTTACCTCTTGGATTGATCTAGCTCAATTTTTGTACCCTGTATATGTTCGTCTGGCGGGTAGTCCCCACCACTGAAATTGTCTGGCAGTGGCCAATTTTGATACAGTGGATTACGTAGTAGGTATCCAAGGCAGTTTGAAGTGGTTACCAGAAAAGTTGATCTAGCTCAATTTTCGAGTGTCATTCTCTTGGCTCCCTTGACCACACCCACCAGAGCGAACCTGCCAGGCGGCCATTTCCAAGCATCAGGATACCCATAGAGCACTGTGGCACCAAAGAAAATTGGTTACCTTTTCATGCCCAAAAAAGCTCTGGGATCCCGGTCAATGACAACTCACTTTTTCTCGTAACATCAATGAAGCGCAGATATGGCACAAGTTTGTACAAGAAACTCGCACGTTGGTGGACATGACACCAGGTGAGTTTTGTGTCTGTGAAGCTAAGAAACTTTCAATTAAAGTCGCCTGTTTCTATTTTCTTGCTTTTGGGATATTTAATTCATGGTTGTGATAATGCAGTACTATAAAGGAAGGTTTAATGTTGTGGACAGTGTAGCAACTTGTCAAAACAAGGTTAACCCAGGTGTATGGTGGTTTTAAGCTCTTAAATTCCCCAGTTTGCACTTATAAACAGATGTGTTAAGGAGGCAATAAATTGAGCAGGCTGCATGCTTGAAAAGTTTATCAAGTGTCTGTAAATTATACTTCTAATACTGACCATTGAAGCCTGACTAACTTTGTTAAGCCCACAAATCCAGTCTTTGTATCTAGATATAGATATAGATATATCAAGGTACCTAAACTATATAGTTAACAGACTCATAAACATGGTCATAGACGCATGAACCCGACTCACTTACCTCCAAACACTGACTCACAAACACAGGAGCGGACTCACAAAACACGATCCATTCACCCAAACACACGGGACACGGACTCGCATTCACGAAGAAACACGGTTAACGAACTGCCAAACACGGTTTACGGACAAAATATAGATATCAGCCGACCCAGGATGCCGATGAGTCCGTTCCCGTGTTTGTGAGTCAGTGAACTGTGTTTGCATGTACGTGAGTCGTGTTCCTGTGTCCATGACGGTGTTTATGAGTCCGTTAATTGTGTATTTTAGGTACATTGTACATGTACATTTTGGTAGCAGACCTTCTTTTATACATGTTTCATTGAAAAGTAAGCTGTTCTTGGCCTTAGATAGTTTGTTCAACAAACTTTTGTATTGTTTACATAAATGTCTTTCATCAGAAGGCCATTGAAATAATACATCACCGAGTGTGAGTGGCATCACAATTACAAACGCATGAGTATATGTAAAATAACCCACCGTACAAAAATTTCATAGTAAAACAGTTGCAAAACTTCGACTAGACTTGGTCCAGGCAAATAAATGTAAAATTATCAACACTATGGTGTGTTTTACGTGAAACAAGAACAATGATTTTAAGGTTATCTCCAACCTTATTTAGTGGCCTCTATTCTAACTCGTGTATCAAAAAAATACGGTAAGCTTTGTCAACCAGTAAAAGTATATATTTTCTGAAAGAAAAAAGATTAGGGAATATGAAAATACTTTTTGTATTAATGTACCATTATTATTTTCATGTAAAAACCTTTTTAAGTCAAAATTTTACTTCTTAGAAAGGTACATTCATATGAAAATAACCTCTCGATTGATTTCAATGAAACTTTAAAGTTTCTATGAAATCTACCGAGCCGTTTTCGAGAACTCGTGTTCCTAAATTCAAATAAAGTCGATTTGTCGAAGCCAAGAAAAAGCCGATTAAGCTTGGACCAGTAAAAATCTCAGTCTTTGGTTAATTATTTGGTGAAAACTTGTTTTCAGTACACATAACCTATACAAGCCCTAAATATGTTCGGTATTTCAACATTCACTCGCAATGTCAATTAATTTTCAAGTGCGTAATTAACTTAATTATCATTAAAGCGTACCGTTCCCAGCTAAGTCTTACTGTTTTTTGCGACCTATTTGACATACTTTTATATAAATAGGTCACCGTTCATTGTTATGCACATAGCCTGTACACGTCATGTGCTTGGAGACTGATATGAAACCAAGTAAGAAATGGATAAAAAAAATCAATCGGTGGTTAAAGCATCTCGTTAGCTTGAGATCGAAACATTGAAATGTCAGTTTAGTAATTGAATGAAAGAATTAGGGTGAGGATTTATCTCTTTTCACAGAGGCCTGAGGCGATCGTAGCATTCGTTCTCAGCGCCAACGGTAGTATGCATGTAGATGCACAACTCCCTTAGGATCAAAACTACGTTTTGTGTTTGTTTTCCCCGGGCACCATTCTACCATCAATACACCTCGTTTACTCAATGTTATGCCGATTTTGTGAATGAAAGGACTGAGGGTATACAAAGCTGTTCTGTACCTGGCGGGAGATTCGATTTGATTGAAAGCCCTTTAACCTTTGACTTCGGATAAGTAGTAAACAAGTATCCACACGGTTGTGCGGTTCCAAGGTGGTTCTGTTAAATCTTTTTTTTCGCTCCGCAGTATATACTTTGTATTTGAAGTTTCCCGAGAATGAAGATAAGGTATTTTACTAGACACTTGTAAAATATTGTAAGAATGGCCTTTTTTGTGAATAAGGTTTGAGATATACTTAAACACGAATATAAGGTAGCATATATCAGAGTGCAATTTCAGAAAGAATTGTCATGAGAACTAAACTACTATAAAATGTAAAATTAAATGAAATGCATAGGTATCACGAAATATGGACATTATTTATATAACGACAAGGTACGATAGAACCCAGTATCTTGGGAATTTAATTGTCAAGAGTTTCATTTTTTATTATTAACGCTTCGAGAATTTTCAGAAGAAAGGTATCTCATTCGAAATACCTAACAATGATATTGTCAATGATTTTGGAATAGGTCATTGTTATGCACCCACATATTTATATGTGGACCCATTTTGCCGTCATCCCGTCCGTCTAGCGCTCATCTGGCGTCCGTCTAGCATCCGTCCGGCGTCCTCTGCTTTGTCTCCTTTGACGCATGTTCCTGAAATTTTGCACATACGTTCCTTTTATAGATTTGATGGCATGAGCGAACGTTCGGACGGATTGGACTATCGGTGTGCCCCCTAGTGGCAATTTTAGTTTTTTACGTTAACTTCTGTATGACTTCAAAGGTCCTCAACAGATTTTCATAAAATTTGGCATATAAGCATCTGTCATTGAGATGATGCTATCCTCCTGTTTTCAGATGGATTCAAGGTATTTTGCACCACATAGTGGCCTTTTTTGCCGTTTTTGAGTCTGTCTTTTGGAGTCCGCCCATCTTTCAACCAAACCGCTCTACTAGTAAGCATGATTAGGAAATTTGGCATGTATGTTCTTACTATGAAAAAAAGGGCTGACGATGATTTTCCGACAACTTCGACTACTGTGGTGCCTCCTAATGACAATTTTGTTTTTTTTTACGCCCGTGGCTGTATCTCTTAAACCCTCTGCAGGTTTTTTACTAAATTTATTAAGTGTATTTATATGAAGTTGACAACTGATGACGTCGACTATCGGACGACTCTCAAATAATCGAGAGCCCTGTTTTTACACTTGCGACACTTAGCAAGCTGACTAGGTATGACATGTGACATATTTTGAACAAACTCGTTCTTCCCAGCGTCATTCACGCCTTTTACTCCTTGACAAGAAAACTTGTTAGTTTCAAGTCTCTAACAATTTTGATATGATAAATTGTGCGCTGAAAATTGGTAAAGTTAGTAATGAATTAGGAGAGATTCACTGGTATATGGAAATCATAATTTAAACATAGAGTTCATGTTGCATGTTTGAGACAGCTCAACGCAGTTCAGTTTTATCCTCCAGGTAATTTTTAATAGTATTAAAGCACCACTGAACCGGCTCACACCACGTTGCGAATGTAAAAAGTTATTGAGAGACTGGGTTTCGTTTGCCACTGAAAAATGGTCTTCTATTCGTCGTTTTGACGTTGTCACTTGCAGATGACAAGAAGCAGCACCTACATGAGATCTCACTATGAAGCGAGAAATTCCCATTATCAAGAGCGCTAACCGTCTCCTCCCCCCCCTACAGAGTTGAGCATTTCATTCCGGTAAAAGAGTTATTTCAGGGGGAGTGACAGACATGAAATGGGACATTCGCTTGCTATTTTTAGGACTCCGAATCAAAGTATGAACATCACTTATGGCGCGACTTGATTCAAGCTGACTGAGTCGACAAATGAGTGGGTTTCCCGAAATTAATTTTTATTGCTGAATGGACTTAGCTCAACCATTGCCAGTGCCGCTCAGATTTCGCCTATGGGGAGCTGGCCAATGGCTGGTGGAGCCTAGTCACCTAGTCAATGAAGCTATTGTCAAACTCTTTGCATCCTAGGACATTTTACTGGTTCAACGGTCAGAAAGAAAACAATGTTTGAAACTATTGTAGTCCATCTGTGCATGACTTGCCTGTTGATATTAGCAGTGGTGAATGTGGGTCATTTTTACAGCAGATAAATGACTGCATTATTAATACAGTGTGTATCTACAGGATTATGTCTTTGCCAAACACAAATAAAAAGCTGAAAGCCTGTAGTTTCGTTTGTCCATTGCCACTATTCATTCATTGTTCACTATTGCATTGCTGTAAGTTGATGTGGTGTATTCTGGGATTTGTACCCTTAGATTATTGTTTATCCTCTTAGGTTTATTGAAGCTGCCAGATAGAAAAGTGATTTTTGAAAAGTGTGTCAACAACATCCTGTTTCCATAACAGGTCTGTGTGGTTAAATATTAGATAAAACCATTTGATAACTGTATTGGGTCAACCTGTGTTAATCTGATAATTGTCATACAACACTACAACTTACAAACTTAAATTATCCTTAAATTGGCAAACCTATGAAAAAAATTATTGCCAAAATTGCCGTGTTTTCAGAAACTTACCACATTGTTGCAAATGGTCATGATTTTACCAAATGTTGCATGGTAATAGCTATGCCACACAAACCAAATGTTGCATGGTAATAGCTATGCCACACAAACCAAATGTTGCAAGGTAATAGCTATGCCACACAAACCAAATGTTGCATGGTAATAGTCATGCCACACAAACCATGCTAAAGGCATAGTAAATTGTGCTGAAAAGTTGCTTTCGTTGAGAAATTTGACAAAATGAAATGCCACCTGTTTGCCACATTGTGTCCAAAGACTCCAAACTGAAGAATTTTTATTCCAATGAAGATAAAAAGTACTCAAGCGTGGCCATTGATGGTCAACATTTAATTGTTCGTCCTGTGCTCCACACTAAGCTGAATTTTCCTTTCCATTAATGTGTCAGATGTCTTCATTTTAGAGCACCTGAGTGCACCACGCATGCTATAACAGGCCGTGGGATGTGCTTATTGTGATAACCAATCAATAGGCCTTGGAATACATGCTGATTGTGATCACCAATCTACTGGTCATGCAGTATGCTTATTGTGACCACCAATCTACTGGCCATGCAGTATGCTTATTGTGACCACCAATCTTCTGGCCATGCAGTATGCTTATTGTGACCACCAATCTACTGGCCATGCAGTATGCTTATTGTGATCACCAATCTACTGACCATGCAGTATGCTTATTGTGATCACCAATCTACTGACCATGCAGTATGCCGATTGTGATCACCAATCTACTGGCCATGCAGTATGCTTATTGTGATCACCTATCTACTGGCCATGAGATATGCTGATTGTGATCACCAATCTACTGGCCATGAGATATGCTGATTGTGATCACCAATCTACTGGCCATGCAGTATGCTTATTGTGATCACCAATCTACTGACCATGAGATATGCTGATTGTGATCACCAATCTACTGGCCATGCAGTATGCTGATTGTGAACACCAATCTACTGGCCATGAGATATGCTGATTGTGATCACCAATCTACTGGCCATGAGATATGCTGATTGTGATGACCAATCTACTGGCCATGCAGTATGCCGATTGTGATCACCAATCTACTGGCCATGCAGTATGCTTATTGTGATCACCAATCTACTGACCATGAGATATGCTGATTGTGATCACCAATCTACTGGCCATGCAGTATGCTGATTGTGAACACCAATCTACTGGCCATGAGATATGCTGATTGTGATCACCAATCTACTGGCCATGTAATATGCTTATTGGTGAACAGGCCATGGATATGCTTAAAATCTGATCACAAGTCGATGTGAAACTGAATCTTGTTTGATGACGAATTCGCTAACGATTGTCAGCTTGAATTATGATACCTATCAGGAGTCTTACTCAAGCTTGCACAACAATGATTACCAAGTGGTAAGATTTTCTCTGAGCTTTTTCAATGTTTCGAAAGGTGACTGGTCCAACAAGCTTCACGATTTTTTGACAAGCCAGACTTACCTTACTCATCAGCAGTCTTTTTAAAGCTAAATCAGCAATGGTAGGTAATGGGGCAAGGGAATTCAATCTAATGATGTGATGTACTATTAATCTTGATCAAGCTTTTTTAATTTTAGCTAAGTTTGTGACAATGCAAACATATGCCTTGTTATGATATCAACTAATTCGTCTTGATTATGTATAGGTTGAAAACTTGGGAATTACCGTAGTTACAGATCTTGGGACGCCCTTTGTACCACAAATCATGGACTCAAAAACCATGTCAGCCTCTGAAATATAAGTCACTGGCATAACGCAAGGTTCATGAGTGGCAGTTGTCCAAAGGTGAAAATGCTAGCTCTTTTACCAGACAAATTTTCCATGGTTCTTCACAGGTTGTTAAAACAAGGCATCTAGCCATCTTTTATTTTCTGTTGGTGACTTCTTGCTCTCTTTAAATTCTCTAGCTGTCTTTTCTGTCCTCTTTTGATTTGTTTTGCCAGGAAATGGTTACTTGCAATCTTAAATTTGGTTTAGACAATCACTCTTTTGTACTGAAGCTGTGTTAAGGCCCTGTCATACAGACACAACTCCAGTCTGAACGGAGCGTCGACGTAAACTGCGAAGTTAACTGAAACTTTCACACCTGCTTTGGTAGTTAACTGTTATCGAAGTAAACGATAGGTGATGCTGTCGTCATCTAAGCAATCGCAAGGTAGCGGTGACAATTTGAGAACTTATTTTTAATTGGTGATTATTTGAGCAACATATAAGCACCTATTAGCAATGACACTGCCCTTTAATTGTTGACGATAACAGTGGCACCTGGCGATAATTTCGATGGGACCGATGTTGACCGTTCATACCGCACCACAGCATTGACGCTCCTGCTGTTAAATCCACCTGTTTACTGCATAGTTAACGGGTGCTGTTAAATTCGATTCAGGACCATAGATAACCGTTCATACTGACTGCAACTCCCCAAAACATTGAAACATTCACATTGGTATGAGAGAGTCTTTACTGTCTAGTAAGATCGAACAACTGAAGTTTCTTTTAAATTCATCCAATTGTAAGTAATAGAAACACTTCTCCATTGAATATTTCTTGGCCCAGAAATATATAAACTTGCTCACGTCAAGTGAAGCTGTGATCACCATAATCAGTGTGCAGCTCAGGAATTGATACCAACTGCAACAAAAGTTGTGGAACAAACACCTGTGGTGGAATCTCATTAAAACTGAAGCATTGTCCAGTCTTATCTTCTAAAAGGTATGGGCAGCACAGGAAAATATCGATTAACAAATCAAACACAGAATTTATTTACAATCAAGTGGCTCTGAATATTGAGTGATTTGTTTTATATACAACTTACCAATACTGTTGCAAAATGTTTAGAAAATCCCAAGTTTCTAGTAGTATAACTGAATCCTCCAGAAATTCGGTCGGATGTGGTCTGGTGTCTGAGGGCCAGTGCAACATGGGCACTCGTCCGTGTTAGAAATTTTAAGGTGATGCGGGTGAGAAAGGAGCTGCCAGTGGCCAGTTGGTAGCCTGAAGGTGGTGACTTGTTGTAAGTCTACTTGGCAGACATAGCCTTCTTCAGCCCAAAGACGCAGGCATTTCTGAAGTAGCTTGGTAGCAAAGTCTTCACTAAGGTTTAAGACAGTAAGTTATTATATGCAAATGAAACACACACCCATGTACGCACACGCACACGCACACGCACACACACACACACACACACACACACTCCTGCACATATGTAAATAATACAAGTTCACGGTTGATCTAATCTAAATAAGTATTGAGATGGTCTGCTTGCTTGTTCTAATGTATCTTTTTTCCTGGTAGTTATGTTGAACCTGTGATCCATTCTAAGAGGTTTAAAATTACATTTGTATGGAAGGGATTTAGTATGAAAAACAACATAAAAGTTTTTTGCGTATAGATATGTTTGGCAACAACCTAGCATAAAATATATAAGCAACTGCCAGGCAATTGTCACGGCTACCGACAGCATGCTTTATAAGTTGGCTTGGTAGCAAACTGACTTGGGCCTTGTTGGCCGTTAAAAATGTAACGCAGTAAAATCATTCACGCACCTTGATTTTTCAACAAACAAACAAGACTTTGTTTTTCAAAACTGTGATCCTTACCTGAATTGCAATATCACACATCTTTGCTCTACTTTCATTGTCTGGCCAAGGCCAGAGCGACCAAGTCTCCGAGAGTTGCCATATTTCAAGTTTTCAGAGGCTTACCACATTGTTGCACGGGCTCAAAATTTAACCCAAGTGTTATTTCAGGTAATACCTACATCATACAGGCAGAAGTGTAAAAGCAAAGTAAATTTTCTTGGAAGAGTTAATTTTGTTGAGAAATTGAGCAAAATGGTGTTGACCCGGTCCACCATATTGTGTCCCAAGCTGAAGAACTTTTACTGTATATCAGGCAAAACATACTAACTTGAAAAAGTTTGTAGTTAATATTCACCGTTTTCTAAAAATAAAAGCCCACTTTGGTGATGTGGTCAAGCACTACGTCAACATGGTGGAACACCAGGTGGAATGGGAAATGCACTATATATGACTCTTTGACTTGACCCATGTGCTAATTCTGGCGTACAAGACATGCAGAGTTGATAGGAACTAAACTCAATTTCTTTCATTCAGACATTTGAGATGTTCAGAACATGGCTTTATTATTTAAATATCCCACTGCTGAACAAGTTTGGTGGAATGATTGTCTTAAAGAATGTCAAAACCTCTGGAAATATCCCAGTGCAATAAGTGCATACCAGGATGCGGAACGCTATCTACCAACTGCTCTATCACCATTGTATCAGATATTGGCTGTTCTGTCCCTCATCTGCTGTACTATGTGCTGGAGACCCTCGTGTTGTGGAGTGAATATTCTGAGGGTCTAGTGGAATATAGTGTGTTTGTGGTGGAGGCCCCTGTGGAATGGAGTTAATGTTCTAAGGGACTGGTGGAATGTAGTGTGTTTGTGGTGGAAAGTTAACCCTGGTAGAATGCAGTGAATGTTCTAAGGGCCTAGTGGAATGTAGTGTGTGTGTGCTGGATACCCTAAGGCTAATAGAATGTAGTGTTTATGTCAGCTGGAGACCCCTCCCCCCGTGGAACGAAGTGAATGTTCTGAGGGCCTAGTGGAATGTAGTGTGTATGTGCTGGGGACCCTCGTGGAATGGAGTTAATGTTGTGGGGGCCTAGTGGAATGTAGTACTCATCACTTACCAAGTAAGGCTGGTGAATGGCAATCTACATACCTATAATTATGATTATATTGATCATACGATACTTGATGGTTTTTGTAAACAATGGAACTACAGTATGCATTAAACAAACACCTCTTAAACTGCAGACTACAAAATTAAGTCTTATTATAGAGACTATGTCAAAGAGCAGATTCTGTTAAAATATCATCATGCCATCATAGCTTGTCATTCTCTTCCCTTCGTTATCAACAGAGACTGAGGTCAGCTGAGGCTGAGATGTTAAACTTTGTAATAGTGGTTACTGTTACTTGAAACTCAAAGACAACCTGCTCAGAGGCCTATGG
The DNA here is from genome assembly GCA_002633005.1 of Phoronis australis. Lineage (NCBI taxonomy): Eukaryota > Metazoa > Phoronida > Phoronidae > Phoronis > Phoronis australis. The sequence continues at coordinate 525,607 of NMRA01000107.1, read as the reverse complement.
TATGAAAACTGGCATAGACAAACAGAATAGAGATAGACGATTATAGGGTTTAGTCATTTTCCGTTTTAGTTTTGCTGTGTTAAGACCTATCTAGAGACAAAAGCACATCCCAGTTTCTGTCCAAACTTACGTATTATTGTTTCTGTTGACGTGCAGTTTGGGTGAGGATTGGGATTCTACAAAATATTAAAAACTTTATTAGTGTGCACACATGATTTAAGCATTGCAAAGACATTACAGTTATTGAAATGAATGAATTAATAGGAGGTTACACTTATGTCATTTATTACAGAAGCATGTAATATTTTACTCAAAACACAGTGCTAAAACCTGTGTTCAAAGTACTTCACTTTCCACAGTTTGGTCGCTAGAGCGCGCAGCCAATGACTTGCTTCGCTACTGATATGCGTGTTGTAGTGATTTTCTGTTCTTGTGAGAGCTGAGGCATCTCTTAGTATAGAATAGGTCGTCAGGGTAACAACGCACTGGTCTGTCTGACTAATCACCCACATAAACTCTAACCTTTGGAAGTTCAGTGACAAAGTGAGTTTTCTGATAAATTATTGTTTATTTACAGCACTCCTATCAACAATAGTATGAACTTTTACAAAACTGAGCTCCTACATGAACTCTGTTGAGTCTGGGAGATGGCAGATGCCGCCTAATCACCCATTTTTTACGTTTTGTGGTGAATGTGATTAGTCGTATGCACATAGTACAGGGAAAACGTTATCTTATGTGCATAAATGAAGTTTTGCTGAATTTTAACAAAAACCTGAATTTAACATTTGCTCCTCATAGGTGTTTTTAAGCAATTTCCAAAGTGGCTGTATCTACATTTTTATAACCTAGTTTCTCCTCACTGCTGCTGGAAGTTTAGGCAAAGCAGCAAAATATACCTTTGACTAGATCTGTAGCAAAACTTGGTTTTAGTTACAAAACGTTGCTTCAAGAGATTTGAATTGAATGCTTTAAGTCTTAAAACACAATGAATATCATGGTCTTGTTGGCTTTTACTCACCATCTTATTGTATTTTAAGTTTCCAAAGCTGAAGTTTTAAAAGGCATCGTTTTTTAATCGTAATGTTTTTCTGTTCTTTTCTTGGAAGGAATAGCAGGTCTCCTTTTAAAACTATAAAAGTCATATTAGCGTGTTTTAGTTTCCAAGGATGAAAGTTATTGGTATAGAGGTGAAAATTTTACCATGTTTGTTTATTTATGCCTATTTATCCCTATTAGTCAACTCTCAGTTATTAAAAGTTTGTAATTAAGAAATTGTTGTATTTTTTGAAAACCATGGTCCCGAATCTAGGAATTTGAGACCAAAAGTTATCACTTTTTCTCTGAACATAAAATTTATCTCAATTTAGCAGGGAGTATACCTCTTGTGTTTGTCTGCAGGTCCTGTGACAAGTGTGGTTGTTGATGAGCATGGAACATTGAAGTAATGGAGCCAGTGCAAGACCAGGAGATATTGAAAGATTGTTAAGTACCCAAGTGCCCAGGAACTCTTGGTAGGTTTCACCTTCAACTTATCCTCATGTTATTTATAGTGAAAAGAACTGGTTTAGTTTCATCAAAAGTTACTCACGCTCTGCTAGTAAGGCTTAAGAAATTTCGTTAATGGTCCACACAGCTGCTTCGTAAACATACATTGAATCAGACTACAGCGAAGTATATAGTCTAGAGGAATATCTCTACTTGTAGGTTAATCAGATTAATTGTGTTGAGTTTCCTGTGATGTGTTTGCAATAACATGGCATATACGTTTATTGAGTAAAAGGTAAGTATGAGGCAAAATACGTGACTAAAGTCAGTGCTCGATTTGGCAACCTGCAGGTTGCCGATGTGACCTGCAGGTTGTGTTTGGAAACCTGGGAAAAATTCGAAGTCCAGGTCACCAAAAGCAACTTGGCGTTTAGTTAAGCGTTGAGCACTGAAAGTGTTCAAGTAAATGACTGCTTTAATAAGTTCAAGACAAGTAGGGGCATGAGACAAAATACATGATTAATGTGTTAAAAAAGCAGACATAGTTTTAATGGGGGTACATTGGCACTTGTGGCGTGCTTCATGTTAGCATTAAAGTTGAATTGCAATTAAGGAAAAAAATAGAAAGAAATTAAACCAAAGTAGTATTTTTTAATGAAACAATTTTTGCTGTAATAAGAAGACACATGATGACAGGTACTGTGACCTGTGTCAACAGCATTTCAGCCTCAATTAGGAAGTAAATGTTTGTAAGTTACACCCTGTGTAAAACCCCAAAAAATATTTTCTCAATAGATCACTTCCAGTTCAAGTTACACCCTTTTTATAAAACCCCACGAGTATTTTTTCAATAGACCACTTCCAGGTTTCAGAAAAGTGGTACAAAATCGCCATACTTTTGCATAACCTCGCCTAAGGTTTATGAAAACCATGATGAGGTCTTACAAACCTCAGAGGTATGTTCCCGCTGTGCTGCAACAGGATAGCAGTGAGACGCCAAGAGATGTAGAACATCACTCCACTTCGGTTCGTACTGTCTTTCAAAAGGTCTGTTAGTGTGGCCATCGACATCGTCGGAAAACTAGTAGGAAACACTGACAATGTGTGCCAGTTTGATTGTTGATAACATGCTTGGTGCTTTATGATACTGATGAGTCGGATTGTGTTAAAATTAAATGATAAAACAGATGCAAAATATTCACAGCCAGCAAATGTGATTAAGAGGTTTTGTTGATCATGATCAACGTTGGACGGGCTTAATTATGAATTATAGTTTGATGACCTCAGTGAACGCAAGGTTGACAAAATGCTTCTGCTTTTCTCTAATGTTCCTTTCATTCACTTGTTGCACAATGTCACCACTTAAACTAGTTTGTGTAAGAGATTGTCTGTTATACATAGTAACCGGTTTGTGTAAGGGATTGTCTGTTATACACAGTAGCTGGTTTGTGTAGGAGACTGTTGTACATACTTGCTCAAATATCTTGAGGAAATATGTGTTTCCTTAATCTACTCTGCATTCAAAATACATTCCTGCTTGATGCAGTTAGCACCAGTAATAAGTCTAGTATTACCATTGCTGACAATTATAATCATTATTCCTTGATTTCACTAAATGGTGGGATGATACTAAATGGGGAAATGAACCGGCATATTTTTCAAACCTACAAAAATAAGCTTTTGATAACCATGATGTAATTTGTGATTGAAAGAAAGCCAATGCCCGCCACATTTACTGTGTTAATTTTAACTACAGTAATTATAACCTGTACCAGCTTTTACTTGCATTTTTACTTTTTTCTTAAGTAGAGTTGTAGTTAATGTAGGTTTGTGACTTGGATGTGCTGTATTACCTGTGAGTAGATATGTTCCTTAGTGTCAAGAAGATAATGTACATCACACACAGTTATTTTCTGTCGTTAATTTTGCTTATGGTTGCTGAGATGTAAAATACTTTAATTCCACTTTCCAGTTTGCCACGCAAGAATTTAATCCATGTAATGAAGAAACACACACATAAACTATGGGTGAACAAGTCAGTGAAGCGGAGGGATCAGAGTCGAAGGTCACAGACACTGCAAGGTCAAAGAGTTTTGTGTGCACTGTGTGTAATCGCAAATTCCTCCATCGCTATACATTGCAGCTGCACATGCGAGTCCACTCTGGTGATCGACCATACGTTTGTAAGAAGTGCAACATGGCATTTGTCTGGAAGTCGCTGCTAGACCGCCACCTGGCTGTTCACACCGGGAACAAGCCATATAAATGTCGCCATTGTAGTAAGGGCTTTTGTCAGCGCACGAGTCTAGTGCACCATGAACGGACTCACACAGGTGAGAAGCCGTTTGTATGCCAAGTGTGCTCCAAGAGCTTTGCACAGAAAGGTCACCTGAAAGAGCATGCCAAGATTCACAGTGGAGACCGACCATATGTCTGCCACTTCTGCAAGAAGGGCTTCTCATCACGCGGCAACCTGAACCAACATAAGAAGATCCACACTGGTGAACGACCATTCGTCTGTGGTATTTGCTTCCGCAGTTTCACACAGAAGGTTCACCTTAAGGATCATCTGAACCGACATGCCGGTGATGGACAGTTTGTCTGTGACATCTGCTTTCAAGGTTTCGTGACCGTGGCCAGTCTTCAGGAGCATGCCAAGGCACATACTGAAGAGACATTGCACTATTGTGAGACGTGTGGGCGTCATTACTCCAAGGAGGTCTATCTGAAGCAGCACAAGCGATGTCGACCACCCGCAGCACTAGCCGAGTCAGTCTCGGACCTGTCTCCTGCAGACTCCAACAATTCAGTTGAGTTAGAGTCAAAAAACGTGATCATGCCTGCTGCTGTTGAGATGCCAATTGTCACACAGCGTAGGCCTACGACTATGACTGCGTCCAGTAACCCAACATCGCCAAGTCATGGCGTGACCAATGGCATCACATCTTCGTCTACTGCCAGCAGCGTTTCTTGTATTGTTGACGACATTCCGTTGGACCTATCCAGCAAGACAAAACTTGTTAATAACCCATTGGATTTGTCATTAACGACACAATCTCCAAGTGCCAGTGGCCACCACAGTCCTGTACCACAGTTAGTACCGCCTGGCTTTGCACCTAAGCAGTCTATAGTTCCTTTACAAAATGGCTTTGTTGTTCGGCCCATGATGACCCAGCCACCTGTACACAACAGTGCACTGCAGCGACAGCCAAATCTACTTCCTGTTCGACCTCAAGTGCCATCTCAATACACACATGTTCCAGTTGACACTAATCCTTTCACAACCTCTGGTGGTGTTGTTCGAATGGTCAGTCCTGGTCACTTTGTGTCCAATCACACGGTTGTCAATTCCAGGTTTCCAAATGCTGGAAGGCCCCCAGGGAACACTCCTCAGAATGCCATGATTTCTTGCTCACCAACATCCCAAGGCGCCACTTATGCAACACTGTTTCCCAATTACGGTACACCACGGCCAATGGTGTCCCCTTCCAGAAGCCTGCCACCTGGTGTCAGGTATCCTGTGCCTTACCAAACCATGGTGATTGCGCCACCGTCTGTCGTGAACCCCAATGTACCATCCCAACACCTACGTGCAGAAATGCCCTTTGTTAATAATAATCGGCCAGTATTGAAGCAGAATACTAATCCTACTGCCCACAACTATGCCTATGTTACTGTTTCATCTAATAGTGTGGTAACCCAACAAATAGTCCCTCATCCAAGTCCCACTTCATTGGCTAATGGGTTTAACCAACCTTCAGTTAGACAACCTTTATCATCTTTGAATATTTCGCCAAAATGCATGTCATCAAGCCAGGAAACAAACCCAACAGGTTCAATCATAAACAGCATTCCCTGTGGTTTAACTCATGAGAACAGGGAGACTGTAACAAGGTCTGTCTACTGTCAAACATCCCCACTTCACCGGGACATGATGAGTGAAGATGAACAGTCATCAGTCATGACCCTTAAAAACCGTACATTTGTTCTGGAAACTGAACTGAAGTGCATGCGGGAGGCAATGATGAGGAAGGAGGAGGAGTGTGCCCAGACAATGGCAAACTTACGCAAGGGTGTAGTGCAACTGATGGGCATGCTTGACCCAGAGTTGGTGATGGATATGAAGAAGGCCACAGGTGAAGAAGTGGACAGTAAGCTCAGTAATTTGATATTGAGTTTAAAGCAGATGGACTGATGATACAGAGCGGTTTGTACTTGTCTGTCCATGCGTCGTTGTTAAAGGGGAGATAATCACTAAATTTGGCATTGTCAGTATTTTTAGATATGTTTTTACCTTTTTGTGGTTTGGGTTTTTTATGATGTGCTGTTATGAACTTATGTTGGTTAAGTAGATAATGACCCTGGACATGTCTTCTGTATGTGTGGGTGAGTAAGCTCTTTAAATCTGGACCCAAGGTCAACTTGTTTGAACACTAAGAGCCACTTACCTTTAAAGATATCTATCATTGCTTAAACTATCTGTCATGCTTTTACATTTCATCATCATCTTTATACCTTCCTTGATAACATTGTATATCTCAACTGGGAATTCACGTTTCAGAACCAGTATATATACAAACACAAATTTGCTGACATCACGGACCTGAGAGTGACGTATTAAGACTTCAATGTTGGATAATTGCATTATGGTTGGTCTTTAGAACAGTACACAATAACAATAAGAGCTCAGTTAATAGTTACTCGTTTAAGTCATGTAGGACCCTAGAAAATGTCCAAATTTGCCTAATTTTGAAACATCATATCTCAGAGGGCTGTCAAACACAGGACTGCAGATTACATCTTTGATATGTAAAGCAAGTCATTGTTTTGCTATTGGACTTTTTTCTTTTTGCTAAATTTTACAAAATCACGATCATGTGACAAATTGGTATGAAGGTAAAAAAAGTCTGAAGGTTTTCTACTTTCTGACAATACATACTTTTACAGTGCTAATTTCTATACTTTTCTAGATATTTGGTTAAAAGTAAGATGCAACATAACTTTAAGACATTTACAGACAGTGGCAGTGAATTCCTAATTACATACATAGCTGCTTGTAAGTCAGGGTTGTTGTTGATGCCAAAATTATGCCCACTGGCACTGTAAAGACAGAGAATGGCCATTGTGTTGTAATGGCTTGTATTTGTGGTATTTGAAAATTTACTGCTGTTCAAAGATATGTAAGCTGACTTGATTTATCATAGTTTTTTGTACTTTGTTGTTTTTTTTCAGTCATTTAAATGGCATTGATAGTGTGCAGTTCATTCATTCACCACAGAAATGTTGTGAATATAGGCATTGAAATACTTAAGTTATAGTCTGTAATGATTGGTCAGTAGGCATTGAAATTCCTATAGTCTGTAATGATTGGTCAGTAAAAATAGTTTAAGTTTACATGCAAAGACCTTGTTGAAAATTTGTTTATTTTAATGCATGGCATTGATAATGTGTGCTCTTGGGCATTGTATTGTTTTTCTAATCAATTTAATTACTTTTGACATAAATTTCAGCTGATATCAACTACAAAATTTCAAATGTGGCACATCGCGTTGTACTAAGAGAAATTTGAAGGAATCGATGTGACTTGACTGCCTATCGAAACTGTAAATAGTAAAAATGATAAGTATAATGATAATGATTGTAGTAGGGATGTGCTTGGAGAATATGAAATTATTGGCTCTCATGTGCTGGTGTTGCTATCAACAGTTGACCTGACAAAAACAGTGTTTCTTTTTCTGCCATACTTGTATGCGGAAAGTTGAAGGACACGAATATTTGTCAAAACATTAAACACAAACTTGTTGCTTTTACTATATCCGAAGACAATTATCGATTTTTACACGTGTATCATTTGAAGGGTCTATAAACCAACCTTCCTTCACGAAAACTGATTTTTGACTTAGGCCACTTACCTACCATTATGACATGAGTCTCGATTTGTTCCCTAGTCAAAATAGGTGTGATTCTGACATTTAGTTAATGCGTGAGACCAAGGTCCACAAGTTGACTTGTTGCGGCATGTCATTTTATTCACTGTGCATGGGACACACTATGGCAGATAGGTAAATTTACATTTTGTCAAATTTCTCAACAAAAATAACTTTTCAGGAAAATTTACTTTGCTTACAGCATGGTTTGTATGCTGTAGCTAATAGGAAACGACATTTGAAAAAATTTTGAGCATTTGCAACACTATGGTAAGCCTCTGAAAAATAGAAATATGGCAATTTTAGCAATTATTTTTTCCCATATTGAAGGGTTTTTACCGTAAGTGGTCTAAATCAAAATGTAGTTTCTTTGACGAAATGCGAATTATTACCACGTTCACCTGTGAAGTCTTTGTATACAAGTTCGCAACATTAATGATTATTGATGTCATATTTACTATATGCATGGGCTTTTTGCAAATTTCAAGAGCTGAAGCTATCAGTTTTTTGTGGTAAAATCTCATCAGTTTGGTACACAATATGGCTGATGACATACTTTATTTCTTAATTTTTTCATGACTGACAACTAGCATTATTTTATACGGTTTTCATGATCTGTAATGAATATAGACAATGCTTTCAAAAATTTGCAGGTATTCCTATCAGTGTTTGAATCCTTTGAGAAATGGACAAAGAGCATTTCTAGCAATTAGGTGTATCGGAAATTGGTTAGATTTCACCGCATGGAAGTTGTGCTATCACTGCTGTTTGAAGCTGTGATGAGCTAGGTTCCTGTAAAATTTCCAGTCTAATCAAAATGTGGAAGCTTATAAGCATCTTTCATCCCTAATCCATCCCCAGAGAGTTGTTTTTCAACCAATGTGTTATCACTAGGCCAGCTCAGACTAATCAATTCATCTTATCACCTTTGCTTAATATTTGGTTGCTGAAAGAGTGGGTTGGGTACTGGATATTTGACCTCATGATAGAATGCTTGATGAGGTCATAACTCAGTACTATGTACTTTGTCAAGACACCTGTTTGCACCTCTGTTGGTTTTATGGTTTTATTCTTTGAGATTGTTTTGTTTACCTTATGTCTTGTTAAGGCCTAGTATTGAACAATGTCCCACCTATTAACAACTTAACAGGCTTTGAAAAGATAACTTGCTTTGCTGTATATTTTGCTTTGCTTTGTACTTGGATTTCTATAGACAGACATTGTTTGGCTATTTTTTTAATGTAGAGTGAAAATCCATATTATCTTAGATGTCTTTCATGTCAAAAACTGGAGATCAACCAGCCTCTCACTACAAACAGTGGGAACCAGCAAGTGACATGTAACTCACATTGGAGCGGTGCTTACTTATGGCGCCATTAAGCTGGTGCATTGTGTCAAAAAAGTTTTGATTTGGGGCACTTAACATTATAAAATTGGTCTCAAATTCTATTCTACTCTGCCAGAAATTATCTCTGGGCTTGGAAAGAACCGATAATTATTTTTTTCTTCAGATCTGATTGGATAATGAGCTGTCAGATCTGTCCATCTTCAGATCTGATTGGATAATGAGCTGTCAGTTCTGTCCATCTCCAGAAGTCACGCCCATTTTGACTGTGGCGTGATTGGAGACCATTTTGTAACTATAAGGGCCCTAAATCAAAATGTTTTTGGTTTAATGCTGCGTTAAGTATCTATGACAAATCTTCACACAGCACACACTGTGGTGGAGTAGTGAAATTTTATTCTATTAATTTTATTTTTCAACAAAATAAAGATAAGGAAATTTCAGTTCTATTCCTAAATTAGTTAGACAGTGCTGTGGTGGATGGTTAAGCGCAGCAAGTTAACCGACATTTGAAAGATGGAGAAATGACAATCTTGACAAATATTTGGATGAAGTGTTACTGGTGGCGAGTACTTTTTAATATAGTTTGGGAATTTTGAAATGTGTTACGAAAAATATTTTTGTTCTTTACGACATGTCAAGAGTGCCTAGTAAACTGGAGAAAGATGAAGAATGAGTCACATTTTTCGGCAGTGAAGAAAAACAATTTTACGTGACTAAGAATGAGTAGACAAAAATGGGTTGACTCAAATAAGACACTGTTTCAATCTCTCTCTAGAAAGAAGTTGCAATTTTGCCAATTCATTCAACCTATGGAAATATGTCTTCACTTTTGGTAACGGCGTTGTGACATATTGTAAGGTCACCATTAGCCAGGTTTTGGTATTGATTGCCATTCACTCAGTGCCATGGTTATTATTGATTATTATTGAACTCTCATGGATTTGATCAGTGTGCAGTAATTGGCTTTGAGTTTTTAATGCCTTGTGGTCAGGTTGTTTATATATGACTGAGTAGGCCTGTTCAAGTCTTCAGACCATAGCTTGTTAAACAATATCCAGTGCCATTCAGAGAGCGTTGCGTAGACCTATAGTTTCTTACGAGAGCAAAATCACATGAGTGCAAAGCGAGTGTGCTTGGAATATTCCTAGCTTGTCCCAGCAATATGGTGGCCAGCAAACTGGTTGGTTAGCGGCTATGTCAGAGCGTTAAACTGTGTGGTGGAACTCACTGTTTTCATTCCATAAGCAAAGATTTTTCGCGTGCGAGCCCAAAATAATGTCTTGCGGTCTACAGAATGCGACCCAGCTTGCTGGATCAAGACCTGTGCAAAACTGGAATTGTCCATGCACACAGCTGTAGTGTATTGTGAGGCTTGAGCTGTACTGAGCCTAAGTAATGTTATTCAAGCTTGAATTGTTCTCTTACTTGACAATTGTTGCCTTGTTGCAACAGCTATTCAAGCAGAGTTGTTTTTGTAGAGTTGATAGTGTATTGGGGTTATCCAGGTTATTGTACAGGTATGTGTGAGAGAAAACAAAGGCATAAATGCTGAGAACACATGCTTTGTTTTGATGTGACTATTGTTTGGGACACCTGGTTCCACTTGCATAGCTTAATCCATAACAGTATTCACCTGTAGATGTCTACTGCCACTCACCTGGGCAGACTTGTTTATGTATGGGATGTGACAATATAGAATTTATTTTTTTCACTGTCAATACACCTGTCCTGTAAATGTTAACTAATAATTGATCTGTATGTTGGTACACTTAAGTTTATGAGAATTGCAAACATTCCATTGGTGAAGTACTCAGTTGGCTAAGTCACACATAGCACCCTGCCTGTTTCCATCTTAAAATGAGCCTACATAGGTTTTGTTAACGTGCTGAGTTATTTTAGTAATAAATCAACGTTTCATCGAAGAAGCGAACTTTCGGTTTAGACCTCACCATTGTGAATTGGTCTCTGCTTGTTCCTTACTCTGATGAGAAGTGATTTCTGGGGTTGCAAAGAGCTGTCACTTTGTTATATCTTGAGACTATGCTCGACACATAAAATGTCACGCCATGACAACTTGCTTGGCATAATCTCAAACAATTACAATCTGTTGCTTCCAGTATGACTATGGGACAATTTGAGAACAATTTCGTTATGACAAAAGTTGATTTTTGTAATGGAATGCGGGTTTATTGCTTACCATGTACCGATTTGGTTCATGGATTTTTTTTCTGAACCTTGCGCCACTGTTGCAAACTTGATTTATAAATACGTTTGCAGATTTTAACCGGGGTGCTGTGTGTTTGACTACACAGTTGTTTAGGGACTGGAAAAGCATGTGCTCCTTGCATTGTTGGAACTAGTTATTGGTGAGCACTGTTGTGATGTTTGAGTGTCGAGGACTGTTGTACAAGGAGTTGATAATCACTTGGCTGTGTAAAGCTTGTCTTTCTGTTGATTGTATTTTAATATGTAAAAACTATGGGATTGTGTGGAGAAGCCTGTCAGGATATTCACGAGCGTTCATAGATTCACCGTTGCTCTTTTATTTCTTAAATGCAGAGTGCATCGATACAAATTTCACCTGATGCTCTCCAACAGCAATACGCAAAAAGATCTGAATGGGATTTCTTCAGTAATGTGTCTTCAAATCTAGTGTTCAATGAGCCACTTGATATTCACTGGGGGTAGGGGTATTTATGAATAAGCCGAGAATACCAAAACATTCTTCAACACATGGGTACTCGCAGGATAAGATGAGAACATCACCTGAAGGCATGCATTTCTGCTGATAGAACTTACGTGTGTATAGCGCCACCTAGTGAATGTTGTCTTTCTCTTTGCACCCTCACTCTCACAACTAAATTACTGCGTCTGGCCGAGTTCCGCAAATCCCTAGTTTTCTCATTACCTTAGCTTGCTTCAGAACTCACTCGGGTGTTTATATATGTATGTATATGCAAGTTAAGTCATTGAAGACAAAGTGCTGTTTTGGTTGGTCTTAGATATATATGTGTGCTTGTATGTATTTACAAAGTACAGAATTGTTTATAGTGTGTATCAATGTGTGGAATTTTATTTTTGAATTGTGTATCTTCATGAATCAGATGGCCAGTACTTTAATATTCAGTTGTTTATTGAATTCTGGATGAACTGCTGTTCTTCTCAAGGAGATGACGTGTAAAATTTAGAATAAATTGCTGACAATTGTTATCTGACGTTTCCATTCACCAGCTACCATTAGTATGTCCAACCTTAAAAAACATTTCCTCCTGATGAGCCACCAAGAAACCAAAAATCAAAACTAGAACATTCAACTCGACAAAATCGACATTGAAATTTTCTTTATACCCATTGCCATGAAGAACATTCTGAACCTATGAATCAAAAACACTCCCGAATGGCCAAGTGCCCTTCCAAAATTTGACCATTTCAATTTCATTGTACAAGGTATGCAAGCCATATATAGCAACCCCAAAGTCGATTAGTGGACATTAGCCCCATTGCAAAACATGAGTGACCATAAGTTCAGAGTTGTTTACGTTGCAGCCTGCCACTAATTTGGTTACAATTACCACCTGCACTAACTACATAAGAATAGAGTTCACTTAGCAGCAGATACATTTTATTATATAAAAGACGCATACAACGGCACTGACAGGCAACAATTTTTGACTTTGAGTATTACATATTAACTTGTCACTTCCCTCTGCCAGGGCTGTTTTGACCACAAGGGTCTAGTAACGCTATCCAGTGAACACAATGTATGTTCAAGAAGTTATCAGAATGTTAATACATCCTATTTGTTCCTTAAATTACCAGATGTACTTTTCCTATTATTCTGTTAATAATAAATAAATGTCTAGTACGGATGATTGTGAGCGATTTCAGCGGACCATAAGTTCAGACTAACAGACCCAGTTGAACACCACTTGTCAGTGTCAGACTATTGTATTGAACTTTAATCTGGTGGTTCTGTCATCATGGCTACGTGCATTTCATGGCGCCCTTGTAACAAAAGCAAACTACGCATTTCATAGGTAATGACTTAATTGCCCACAAAATATCGAGACTTGGATGGTGATCAATTCTCAATTTACACACACTCTAGATCATACATAGTGTGCAGTTTAACAGGGTTCAAAGTTCAAATGATATTCTGACTCCAAACTACACTCCCACTTCAAATCGCCCATCAATTGACCTATCCCCAGGATTTTGAGTGACAGCTTAACTGACCAATCAGAACATTGCCCGGTAGAACTTATTGTCTGTCGGGCAGAGCTTGAGATAGGTCAATGCACAGTGAACTACACAGATGCTACACATCAACATCACAATTGTAAAAGGCACACAACTTCAAACACACAACGCATGACTAGTGCATGGTATAAAATGTTAGTCAACACCTTAACAAACAAACCCTCACTAGCACTTCGTCTTAAAGTATCATTAGTCAATACCTCAACAAACAAACCCTCACTAGCACTTCGTCTTAAAGTATCGTTAGTGAATACCTTAACAAACAAACCCTCACTAGCACTTCGTCTTAAAGTATCATTAGTCAATACCTTAACAAACAAACCCTCACTAGCACTTGGTCTTAAAGTATCGTTAGTGAATACCTTAACAAACAAACCCTCACTAGCACTTCGTCTTAAAGTATCATTAGTCAATACCTTAACAAACAAACCCTCACTAGCACTTCGTCTTAAAGTATCGTTAGTGAATACCTTAACAAACAAACCCTCACTAGCACTTCGTCTTAAAGTATCATTAGTCAACACCTTAACAAACAAACCCTCACTGGCACTTCGTCTTAAAGTATCGTTAGTCAATACCTCAGTCAGCCAAATTAATAACACCAAAAACGTAAGAAATGAAGCACCAAACATTACACACAAATCCCACAATATTCACACGACATGGTACATCACATGATCAATGTTAAATAATTCTAGCTAAGTACAATAAGTGATAAAAATAATTATTCCCAAAATTCCCAGCAATTACAAAATATATTTGCTGACCATGGTCGTCACACATTGAGAAGTGCATGTCTCCACGTTACTAACCACCATATCTACAGTTAACGATCTGCCAAACACAGAAACACCGAGTTTCAATTAAAACATATATACGCACTAAAATATGACATACAACTCTCCGTGTTCCATGCCACTCAGAAACAAACTTTATTTAACCAACTTACCACTGTAAAATAAAATTGGTTTCAACTTGTTCCTTATTCGGAAGTGATTTCAGGGTTTGCTTGGAACTGACAGTTCCAGTCGTTATTATACTTGAAACTAAGATCACAACATAAAATGACAACTATCAATCACCTCCAGTTTGACTAAGGAAGAATTTGATACCGATATCATAAGGGTAACTTGTCTAAATCATAAGTTTTTAATGAGGCAGGTTTATAGCTACTTTAAAGAGATTCTTCTTTCTGTCATAATTTTCAATTCAACAAGGAGGCACTAATCATACGATAAAAATACATTCTTGATTATAGACAAAAGATAATTTTCATCAAATATCTGACACAAAAGGAAATCAGGGTTACAATAGATTTTTCGACGGATTCACATCATTTGAATGTAAAAACACATTCCGTAGACAATGAAACACAATAAAAATTAGAAAAATGGTGGGATGGTTATAGAAACACGTTTCAACAGGAATTGTTCACCTGGCTCTCATTGACTACATAGATAACAGTAATTGTAAAGTGGCATAGGTCTTCAGTGTTTTATAGCATCTCTTTTCCGCAACCCTGTATTCATGTGCGGTCTACTTGTTAATGATCAGTCCTGTAAACCCTGTATGCTATGAATTATGGGATTGTTAGGGAATTGTGAGTAGTAATAAAGATGGCTTGAAACCATGCGGATGTGCTCTTTGTAGTTCTGCCCCTTATATAACATCCAGCAATTGGATTTTGAGTGAAGGCTTAACCGACCAATCAGGACACAGTATTCTTGTCACACCTTCATTTTCAAGCCACCATTTTACCCGACAAACAACACATTGCCGGGTAAACCTTATCGTTTGTTTGATGACGTTTTGCAAGGGGGCGGAGCTTGCGATAGGTCAGTTGTTTTCATGCATCTTGTCTCTGTATTCATGGTCAATGAGCAAACACACTGGCCGTTGATAGTCAGACCCCAGTATAGTTGTAAAGTGTTCCAACAGTTATAGTGAATGCACAAACAAGATCCTGGGAATCCTATGTTAAGCAGACTTCACAACTTCACTACTTGTTGTATGCAAAACAAAAAAATGACTAGTTGTAAAGGGCCAAGCAAAAGTATTTAGAGATGAAATATATCTCGTAGATTTCTAGGGACTAGCATTTTTGGTGCAACATCTAAACCACTGGCTTTCCTGTTATTAAAGTTCAGTAGAAAATGACAACCAAAGTTTAAAGATTGTCCATTTAGTTTTATCTACAAAATCCTCTAGCCACCAGGAGTATTTTCAGTGGAAAATGGACACCGAATACAAGAAAAAAACAATGTTTTTTTAAGGGACTAGAGCAGAAATTAAACATCCACTGAGCTGAGACTTGGTTAAACCCATACGCTAACAGCTACAAAACAAGTGCTTAAACAATTGTGACAGAGGATCACTCGAACAGACATAGTAAATCAGGTCTAACAAACACATTAGAAGTCGGATTTCTTAATTCTAAATGAGAAATTTTATTATGTGACTATCAACTCTCGTGTCCTGTTACATATAACTCCAGCAAGACCACAACAGCCAGATAAACATTATCACTCACATAAAATCCCTCATTGGCAGAACATGAATTGAAATATTTAACAAACCATTTAAAACCCACCATCCAAACTGGCCACTCAAGCCTTAAACATGACGATCAATATTACCAAATGACTGGTTTGCCTTTGTATCCTAAATGACAATATTCACAACCAAACATAAATTTAAGGCGGCAAGATTACATTTCTTTGTTAACCCGATTCCACCTGTATCTGCTCTGCTTTCAATGGCTGTGCCTCCACTGCTTCCATTTCTTCACCATCCACTTTATCTTCAGCGTCGTCTGCTTTCTTTTTGCGTTTGTTCAGTTTCTCCAATGCCTCGCTACTGTTCTTGACAAACTCCTGATGAAAAAAGTCAAGATAACCGTGCAAAAGATGCAGTTAGGTAACCCAACATGCAGACACAATTATAATGATTGTTCTCCTGAGCAAATAAAAGGTGTGATGGCCATTTCATTTGATGATAAATTGGCAAGACCTTAAGATTTGACAGTTGTAAAAATTAGCAACAAGGAAACATAATACGCTAAACACTTGTGCACTCAGGGCTTCAACGTTTAGCAAAATATCTGCAAAACTACAGAATGAAACTCGGCAAAAGTGTATATTTTCTGAAAGTAGAAATCGAGGAGTCAGTGTGACCTAGAGTGATAGGTACCGGATTTCTTTACTCGAGTTTGTGGGTTCAAGTCTCGCTGGGCCACACTTCTAGACCCTTGAGTCAGGTTTCTAGCTCCTCAGCTCGGTTTTAACGATATACTAATAAAGCACAAAAATAGTTCTAGGCGATCAGCCAGTAGTGCAATGGGCCCACATGCACGGCCTGCGCACGTCTGGTACAACATATACCAGACCGCCTGTAATTATTTTTTTTTGAAAGTAAAAATTCCATAGAATTTTTTACTTTATAACTATCTGCCATTAATTAGGTCACGTAACCTTGTTTTTAAGAAAATTCAGCTAATAAGAAAGGTACATTCATAGGAAAAGAACAGGATCAACATCATGACCCAATTTCACATGATGTCAAGTGTTCAAGATAAAATCTCAAAAACCCTGCAGTTAGTTTGTCTAAATTATTATTTCCTTTTTTATTAAAATCCTATTTTTGATAGCCCCTCGTGCAGAAGTGTAACATTTCAAAAACAATTACAAACAGCATTTTGTAGAGCACATTACGACATTCTCCCGTTGACCCCAACTTGTTTGGAGTTAATTATGTTTGCTGGAGTCCACTCCCAACTGATTCACCTAAATCTATCATGATTGAACAAGTCCCAATGGCAATGCCGGTGAAATGGTTAATGACAAACCCAGAAAATATTACCTCTGCTACCACCATTTATTCATTGTTGCTGTTCTGTTACCCGATATCGATAACGAAAGCAGTTCTGCTTGGTTTCCATAACCCTTTGAGACTTGGTAGGTCATTGGCCTGCACCTTGTCACACCAGACAAAAACTGCCTCAGGCAGTTAACAAAGGACCAAGATGTTATCACATGTTTACAACTGCTCTATGTCTGGTAAAGTCATTGAAAGGGAGAACATCATGAGTGCAAAAAGCATCACAAACTTGTATCTCTAAAGTTTCATGCGAAGCCCATCATCCATTTCTAAGAGGTGATATTCCAAATTTGGCCAAAATTGTAATTTTTCTGGGTTCTTACGTAACCACAACACTAATTCACAACACAGGTGCATCTATGATATACTCTACACTAACTCACAACATTCAAGTCTCTTGCGAGAAAAGTGAGATCATACAAACTCACACGAGTGAAAAATCAGTGTTTCACGAGTAAGCTGGGGACCTTCCTGACCTACATTTATTTAGCAACATAACTACCACTGAAGTGATTTGTCAACTACGAGACCATAGTGTTGAATTATGGGAGAAAATTAACTGTTTCTGTTCTTAATGAAGTCTCACTGCAGGTGTCCTGTGGATGTCGTGGAATAAACCTCAGATCATAAGCACTCAGGTTTCACAAAATAGATAAAGAACAAAAAAACGACAAAATCCAAACTGGAAAATACCACTAGGGGTTTCTGAGAATCCATTGTTTATTTCTTATATATAGATCATAAAAAGTACACAAAAGCAGTACACTAATAAAAAACATGAGAGATAAGGGGTGTTTTCAGACGTTGTATCCCGTGAATATTCAAGTTTCTGAAATGTAGCATTAAGTTCATTCAGTATTTATGAGCAACACTGAAAGCTCAAAATTTTGGAAGACTACAAACTGTTCCGTTAAGAACGAAACAACCATTTAACACTTTACTTTGGTAATATGCAGTAGACAGCAGGCTGAAGAATTGACTTACCATCAGTGACTTGTCCATGAAGTAAGGGCGTTCATCAGAACCATCATTAGCTTGACAGTCTTCGCAAAAACACAGCAGGAGGCAGTCAATGATCATCTGCAAGACACCAACAAAATCAGTGACAACACAATTTTTGTGGCCAACAGACGGCGTGTAGACACAACTTAAATGTTTGCAACACCGCATTGATTAAAGCCTATCTTGAACGATAACACATGTGGTTCCTACAGTATGTTTAGAGTATCGCTCTGAGCCCACTAGTTCCATAAATTGTCAAATGTAACACTGTGTTAAGCATATTGGCTTGCTTTTGTCTACGTCACTGCGAGAATCGCCTGCAAATTCAAAGAGCTGCGAATAACACCCGCATGCAATGATGTTCTATTCATATCCCTATTCAATACAACTGTTATTGGCCTTTTGTTGTTAGTGCAGGGATCTCACAGTGATGCAGAATGGCACGAAAAGACAGCTTCGCCTATTGTTTGATAAGCTTGCATTTGCATTTTTTTATTTTACTAAGGCTTTGCTAGGACTATCTGGTTAGCCCAGTAAAGTAACAAAATTACGTTGAAATTAGGCTTTAAAGGCAAACACTTTCATGCCAACGAAGAATAGTGCTTGAGCCCAGTTTGCATGTTGTGACATGTACAGTGGCCATCTCAAGACAAACAACCCCTACTCAGTGCAACTGCTTTCAACCTCTTGTTATGTGTTCTGAGAGTGAAACAATATGGCATGGGAAATCAGTTTACGAGCCTTCATCTGAGTGTTTAATTTGTGTTTATTATGATGTCAAAGTATTGTTGGGACTATCTGAATAGATTGATACATCCAAAATAATAATTCATTCAAGGAAGACTTTAAAGGAATTCATGGTGCCAGTGGTATGGCTAGTTAATTTTGTGAATAAGCCAAAACATGCTGAAATAAACCATGTCCTGTAAGTTTCTCTTTCTGTTCAAAGGCCCTAGAAATTGAATCCAAGAGTAAGAAAAATCTCCACATAAGCTCATAACAGAGAATGAATTCATAATGACAAGTCACAATTTGTTAAATCTGTCTTTTGCATGTATAAGTCGCATCAACAATTCTTTTGTCACACATTTGAGACTCAATATGTGTCTGAGGTAACAATGAATTTCTTAATTACATTTCATGGATCAAAAGGAACCACCACTTCAATGCAGCATGAACACTTGGCTAAGCAGATGTAGGATGGAGATTAAAAAAGAAAAAAGATGATGTGTAGTCCTTATGAACAGCAGTTTTACACAGAGCTGGGGACATCATTACCCTTCGGTATACTACTGTAAAGCAGCACATGGTTCTGGTGTTTTTAATTTGATCAACATGATTCAGAAGTGAATCGGTATCCCTCAAGATGTCACAAAATGTCACAGAATTTCAGCCAAGCAAGTTTTGCCACAAAGAATCCAATCTCAGCCACAAAAGTATGTTAGGGGGAGGCTGTTTTGTGGGAAATTCACGGTATCCGCTTACCACATCACATCACTAGGTGGTGCAATATCCGGAACCTCAATACATTTCGATACTTTAGTCTACTTTGCAATACAATTTTTTTATTTGATGTGTATTTTGCCAAGTCAAATAAATAAACGTTTTATCACTAGTGTCTGGTTTCTAATTACTGCATTAGTAGGAGCTGAAACGTAAACACGAAAGAGTCCAAATGAGGACACCCATGCTACATTCACAAGTACTCACCTCGTAAATAGAGAGGAAGCAGTGAGCAATGAAGTAGGCAAAGATACAGACTATGAGAACTGGGATAAAGTAGAAGTTGAGCTCTTTGTTCTCCTGAAATGAAAACAAATTAAGAACGTCATAACTGAGCATGGTTGTGGAAGTCAAGTGTTAGAAAAGCTGGGAATGTCAACGAGAATGGAGCACTCAATTAGTTCATGACTTCACAACAATTCTATCACTACTGCCGGCATGACCACAGGTGAGTAGTGAAAACAATAAGAACCACATTAGAGTGTTTAATGAATTTACCAGACTATGCCAGTTCTGAAGGTCTTAGAAGATCTGGCTTCTTTGTTAACTGCCAAGCACAGACTTTTGTCTGGTATGACAACATGCAGGCCAATTATCTAACCACGTTTCAAAGAATTAATGAAACCCTAATGCATTTGGACAGAACAGATTTCCTTAAGTTCAGTGCTAGTTGGGCGATTTTGGTGATTCAAAAACTAAACACAATCCACATATGTCGAGGAAGTCAGAATTGCTATTTGTATATCTGCAAACAGCTCTTAACTTTTCTTTTATCTTTAACATCACAGTCCAGTCAGGCTAAATATAATCTTATCAGAGATTAGAGAAATTATCGAACAAAAAAGCTGGCCGGCCCTCCAACCATAAATACCACAATTATCAGGTTTATCAACCATGTAAGATACTGTCTACCTTGGTCAAAAAGACAGCTTGTTTGTCTGCTATTGGTCAAATGAGCTAGGGTCAAAGGGCAAGCCCCCTAACGACAGAAACATGCATAGCGATGAAACATCACAGATTGGAAGCTAAACAGTCCAGTATCATTTCAAAATGGGCAATCAACACAAAGATGTGCATAAATGGACTAGTATATAATGAGAAACTTTGTCTACCCCTACGAAAATATTCGATAGGACCATATAGGATTCCTATAGGATAAAATTTCCTATAGAAATTCCTATAAGAATTCCTATAGGAATATCGATTTCTTATAGGATTCCTACAGAAATTCCTATAAGAATTCCTATAGGAATATCGATTTCCTATAGGATTCCTACAGAAATTCCTATAAGAATTCCTATAGGAGTATCGATTTCCTATAGGATTCCTACAGAAATTCCTATAAGAATTCCTATAGGAGTATCGATTTCCTATAGGATTCCTACAGAAATTCCTATAAGAATTCCTATAGGAGTATCGATTTCCTATAGCATTCCTACAGAAATTCCTATAAGAATTCCTAAAGGAGTACCGATTTCCTATAGGATTCCTACAGAAATTCCTATAAGAATTCCTATAGGAATATCGATTTCCTATAGGACTCCTACAGAAATTCCTATAGGAATATCTATTTCCTATAGGACTCCTACAGAAATTCCTATAAGAATTCCTATAGGAATATCAATTTCCTATAGGACTCCTACAGAAATTCCTATAAGAATTCCTATAGGAATATTGATTTCCTATAGGACTCCTATAGAAATTCCTATAAGAATTCCTATAGGAATATCGATTTCCTATAGGATTCCTATAGGATCAAGATATCCTAAAGGGATTCCTATTGAAAAAATCCTATCGGAATTTAATCACAAATCTGATTTCTAGGCATTTTAACAAACAAATAGCCTTAGAGTATATAGTAAAATATTCATTTGTTTTTATCTAATTTCAGCTCTTCCGAGTCATTAATTTTTGTAAATTTTAATATTCAGGCGAGTCATAATATGTTAATTGCTTCATAGAATCCTATTGAACTTCCTAAAGAATCCTATTGAACTGTCTACTGGATATATTCAAGTTTTATACAAATTCCTTTAGGGTTTCTCATAGGATATCCTAAAGGATTTCTATAGGCTTTCCTATTGGATGCTTTAAGAAATATTATAGGATCCTATAGGATTTCCTAAAGGATTCCTATAGGATATTGGGCCAAAATCCAATTGGATTCCTATTGGATCCTATAGGATATCCTACAGGATTCCTATAGAATTTCCTATAGAATTCGTATAGGATTTCATATAGGATTCCTATAGGATCCTATAGAAATCCTATAGGATCCTATTGGAATCCTATTGGCTGATGAGCCAAAATCCAATTGGATCCTATTGGATCTGATAGGATTTCCTATGGGAAATCCTATAGAATTCCTTTAGAATTTCTTATAGGAATCCAATAGGAAATCGTATTGGAATTTTTCGTAAGGGTAAAAAAGTTCCTTAGATTTAATCAACAGTTTCTTAACAACATTGTCTTGTGGAAAAGTTTTTAATGGATAGCTATAGAGCTGGACATAAACACTTTTCAAAATCATTACAAACTAATAACCATCTGTTCCAGGTCATGCAAGCACATGACTTCGGAGCTCACCCTACACATTACTTAACACAACTTTCGAAAGCTTTGGAAATACCAGTGCATGTTGTCAGAAGCACTCGAGATCTTGTGAAAATTATGCTCAAATTCAATCGCTTACCACAGACTGTACTTCATAGACAAACTCGGTAAAACAGATGTCTCGAGCCAACACCAAACTCACCCTCAGTACCAAGACAGAGATAGCCCCAGTGGCGGCAGTGACACCTATCTTGCCCAAGAACAACACAAAGTCACCAACACTGTTGATAGCAGCCACTCGCAGAACATTGTTCAAAATCACCATGAAAGCCTGAAACACAAAACAGCACAAAATAAAATATCGAGACACACGGAGCTGTTCTGTGCAGCTTTCTAAACTACCCAACAAGTCAGAAAATTTTTGCCATCTCTGTGAAGACAATTTTAGTACCAAACCAAAGGTCTGCTGTAATGTTTGCCTAGCGGAGCAGGAATGGAAAAAACAATTAGCCAATAATCTTCATCACTGATGCGTGCATAAGTGTTACAGAAGGTGAATCCCCTAATATGTCATACCTCCATCTGTACAGGCAGTAGCTGGATACTCTCCGTGGGTTCTAAATTAAATTACTTTATTCTTAAAAAACTACAAAGGCTTTGACTGAAGACATTTATTGATTTAATGACTTTGGCACTTATGCGATTGTTTCTTTAAAATAAGACGAGCAGTCCCACCTGGAACACCTTAATTGTAAATCAGTATTCAAAATATCACCTTTTTTAAAACCATCAATCACAAAAAGTAGCCCAATCTGGTGTTTGAGCTTGAAATTTAATAACATGATTTGGTGTCTGAGCTTCAAGCTAGTCTATTGTCCATTTGGTCAACAGCCATATCACTTCTATTTTAAGAGAGGTGCAACTCAAGTACAATAATTTTGAAAGAGGTCTAAATCAAAAGTTAGCAATTTTGACAATGAACATTACTGTACGGAGTAAATCAGGGTTTTAAAAGTTTTGCACATAATTATGCAAACAATGCTGTCTCCAAACTCACCTTTTTAGCTGAGGGACAGAAGCTTGTTCCATTGATAGCTAAAACAAAACAGTTTGTAAACTACTACAAAACAGGCACATGAATCACAGTTCCAGCATGACATTACAGCACCATTGCATGTGTCCTATATCCACATGAGAAACTGCTTTAAAATTTGTTGACACATCTTACACATTGTACAGACATGACATGTCCGTTCACCCACATCTTTGTTCATTTGAATTCCTACCGGGCTAATGATAAATAATGATCAGTCCGATATCAGTCTGATCACCATTCAGACCACCACTCATTGATCATTCATCATTGCTCACTGATAAGACACCACATAAATTACCATGACTGATGATGAACCTTGCATTATGAATAACTGTTAACATAAATTCTTATCAACCATTTATATCACATCATATGAATGCATAGGAAAAGCTGAATAAGAATTCATAAAATTTTTCAATATAAATTATGAACCACCAGCCTAAGTATTTCAAATAGAGTGCGTGCATGTGGTACACTAACCAATTTCACCAACATCAGGCTTCACCATCCAATATGAAGCTTGGACACATGATGGGAAGGATGGACCCAGATAATGTAAGCATGGACAGATGCGAGGGATGGACCCAGATATTGCAAGCATGGACAGATGATGGGAGGGCTACACCCCGATAATGAGAAGCTCAGACACATGAAGGGAAGGATGGGCCAATGCATGCTTGGACACTTGATGGGAGGGATGGACCCTGATAATATAAGCTTAGACAGATGAAGAGATGGAACCAGATAATGTAATGGATGGGCAAGAAATGAGAACGACAGGGATTGTGATAGGAAGGACAGATCATTGGTTGGCGGAATTCTTCGAATTCCGTCAAGTATGTTGGTCTGACAGCAAGTTTTTTTTTTGTTTGTTCGCACTCTACAGGTCGCAATTTTGGTCCGATTTTCACGAAATTTGCACACAACGTGTAGATCGGAAAGTCCTAGAAGCCTATTGTTTTTGGTCATGATCGGATACAAAATGGCAGACGTGGTGGCCATTTTGTATCCGATTTCACAGTCAAATGCTCGTAGAGGCCGCATTTTTCGACGTACATGGCTGAAAATCAGTACGAATTTACTAGAACGCATGTGCTACAACTGCAGAAAATCATTGACTTCCGGTTAAAGATGGCGGAAATATTGGACGTGGCGCATGCGCACCCCGAAATATGGCTAAAAACGTTTTCTCCTGTAGGGGGCGCATTTGCAAACCAATCACTTTCAAACTGGTCACGTGTTTGTTGAGTTTAATAAGCTTTTATAAAAAATTATTGAACCGGAAGTCACTTTCAAGGTGGCGGCTGTGGCGCATGTTCACACAGTTTCAATCGCTCTGCCTGGTGTCGCATTTTTCATGGGAAGAGTAAATGACGTGAATTTTTGCATGTGGATTCCTTGAAGTATGGCCTTTCAAAAAGTCTGCGAGAGCATATTTCTCAGACTTACCGTTTTCGAGTTATTTGACTTTGAATTTCAAAAAAAACGGCAAATTTTCAATTTTCTCGAAACTTTTTTGGATTTTTGCCAAACTACCACTTTAGACAGAATTTTGAACAGGCTTTCAGAAGATAATTATTTTTCATTTTGCGCTACGACGTCTACTTTTTGAATTATTCGAGATTTTCGGATATCGTTGTTCCTTCGGTCACCTAGGCAAGCACGCAGCTGGCTGGCTTTCAGTTCACTTTGTTTTGGTTATGTCTGCACAAGTTAACAGAGAGTTGTGACCCCGACTGACCCAGGTAGCACTGTCGTACTGTAGACTGGAGTTCCAGGCGAAATACTATTGTAAACATAACTTTGCTCTGCAGACTGTCACATAGTGCCACCTATTTTGGATTGCGGGAACAAAGCATGGCTCGTCCGTCATGTTGCGCTATCTATTGTTCTTTATTGTAGTTCATTATATGCTCTCTATTTGATTTTTTCGCTAGTCACATGAATGTTACCGTGTTATTCATTATTGCCGCCTTGATCGTCATGATTGTCGTCGTCGTCCCCATTGTTGTCCTTTCGATTAATTCCGCCAAGTGTCGCTCCTCCGACCGCTCTTGTTTTTTACTTTGCGATCTCAGATTGCAGACGACAATGTCGCTGTCATGTCCCATGTCAAATACTATTTTTTTCTTAGTTTGCTGCCACAGTACGAAAGATATAAGTACACAAAGAAACTAGAGAATTAAACTTCCATACAAATCTTGAAAAGGACATAATGAGCTCAACCTTCATTCAACACAGTTACTATAGTACAGCTAACAATGTCTACTTCAAAGATGCTATTTTCTGCAAATTTCAATGGCGTGTTAACAATTCAAGCAATGGTGTTACTTTCATGTCACCATCCTTCCTATTTTTCATCCATACTTTCCACTTCTGGGCCTATCCTTCTAAGCCCATCCTTCCCATCAGAGGTACATCCTTCCTATCAGGTCTGTGCTTCTCATAAGAAGATACGTCCTTCTCAAAAAAGGATACCTTCCCATATGAAGGTTAGTCTTTCCCATTAGAGGGTACATCCTTCCCATAAGAAGGCCCGTACTTCCCATCAGAAGGTCTGAGCTTCCCATTGGATGATCAAGCCTGAGCATGTTTTGATGTAACCAAATGACCCATCTGTTCACTGTTTTGTACTAAAACACTTGAACGCTTGCATCATAAAGGATAATCCAAAAAACATTTTTTTCATCAAATCAAAAAACATTCTTAATCAAATCTAGTCTTTACTGAAAATTTTCATCAAAGTATTTTGATAAGATTTTGACTTATCTGGTGCCTGACTACCTGGCACACAAACTAAGGGCACCATATTGACCTCCCTTCAAGTCTTACTTGCTGGAGGTTAATGAAAAAAACAACACAGGACAATGCTCACTCCTTAACCTAAACATAACAAGAGTAACACAAAGCATTAATGTGGGCCCACCGTGTGCTTCAAATATAAAAGAGGAGCTCATTTTTTCCAACATTTCCACACACTAGAGTGAGCAAAACTAGGGAACTTAAAACTGAGCCTACAGGGGGCAGTGATAGTCATTGAAAAGAAACAAATGAGGTCCTCTTAGACATTGAGAATGATGAAAAGAAAAGTGTAACCAACACTAGGGGCACTGCAGCAGTCGGATCCAACCAATAATCGAAGGCAGCCATGTTCACCTTGAATTCATAAAAACTCATATGCTATGGTGATTCTTTAAGGTGTTTGGCAAATAGAGATGGATACTAAAATGAATACATACTAACTAATAAAATTGCCATTAGAGGGTACAGCACACATTACAGCTGTATCAAAATGGACAAGTGCTGTTCTCTCCTAGAAAAACTCTTATCTGCCAAATTTCTATAAGATCCTTCATCAAATGTAGTAGACATTCTGGGCTCAACTATTTAGCTACCCATAGGGGATAATCAAATGATTATCTTCTCAGCCAGGACCATAAACCCTTTGTTAAGCTGTGTATAGCTGCACAGTCCAACTACGACAGTTGTATGGCTAAAAGCAGGGTTCACAGAGAACTGTTTTCATTGACCTTGCATATCAATTTCAAAAGCCTACTGTATGTAATGGATACCCATGACTTACAACGTACCACTTGTGAACTTCTAAGTCACTATGCCAACTAATTACCCCTTTAAAGGCAACAAAGGAGGCAAATGAAAAAAAAAACATAAAAAACTACCACTAAGGGGGTAGGAGTAGCTGAACTGTCTACAAATCAATGACAGTGAGGTGACAGAAATACTAAAATTGTAACTGGATGGCAGAGAATATACCAGAGATGCATAAAACTGGGCAGATGATGTCTATCTTCCTTAAAGAAAGATGTGTTCATTTTTACAAAGTTCCACCAAGGGACATGAGAGTTAGAGGGGCAGACCCAAAAAGATGTAAAATTACCACAAGAGGGCACAACTACAGTAGATGGATCTGTCCAAAAGTAATCATAAGCCAAGCTGTTGTTAACAAGAAAACACAGGTCTACCAAATTCTACGATGATCATTTCAAAAAACTTCAGTTGGTAGATAATAAGGTAAGACACAAAAAACTAAAACTGTCACTTGAGGGGGCATAGCAGTGGTAAGATCCGTTCGAAAATGGCCCTGCACATCCTCTCTTTGATAACAACATGTCAGTGTAACTTTATGAATGTTCTTAAGCAGTTTGGTATATTAGACGGCAGACAAACGGCGTTGGAAGCCCAGACATATATAATGGCTAAAGACACACACACACATTATGTATGTGTGAGCGCATAAAAAGCATATAAAAATAAACAGAAACTTGCCAAGCATGTCAATAACAAAACTTGAAATTTAAATTTAGGTCTTACCCAACAGTGGATGAAGCTACAACAGGAGACAGTACTAGATAAGAAAGTACCCTCAGTGGATATTTATGTTTCACATTTGGTATTCATAAAAAAAAAACACTTCACAGTTCACTAACACTAACATGTTTAAATTTGTGGAATAAAAACCTTCCTTCAACCCAAAACAACAGCAACAACTCTACTGAAGAAAATTTGCAGCTGACGAAATTCCCTAAAATACAGCAAAAGGTCCTCACTGTTGTGACAGTCGAGTCAGATGATGACTTCACAATTCGATGGTGTACATATTGACTACACAAACACTATGACTAATACAAGTGTTGTTGTTATGGTTCATGTTACCATACCAGGCTACCATGTTCTTACCAATAACAGTGTAGGCATTCTGGTTGAGGAACTTGAGGCACTTCTCTAGGCACCAGAGACAACACATGCAACACTTGAGAGTGAACTTGGCACACTCATTGGCACTGCCCTTGGTTCTGCAACGGTCAGTGTAATGATGTGTGTTGGTCACTACACATAATGTATACACAAAAAGATTCTAAAATCAAAACCCCTTGTCAACTGTTGCATAACTGGCAAAGAAAACTGAATTAATTTCGGGTAACAATGTATTCCCATAAAAGTCTATTCAGTCATTAGCACAACCTTTAAAATTCTAAATCACAGTAAGTCTGGCCTGTACGCCACCTATTGGCCACATCACAGATAGCAAAAGGTCCTGGGTCTGATTCCTGGTCGGGGAGTTGAAATCTTTTAGGTCACGTGATGTGGCCAATAGGTGACGTGCAGACCAGACTTAAAAATAATTGTATATTTCCACGCCAGCTTATGATTATAAAATTATATATTCATACAAAACGTTATAATTAATTTTAGAAATTATACAATTTAAAGAACTACTTAGAATGACAATTTGAAGTATAAGACAATATTTCAATGTGTCTTTGATTCAAAATCTATGACAATAATTATCACAATAACGTAAAATAACTCTATTACGTTCAACTTCTACTTACTTTTCATGAATATACATGAGAACATATCTGGGGAACTTGACCAGAGTGATGATGAAAGCACCGCATGCAACAGAACCCATGTGATGACTGATGAGTCGACACACTGACTTGCCTACAGCACAACTGATGGTTGTCTTGTCTCTGAAGGACAATACAGCAAGTGAAGGTCATAGAGAAACGAGTAAATGTTAACACGTTGAATTTCTAATTGAAAGACTCCAGGTATATATGGTATATTCATTGTTTACCTTTCCAGTATACCACATGTAAGCTGGGTGTATATTCTGAACCAGGGTGTGAAAAAAGAGCCAGCGAGACGGGCAAAACAGAGGACTAATATGTGTAGTTAAGGGACTTGATAGCTTGTGTACAGTGATAACATTAGGAAAGTTTATTTTGTAAGAGAAGCAACAAACGTGCTGAAGTTAAGTGTGTCCTGTTTTTATTAAGCTTCGTTTTTATTTGACACACACAGCGACGGAGCGAAAAAGTTAATAAACAAATGGCATGATTCACAAGGCCTTACTGGTTTTATGAGAGAAAAATGCTCTTTATAATTTGCTATTGCGCCTCAAAATTACTTAACTATTAGCTTCCGCCAAAGTTATAAAACAACAAAATCAGTTGTTTACTAGGTCATTTCATTACATATTGCCGATTCCCATCGTTCTGTGCCCGACAGTAGATGTCAAAGCCAGTGACTTTACCAATTAACTAATAAAATACTCTGACATTTATCGAGAGGGATTTAGCTCTGCTAGCAGAACATTGGAGTTTCAATTTCAATTACGCACTAGGACTGAGCTCAGAAAAACCTTTTTCTGGACCCTAATGCCCCTTTAATGCCCTCAGTTTTGATATGTACGGCGTTAAATGGCATGCCATATACTGAACAAAGACATAATTTCTTCATCAATGTTGTGACTGTCCAAAGTAGGTGTACTGGCTACTCAGGGAATTACGACTCACTTTGGCAAACCAACATGCTGTTAAACTATTGCTCCAAAATGGGTCTCCATACGTATTTCCAACTACATGCCCATGGTTTCTATACATATGCCCACGGACCTTTTGCAGAGTTACCTGCATGATTAATTAATTGCCCCACAGAATACATACAGTAGACAAAACTCTTCAGCTATTTTGGACAAATGAATTGCCAAGAATAGTAATTTTTCTCAATCTTGAAGATCTGACTACCTAAACTAATTAACATTTTATCCAATTAACTATGGATACGACATGTAGTTTTGTGAAGTGGAAAACACTGTTCCATTTTCTGGCAGTATTCAACTCCTTATTTGGACAAGGAAGGAGTTACCAGCCTTATTTTTGTTCGTTTTCTCATTTTAAAAATTTCTCACAAAGAAAACAAAAAACTGTTTGTTATTTTGCCGCGTTGCAAGTTCTTAGCAACAGCTTAAACATCAAATGTATACATATAATGTGTACAACATGATCAGCCTACAGGGTGGTCACAACTTACAGGGTGGTCACAACCTACAGGGTGGTCACAACCTACAGGGTGGTCACAACCTACAGGGTGGTCACAACCTACAGGGTGGTCACAACCTACAGGGTGGTCACAACCTACAGGGTGGTCACAACCTACAGGGTGGTCACAGCCTACAGGGTGGTCACAGCCTACAGGGTGGTCAAAACCTACAAGGTGGTCACAACAAGGCTAATGTTATGTTGCGGGAACTGAGTGGTGATGAGCTGTGCATTTGTGTGATAACATTCGTAGAAAATATATCTGAAACTAAATAAGGCGATCCAGATCCTCCCACGGATACTATTGTTTCATGAAATGAAGAATATAAATCGGTAAATAAAACAACAAGAATGGATCAACTGAAATTTGAAATTTTCGGATGTAATAACTTCCTTTGTCAACAAAAACAGAAATAAAGTAAAATCAAACACAAAATGACAATTGACNAAGTGTGAATGGACGGAGAAAATGTGAACTTCATATGTTGTGCGAAGCTGTGAACGGACTGAAATTGGAACTCAACCCGGTCAAGGCCTGAATGCCACAGGAATACAGGGGCGATAGTGTATCCCCATAAAAAGTTACTCACTTCAAAATACAGCAAATAAAATGCAATGAAACATACATATATGCACATGGAGCTATAATTAACGCATACCCTGACTATGGACACAATTTAGTCTGCAGATAACTTGAACATATCCATGAAACTCGGGGTTCGCTCGTGCTTCTCTGACTGGGCTCCATTTTGAGGAAGTTACGCGAAATCACGCCTGTTGACGAACAAAAAGTCCAAGGGACACAAATCTTACAAATTTCATTTAATATTTGCTCATGCTATTTTGCAACTGTCACGCGCCAGGTCTCGAGCTTCGCTCAGTCTCGCGCTAGCCTTCGCCTCAAACTCCCCTGACTCAGTTGAAATACTTTGTGGTTATCGCGCGCGCGGTCAAAGTTAACAGTAACAACAAAGTGGAGTTAGAATTCTTCGCCAAAGTCACCTGAATTCCGGTAGCTATGCTTCATCGAAGATATGTTTGGAAGCAGAAAGGATCACTGAAGAAAGTAAGCGCCTTTCTAGGTGATAATTTTAAGTGTAGAATGTATTTTTGACGAGGTGAAAACTTAATCAGTGAGCGGATTTCGCCTACCGCCCGTATAAAATACACGGGACGAAATTAGTACAGAACGCGATATAACGTATTGTAGTGCGAATCTGAATTTCAT
Source organism: Phoronis australis (assembly GCA_002633005.1). Lineage (NCBI taxonomy): Eukaryota > Metazoa > Phoronida > Phoronidae > Phoronis > Phoronis australis. The sequence goes on along the minus strand of NMRA01000107.1, from coordinate 494,478 downwards.
TTGCCATAACAGCAATGCTTGTTTGGCATTTTTCGAACTAAACGGCTAACAACTCGAAGAAAATAACAGAATACATTCTGTTACCGTTTGGGCAAATGGCCGAAGGACAAGCTTTTGCCCCACTTCCCGTGACGTCACAGTTAAGTCTCACATAATCTCGCGTTATTATTATAAACTCGCAAAAGGACTATTGTCATTTTGTGTTTGATTTTACTTTATTTCTGTTTTTGTTGACAAAGGAAGTTATTACATCCGAAAATTTCAAATTTCAGTTGATCCATTCTTGTTGTTTTATTTACCGATTTATATTCTTCATGTGATAACATTGAGATGTTCATTACATTTAGGGGTCAACAGAAAGTTATCTTGCAAAAGAGTAGAATAGCAGAACTAGTTAACTTGGTAGTTTCATGCGAAAAGACTTAGTTTGTAAGTTATGTCACTTTCTATTTGAACGGCCAATAACGAGTCAAGAGACTGGTGTAGTAAAACCAGTGCACATAACACAAAGTTCTTACCTTGTGAAGTACCAAGTGGCTACAGCGCCCGCTATCGCCATCTGTTGGCAGGCCAGAATGAACTCGTACATCCAGATAGAGCCAAACAGATGATACCACCAAAAGTAGGTCACCAGTGCGGGCGCCTCGTAAGTGACAAACTGCTGTCTCTTATCAGGAACAGCTTTACCTCAAAATAGACACGAGTATGGTCAGACTGGTGTTCACCTTCAAAACACGTTGTGCTCTCCTAAGAAATGTCTCCTGAAGAGTCTATATACAAAGTTGATTTTTTGTCTTTTGACATTGGCTTTTAGTCTGTTCCAGAGTAGGCTATGGATTTCTGTCCTTCCGCTTCCAGTTGAAAGAGAAATTTTCCGACTTTTAGCCATCCTTAGACTAATTTTTAGCCCAAAGACAAAACACTGAAAGAGAAACATCCCCTTGGCGAGGGCCTATTGGTTGATAAGGGGTACACACAAGATAGGGAACAAAGGTGGACAATGAACCTGTATTTACTGGGTGTTAAAACAGAAGGGTGAAATGGGACTGCAATTACTTGTCCAAGTGAACACAGCTTAAGAACGTCTCTGTGGACTTAAAATGTTAATTAAATATGACTCCCATTAACATGCAGGGCGTTCTGTACAGTGCAAGCGCCTAGACTCACCTGCTGTGCCAAGAAATGCAAATATGCCAATGGTGTAGACAAAGAATAACATGAGGAATATGAACGTCCAGATGGGTTGTATGAGTAGTGTGGGCACTGCGATAATGCATTTACCCGCCTCGTGGAACAGTGTGACCACCAGGGCGATACGCTTCCTCATAACGATGAGCACTATGAGCAGGATCACCTAAGAGGAGAAATAAACACAAGTGAAAAAGAGGTTGATGGTGAAATAATCAGGGGAATGACATATCAATAATGGTTGCTTTCTGGGCTCTACTATTTAGAATTTGCAGGAAGTAATAAAACAACTATATTCTCAACCAGGACCATAAACCCTTTGTTAAGCTGTATTTGGTTACACAGTTAAGCTGTGACAGTGTTGTATGAATAAGAGCAGGGTTCACAAAGAACTGCTTTCACTGACCTTGCATTTCAATTTCAAAAGGTCTATTGAGTATGAAGGATACCCAAGATTTACAACCGTCCACAAAATTGTAAGCCACTATGCAAACTAGTTACCCCCAAGCCCAAAATGGCATATAGAATTTGTCACTTAGTTTATCAAATACCTGCTTGTTGTAGTTACAAAATCTGGAGATTATACCAAAATGTTATGAAATGCCATTTATATAATTCAAACCAATCAACTGTTATTTGTATAGAGAAATATGGCAAAATGACATTGTATTCAACACCACATTGCTGCGCAAACAGACAGCAGAAAATGATATATTCTATTGAGCTGTTTAAATTCTCATATAATAGGTCTCTCACAAAAAAATTGAGATAATGGTCAAAATTTTCAGAACAATAAAATTTTTAAATGCCTCTAAATCAGTACCTTACACTTAATAATAACAAGATTGGATTTATGACCAAAAGTATTGGGATGCTCTCACACAAAACCCAAGAAAACTTCCTAAAAATTTAAGCTCCCTACTACATCCAAACACACAATCACAGCTGCCTGCAAACAAAAATTGTATTGGAGATGGAGTCACTTATATGACACCAATGGAAAACACCAGCGTATTACCGTGAGCACAGTGGCAATGATTGAGTAGACTAGGAAGGCGGTCTCACTCTCAATATCAATCTTGAGAAAGGGTATCTTTTGGTTGTACTGGTCATCCATAGCCTGTTTCTTCATGGCATACGTCCACCACAGGAAGGCTGTACCAGCTGAATAATAATAATAATCTTATGCTTTAACAGTTAATATAAATGAATCAATCAAGAGTACACTCTGACTGGAGAACACACAGCTGAGGAATGTGAGTATCTTGGCAGCAAATTTTCCTTCTTCATAAAAGTTTTGTTGAACATGACATTCCATTTGCTCTAATTGGCGGCAGGCTGATCTTGCATATGTCGTCAGTTGATGTTAAAGATGACCCAGGCTCATGGCAGTGAGGAAAGCACAAAAAGTCAATATTACAAGCTTCATATTCAAATCACGTGCTGAGAAAACATACAGTACAATTGTCAAGACATCTTCAGAAAAGATCTACAAAGAAGGGGAACAAGTACAAGTTTCACAAAAGAGGTCACTGGCTGCTGAAGAATTAGAATATTTTAAAGGAAGTATCTTTTCTGAGTACACTTGAGAGTGGATGACAAGTTGGGCTGTTTCTACTCACCTACACTTCCTAAAGCAGCTATGACAACTATCAGGTAGACCACAATTGAAGCCAAGAAGCGCATCAAGACAACCAGGATACCAGCAATGACTGAAATGTGTCAAGAAGAGCTTCATCACAATGTTCAGTTCATTTGTGCATTTGATGAATAAGACGTTGTTTTGATGAATAAGATGTTGTTTTGATGAATAAGACGTTGTTTTGATGAACCAGACATTGTTTTGATGAATATCATTTGCTCGAGAGTAATGTTCATATCAAATCGACGCTCATTTTGTTGTTGCAATGTCGTAAGCACTGATAAAAGTGAATAATTTCAGAATAAAATTAGTAAGGAGACAGGTAATGAAAAGTGAAATACCTCGAACAACCTGAACCCAAAACTTAAAGATAACATCATTTTTTGAAAGTTGCTTCCAGACTTTTCTAGTTCATAAGTGCAAAAATTACTTTAATGACTTAAAAGTTGTCAACTTCTCTTAACAATGCATCAAGTTTAGAGTGACAAATCTAGCCTCAAAAACAGTCACTGACCTCTGCAAGTGCTGTACAATTACTTTGACACATATTACTAACAAACGTTATCATAGCCTTACTCAGGGCAACAAAGCATAACATGAGAATGTACTTCCAGCCGTAGAACAAGTCACTGAACACTTGTGAGATGAAGTTGGACTGGGAAAGGAAGCCAATAATGCTGTTGGAGACGTTCTGGCCGAAACTACCGATGTTCTTGGGGATACACCGGTTCAGAAATACCTCGCTGCAATGTACAATTATATCGCTATTAGTCATGTTATTACTATTGCAGTAATCGTTATTATCATTGTTATTATTGTCCTAGTTGTTGCTATAATACTACTACCACTATTTCTGCTGTACATTCTGCAATGTACAAGTGGAATGTTATTGTATGGAAAATCTCTACAAGATTTTTCACTACTTTATCATACAAACATGGCGACTTGGTCATGATGTAACCGTGTCATCCACTAGTGAAACACGAGAGCTCCATACGTCACATGTGAAATAACTACTGTTGTTCACCATTAACACAGAGGTGACACGATTAGGAATTTAAAAAAATGATCCCATATCGGCAAACCTCAAGTCTTCTATAGTCTCCAAACATATTGTTATCTCTACACTTGCGTTACTTGCCACTTGACTAACACTGACCCAAGAAGCCAAATAGTACAATAGTCGCACACAATTTTTGCTTTGATATTAATCAAAAATTTTTAAAAAAATACACAAACAAATCACTATCTGGATTGGCTAATGAATGGCTCATTGTTATAAAAAATTCCTATGCAAACATGGAAAAACAAATTGATTTTACACTTTCAAGCAAAACACAAACACTGACTTAAACGAAAACCTAGACATTTTTCAATTGTAGTAGAGCTTTACAAACACGATTTCATAAAAATGTAACACTCAGTCAGTGTCGCCTCCTACTAGCCTGTGACAGACAAATTCCAAATTCCTGAAGCAAGTTTACAAAAAACTCTCACATTTTGAAGTTTCATGCTAGTCTATTTTCAAGTTTACGGAGACAGGCACTCTTGTCACCTAGTACGGGCATGACGTCCGATCCAAGAAAAATAATATAGCCAAGACAAATCTTAAATTTCAGTCAATTTTAAGACAAAACTTAAAGTTGTCTCAAGCCAATTTCAAAAAAAAGAGATCTAAGTTCCAATTTTTGACATAAGTTTCGTCTCACTTTTGACTAACTTACCAGATGTGGAAGTTTCAAAGCTTGGAAAGTGAGACAAATCTTAGACTTAAGTCAAAAAAATGTACATACCGGTAAGTCAGTTTCTTGGAATGGGTCCCAGGACTATAGCTTAAGATCTGTGATGCCAGTATGGTCGTTCACAGGGACAGAATACGAAATACTAAACTTAAGCCCAATCGCTTGTTCTGACCGTTCATCCTTAAGCACTTAAGCTTTAAAGCCCGTTAAGTAATGGTTCCTGTACACAATAAGTTTCCCTGAACATAAATAGTTGCAATACTGGGATGAGGGCAGAAGCTTCTGCCCTCTGTTGACTTCAGTGAATACATGTGTTGCCACACCTAAGCTCTCCACAGCAGTAGATTTCAATTGGTAAATGTTGAATTGCCACCTTTTAATCAACTTGCGGATCACAAATCTTATTGCCAAGTACGCTGTATAACAGATCACTATACATAAAGCACTGCGTTTCGTCAAAACAAGTACATTGAGTGACTCAACATGATCTCAGTAAAAAGAAAAATGCAAATTCCATTATTCCCACTGCAAAGCTATTTAAACCCAATTTTGTGAAAAGTTTGCACTCTTGTCAACTAATAAAAACAAGTCCAAATATTGCTTTGGAACATATACAAGTCCAGTTGCAGGCAGGGCAGTGGTAAATAGATATTTTCAAGTAAAATAATGTTATGACGGGGAATCCCATGACAAAAAGTAATCAACCAAATATTAATAGTTTTTAAGTCATAAAGTATATTTGGGAATTAAATAATAACAAGAGCAACGCAAAGCGTTGAAATGCACCCACAATTGCACCATATACGGTATCCTTCTAAGGTTGTTTATTGGTACCATAAATTGGCCAGTAGAGGGCATATATGTAGTATGTTGTACTTTGCAAAATGGAAAGGCATGGTCATTGTCTCCTCAATAGGCTAGGGACAAAATGTGAGTGATCTTCATAATACAAGCACATCCTATACATCAGTTGCTTAAAGCACCACAGAAACGTAGAATTAAAAACAAACTTACAAACATACGAGATTAGCACAGCATTAGAATGCCAGAAACAAATTTCTACTTAGAACTTTTCCTTCACAGTCACGAAGTAACACAAACTATACACCTAAGACCTATGCAAATACAGAGGTCAATGTAAAACACTAAAATTGCCACTAGAGGCATACCGGTAGTCAGAATCATCCTAAAGTCGTCATCGTCCGTTGTCAACATCACATAAATACACTTGCTAAATTTAGTAAAGATCCTGCAAACAGTTTGGGAGATACAGCCATGGGCGCAAAAAAACTGCCACTAGGAGGCGCCACAGTAATCAAAGTCATGGGAAATTCAGCGTCAACCGTCCTCTTCATAGTAAGAACAAACTTGCCAATTTTCACAATCATACTTATAGCGGTTTGGTTGATAGAGGGGTGGACGCCAAAAAACAGACTCAAAAACAGTAAAAATGGCCACTGGGTTTTGCAAACTAGGTCGAATCCATCCGAAAACGGGAGGATAGCGTCATGGCACTAATAGGTGCCTACATACCAAATTTCATGAAAATCTGTCAAGGACTTGTCAAGATACAGAGGTAAGCGTAAAAAAATTAAAATTGCCACTAAGGGGTACACCGGTAGTCGGATCCGTCCAAAAGTCGTCATCGTCTGTTGTTAACATCATATAAATATACTTACACAATTTCGTAAAGATCCTGCGAACGGTTAAGGAGATACAGCCATAGGCGGAAAAAACAAAACTGCCACTAAGAGGTGCCGCAGTAGTCGAAATCGCCGAAAAATCATCGTTAACGGTCCTCTACATAGAAAGCATATACATGCCAATTTTCACTATCATCCTTTGAGCTGTTTGGTTGATAGAGGGTGGACACACAAAAACAGACTCGAAAACACTAAAAATGGCCACTAGGTGGCGCAAACTATGTCGAATTCATCTGAAAACGGGAGGATAGCGTCACCTCACTAATAGGTGCCTACATACCAAATTTCATGAAAATCCGTTCAGGACTTTTGAAGATACAAAGGTAAGCGTAAAAAACTAAAATTGCCACTAGGGGCACACCGGTAGTCGGATCCGTCCAAAACTTCGCACATGCCGCACATTCATGAATGGAACATATGTGCCAAATTTCATGAACGTATGTCAAAGGGTTTTGGAGATAAAGCAGCGGACGCCGGACAGACGCCGCCCGGACGGACGGAGATGACGGCATAATGCGCCCACATATTTATATGTGGACGCATTATGCCGTCATCTCCGTCCGTCCGGGCGGCGTCTGTCCGGCGTCCGCTGCTTTATCTTTATTTTAAAAATTAACAGTCTTTCCATCAAGAACTATTGGAAAACAGTCAATTTATTGGCTATTTTGGGAAAGTTCATTTGTGTCTTTTTGCAATGGACAATTTGTAAAACGTGAAACTCAACAATTCTGATTTATGTGCCCTTACTATTTCCTTCTGTTAAATTAAATGTTTACCTAGCAGGAACTGGAGTGATGGGGCACGGGCCGCGCAGACCTTGACCCTGATTGGGTCGTCCCGCGACATAGTCGTAGTACATGTCCACAGGGATATTATAGTCACAGAGTTGTGAGCCGGTGGAGTTAGAGAACTGCTGAACTTCCATCAGGTTATGCAATGTCTTCCCTGGACACTTGGATACACATACGGCCAAAGAGTTGTGAGGGTTCCACACGTTCATAAAGAACACGTAGCTGGAAATTGTAGGACATAAAATTATACATACATATATTATATTTACATTATACTTGGTCTCCACAGATAACAAAGTGGGCGTTATGAATATTCATGATATGAACACACAATCACACACTCAAGGTCGCAAGGTGACATGATTGAAGGATATTCACTGTAAGAAATGCATTCTTGAAGTTTACTCTCATGTATGCAGCGATCTAAACACAATTAGTCTGTGGTAAATTAAGAACTAACAACCACTTAAGACGAGTGTTGCACTGACTGACAGCCAACATGGCTGCAGTAATTCTACCGTCATGCCATTTTAATGACTACTTTATTCAGTGTCATAATCACCCACATCAATCAACCACTGCACATAGTGCATTTATCAGACAATAGCGCCACTGTCACATTTAGCTCTCTCATTATCCTGGTCTATTATATAATCCCCAAGTGAAAACTAAGTTCATATCTGCTACTGACATGATAAAACATATGACACATACGGCTTGTCAGTGAGGTCCTTCCCAGATAAACTGATGTTCGCTATCTTACTGGGGTTGAGTCTTCCACACGTGTCTCCGTAGCTGTCATACCCAAACACCAGCCTGAAGGCATCCCCAAGGAACACAGAATAGGCAGCAACAAAAATCTGAAGAACGACAAAAGTCAAACGATTGGAATACACGGTTTAATCTTTCGTGAAAAATACATTGAAGTTATATTGAGTGCTGTTGCGGTAATACGACTATTACCTAGGGACAACCAATTCCACACAATAGCTGATGTAAATTTTTTCATTTGATTTGCAATCCTCACAAAATATGGAGTCGTGAGATAAGGGAGGTTAACACTTCCTGTTTTCTATGATTACAATGTGGTCAAAAAGGAGAGCTTGAGAATCATTATGTTAGTTTTGGCCTATTACAACACCTCACTTTTTTATCCTACTTCGAAGTTGGCCATTTTTTACCCACTTCAGTAGAACTTTAACTGATTGTACCATGTGGCACTATTCTTTATCAAAAGAGAGGAAGTGGTATGTAGATAAAGACTAGCTTTGGCAAATGATCAATTGAATGTCATTGACACCCGTAATCAACGGCTGACAGCAAGAATTGTGGGTGCAAACTAATGCTTTATAAACTTAATTACAAGGCAACTAAGTATACCTGGAGTTCAAATACTGATGCAAAATAACTATAAGTTTGGCAAGTGACAAAAGAACACTTTAAGACTTAGAGTAAGGTCTAAGTTAACGCACCATGCCACACCAGAACAAGACAAACAGGATGAGCACAGGGATGTCGGTACACGTGCGGTTATTTATCGGACTCCTCAGGCTAGTCTGCTTCTTTCCATCTGGTGAATCTGGCGACTGTAAAGTGACAACACAAACACACTGAACATCCACTGTCGTCAACATGCTTCACAGTACAATATGCTCTAAACTATGTCAGTCTGCATAAGGACTCTTTTGGCACTGAAACTCTATGAAATGAATACTAAAAGCTTTTGTAGGAAGTGATCAGTACAACCTGTTGTGTCAACTCACTTGCACTTTACAAAGACAATGTCATTCAGCTATACTAGCATTATTGAAAAATCATTTCAAGTTTGTTAAATTGTGTTCTTTAGGTGACACAGGACTGAGATATTTCTCAATTAAATATCAAAGTCATGTAATCACCTGTGATTTAATATGCATTTCACCCTGTTTTGCTGGCGAAAAATGAAAACCTATTAAGAGCTTTTTACTCACATAAAACCAGTCTTGTAATATTCCTTACTGTGATAGCAGTCTATTTTTGTCACCAGACCAAGAACATCAAAATCATCAGAAAATGCTTCAGACCTTATTGGGATTGGCCAACACTAAAATTGTGATTTCGAAAATGGTGCATGTACTGTGCATTGCCTGTGACTTGAATTGTTGGTTCATTCAACAGTAACTCAAGAGTGGAAGATCAAGGTAATGTTATAACTCACTGCTTCCGTTGCAAGATGGCAGCTACAGCGACTTTTTTATTTCGCCTCTCTTAGAACACCTTACTTTGTATCTTAGCTCTTATGGAGAGTTACAACCTATGAGAGCTCATTGAGATCCTCGTGAAAAAACAAATTTCAGATTATTAAATTGAAAAATTCAGAGACCTAAGATGGCCGCAGTGAAAGCAGTCAGAACAATACTTAGCAATTCTGAGTTTGAGAACCACTTTCATCAACACATAGACATTATTCATTGACTATCTAGTGTTCAAAATCAGGGAGTGCCAAAAAGGACTATCACTACTGTCTCATATTCAGGCATAGAATGTACAAGAGGCTACTCTACCAAATATTCATAGATAGAATGTACAAGTCCTATTACTACTGCCCAATATTAACTCTGTTAGAGGACAAACCTCATCTTCCTTGGCACAGCAGCAGCCCATCGTGACCTTGAACTATCTAGAAAACACAACCAAATGTAATATTAATATAACACAACCAGCAAGCTACAGCCATGAAACCAAAGCATGAACATAATACCAGTAAATAACAACAAGAAAGGGTCACGAAAAATTGTGGCTCATCCCGGTAGATTTTCCTCAAATAAAGAATGGGATTTAAGGAAATTGTCAGCCCTCAAAAATGCAACATTTACATAGTGTATATAAGAGCATAGCTTTATTTCTCATTGCTAAATTCATAGCATTTCTTTAAACAGTGTCATTTCACTTATGTGCCAAATTTGGGAATAATGCTGGAGACCACTTCTATTGACTACATTACAAATCTTCAGAGACCAGATTCCGGCAGTACATTTTCAACTCTTTTTGCAGTCATGGGCATGACAAGAAATTGCACACTTATTTTATTGTCTTACTCTATAGCTGAGGGTACCGTGCCTCAGATTTTTCATCTTCCTATGTGCGACAATAAAAATATCGGCTGACAAAAATGAAGTCATTGGACATAAACGGACTGATGGCTGATCACAGTTCCCTGCATGGGTACTGACAACATAGTCATTCAAACACCACAGGCCTCTTTCATGAAAGTGACTTAAGATTGAAGACAGAAATTTGGTCTGCACTCAGCCAACTTCACAATTGCTGAAAAAAATTCTTAGAAATAATCTCAGTAACTGGGTAGCAGGTTTGAGTAACTATGTTCTCAGGGATGTTGCACTTGTGCTCAAGTGATATATTTTCATAAATAACTGTATATGTGGAGTGCAAGACCAAATTTCACTCTTACGTATTGCATAAGTCACTTTTCCAAAACTCCATAACATTCTTTTGTTTCAGACATTAACCTTGTAATTTTGTTTTTGCTTTGACTAAAATTGTGCACTGTTAGAATGTCCAGTAAAAACGCTTACAGTGGACAGTTCCTTTGAGAAGTGTTAAGTAGTCTTTAAAGGCAAAGGCAACCTTTTTTCATGTCACTTTTAGCAAAAATAAGGTCTGTTGATTATCCCAGACATATTTTTCACTTAATTACAGCTTTTCGTAATTTAATTAATTTCTCGTCCTTTACTCCGGAAGTGACGTTTTGGGAGGCAAGAATTTCGCGCCAAGTTCTTTTCATACAGTCAGACTGTGAGAGCTGTCAAGTCAGTCATTGTTCTACCTCGGATGTGATAAGTTCGGTCATCGTTTCCTTTTGTTTACAAGTCACTCAAAATGCAACGCTGTTGCTGCATGCCAGGATGTACTCATTATCGTCTCACACGTGCTTTGGGTACCTTGCATCGCTTTCCGAAGGAAAACACACTTCGCCGTACTTGGCTAGCTCGTTCGTGTGAAGAACCCAGCGCTACCCGTTCACGCAACGCACAAAGCAGTGGCAAGCATTTTCAGCCGTCAGATTACGACAGAGATATGTACGCTGAATTGATGAAGGTCCCTGCGAAACAATGCCTGAAGAAGGGTTCCATACCGTCGCTGTTGATTCCCGGCAGTACCCCGTCGCCATCCCTGAGAAGTGCGTTTTTGAAGCGAGAAGCCTCGCGAGCTGTGGCCACTATAAACAGTGACTGGAGGCACTTCATCTACTGACACCCATGCCTCCGAACATACCCCATAGCGTGCAATTCCAGGAACTAGCAGTGATTCCCTGTGTGCTGTTGTCTCTAGCCTAGAGCCTGTAAGCAGCCCTTCAGCGATGTTGAGTAGTGGGAGTGAATACAGGCCCAGTTTGACACCTTGTGAAAAGGGCAGTTCGTCATCCAATGAACAGATCGGTGAGCCTAAGTTTCATAAGTTTATTGTGGACTTGTATTGCTATTTAGAAGGTGCCACGAGTGTGACGAGGGAGTCGCACGGCAGGATGTAAGCAGTTTGGGTGCTCGAGTACCATCCACTGGGAGTGTGTCGCTGGACATGCGAGACGATAATGAGTACATCTCGGTTGGCAGCAACAGCGTGGCATGTTGACTGACTCGTAAACAAAAGCAAACGACGAACAAACTTATCACAACCGAGTTAGAACAATGACTGACTCGTCTGTTCTCACAATCTGACTGTATGAAAAGAAATTGGCGCGAAATTCTTGCCTCCCAAAACGTCACTTTCGGAGTAGACGACGAGTAATTAATTAAATTACGAAAAGCTGTAAGTGAAAAATATGTCTGGGATAATCAACAAACCCTATTTTTGCTAAAAATGACATGAAAACGGTTGCCTTTGCCTTTAAAATGGCCGCTGATAAATAAAAGTGTGTGTGTGTGTGTTTGCGTGCGTGCATGTATGAGCCTGTGAAAAGGTCATTAAAGGAAACGTTTCAAGTAATCAACACAAATCACTAGTAGTACTGAGCTCACTCAAGTACTAGTACTCAAAGTCTTCAGCCAAAAGTTTTCATCAAGAAAGGTTGGATGTCATGAAAACAAAGAAAATGACAATATTGATGGCAGTGGTAACACCTCAAATAGATGTTACTGTACCGATAACCAGTCACCAACTTTTCATCGTTCAGCTCCTTTTCTTATCCTGAACCACTGGAAAGAATAGACAGGCCACACAACAAATATGAAGTCATGCACTTTTCTATGACTGATGATGACGTCGTCAAACCCTATCAGACTAAAACCGATGAGGCAACAAAGGGTGTGGTTTTTGCCAGTGTTAATTATAACTCAGTGCTTCTATCCATGCTTAATTCATTGTTATTCGCTGTATTTTGAAATGAGTTACTTTTTAAGGGGGTATACGTTAAGCTGCTGGGTGTCCAACTTGACAGCCAGTTAAGATTCCACGAGCACGTTGATGTTATTTGCGAAAAAGCTCCTAGACAGATGAATGCTTTGTTCCGTCTTCGAAATGTTTTAAGCATTAACAGTAAGCTTAAGTTATATTATGTATTTATAAGATCCTATTTTAATCACTGCCCCCTCGTTTGTGGAATACAGAAAAGTAGGAAAATGGAAAAGATACAACACCGTGCTTTAAAATTTATGTTCAATGACAGCGATTCCAACTACTCACAACTCTTAGTTAAGGCTAGGAGCTGCTCTCTAACTAGTTGGCGGATGAAATGTTATCTATTGAAGTATTCAAAAATGTTCATATTATTGGACCCTGTCCTTTGTCAGGAAAGCTTGAATTTAGAGAGTCTGGATACGGTCTCAGAGGTGAAAACTGTCTCTATGCGAAACGCTTTAATACGATGACTTACGGATGTGACTCAATCTCTCATAAAGGTACTTTGCTGTGGAACTCATTGCCATCAGTAATGAAACAATGTACTGCCTTAAATGAACTTGCCACTCTTGCTCATGACTTTTTCTCTGAGATCTGCTCTTGTGAAAACTGCTATGGATGCCTACACGCTCCGTAACATGTATGTGTACTTTTGTATTTATATTTATGTTCAAGTTCTGTATATTCTCCGTACTGTAGAATTAGCTAGTATTTTAGTTCTGTTCATTTTGTAGATTTTAAATTTGTTGGATAATAGCACTTGTGCTAACGTTTCTGTTAGAGTATGATCTCATATCCGAGTGAATGCATGTGTAGGAGTAGTTCAGAGAATTAAGTATTATGTAATACACCCCCAACATGAGGAATTGTAGTAAACATGTTTGTTCACTATATCCTGTTATGATTCATGTATGTCACTATATAAGTGTATGATCGCATGGATTGTAACAGACTCAGTAGTATCAGCAGAAGAGTATGTAATAAAACTATTATCCTCCTTCAGACTAGTATTATCCTTGGACCGCGTTCTCGCACTGTGTCGCGCATTCAACGTTCCTAACCGAACAGAATGCCTTTCACTGCTAGCACATCAACAGGTTATGGGCCCAGTACGGCCAGCAGTTCCAGCACTAGCGTGAGTAGAGGTTCAGGAAGACTGAGTCGGCTATGTTTTGATGGAGATGAAAGAAGGTATGAACTGTGGGAAATTAAGTTTCTCGGACATTTGAAATCGCTAGATCTGAAAGCGACAATTGAATCCGACGCGGAAACCGTCGATGATGAGAAGAATGAAGAAGCATTCTGCGAACTAGTTCAATACTTGGACGACAGAAGTTTGAACTTAATAATTCGAGATGCGAGAAATGACGGCCGTGAGGCACTCAAGATTTTACGAGAACATTATACGGGGTGCAGTAAGCCACGAATAATTGGGCTATACAGCGAACTGACGGCACTAAAAATGGAAGCTAATGAGTCTGTGACAGACTATCTGATCAGGGCAGAATGTGTCGCAACTTACCTGCGTACAGCGGAAGAGGTTATAAGTGATAGCCTGTTGATCGCAATGGCGATGAAGGGATTACCAGACAAATTCAGACCCTTCATTGTTTATGTGTCTCAGAACACAGATAAAATAACATTTGGAGACTTCAAAGTGAAGTTAAAGTCTTTTGAAGAAAATGAAAATGCGAGACAAACAGAAGACTCCGTAATGAGGTCGGCGACCTACCGACGGAAGAAACCAGTGGAATGTTGGACGTGCGGTCAAAAAGGACATAAAGCACAAGATTGCAGAACTCAAACAAGATGGTGCAGACTGTGTAAAAACAGCTCCCACAACTTCCAGGATTGCCGAAGGCACAAGTAAAGCCCACAAAGCAGCTGAGGAACATGACCAGCAGGGAAGTAGATTTAATGATTTCAGTTTTAAGGTTAGTGATGATAGGTTTAAACATGATCAGATGTTAGTAAACAAACTGTTAGTTGATACTGGGGCAACATCCCATATTGTTACAGACAGGTCCAAGTTTAAATGTTTTGATGAGAAATTTGATCCGTCTAGTCACTGCATAGAATTGGCAGATGGGACTAGGACAACTGGTATAGCTCAGGCACCTGGTGATGTTGACATTAGGCTAATAGACAGTAAGGGCAATGTCATCTGTTCCACATTGACAAATGTTTTGTACATACCAAGCTATCCACAGGAAATATTCTCTGTCCAGGCTGCTGTTGCTAATGGAGCTTCAGTGATTTTTGAATCAGAAAATGCAAAATTAATTGCTC
>NMRA01000107.1:425693-466466 GCA_002633005.1 Phoronis australis | reverse complement strand
GTATAAATAGCACCCAACATGCAATCAGGTCCCAAACGTAACATTTGGTACAAAGTTGTTAATTACATGACACTCCAGTCTCAAAATTTATAAATATATGTCTGCAACACAGGCTCTGATTGCTCGGTAACTACAAGGTTAAATGCTGTTGTTTAATTATTTTTCAGGATGTGTTACAAGTTCAATACACAATTACCGTTGTTTTCAACTGTGTATATCTCTTTCTCAGTAACAAGTCGTTACGTTTAAACTGTTTCTTTCACCAGAGAAAACTTGTAACCTGGCGCGCACTAATGAGCACATAGTTATTATAGGGCGTGTTCCGCCACGTGAAAAAATCTATGTGAAGTATTTAAAAAATCTGCCCAAAAAGTGAAAGAAATTTAAGAATTCGAAGCGTATGGGATAAATACAAAACGTACCAGGATTGGCGCCTCAGTCAATACGCGGAAAAGGTCTCGTGGGATATTCGTATTCCTTGGTGTATGGGATAACCATGGGCAGCGCACCATAGGGGGCTAGGGAGGGGGGGGGGGGTAGCTATAGCCCATATTTTTTCAGTGCTGCATCGCCCATGGTCTATGGGAAATGCACCACAGGGGGGCTTGGGGCTTTAAACCCCCACTTTTTTCAGTGCTGCGCCGCCCATGATAATCTATAATACCTACGCCACTCTCGGTACAGTGTACATGTATAAGTATTGCAAAGCAACATCACGTAAGATAACTCATGCGGTCGTGTATATTGACAAACATGTTGTTAGTAGAGTTAGGCAGTCCGCATAAAAGTAGGATCGTGGTTTTGTTTGTTATACCACCCTCTCCACGATTTCGCAGTCTTCATTCCAAACAAGAACACGTTTCGAGAAAAGAACACACTGATTAAAAGTCCATTACATGAATGTGACTCCATAATTATGAGATTTGGCAGATGAAGATACACCTATCAGTATTGCTTTGTCGATTGAGCACAATACCTCCTGTAATTTTCTGCCACTTTACGGTTCCGTTATGTCAGGGTAGCGTGTATGCGCGAAATTTTTGTGGCCTCAAGAATGCGTTTATTAAAATTTTTGAAAGAATACTCGATTTTCGCGACGCCAGACACAGGTACTTGTATCTATGTTCTAATTATTGGTGCTCTTGTATCGTTTGTTCTTATCAATTTTTAACGCATTACCAGTTGACAAGTTGAATGATCTTTTGACATCTTGAGGCTTAGGGCTCATTTTCAAACGTACGTCTTATGGGAGCACGTTCGCCCGTGCACTAGTCGGTGGTGTTAAAGTTGGCCTCTTTTGATCAATTAGTGTTTGCGCATTCGATTAACTCTTGACAAGCGGGACTGGGCAGAAGAGCGGTCCGCACTAGTTTGTTGTTCTGCTTTTCCGCTATTCATTAGAAGAGTTTCTGCCTGCGCCATGCTGTCCCTTTGAAACTTTATCTGGCTTGACAAGCTGAAACCCATAGCAATGGCAATTATCTGTGGAACTGCCATACACACAACAATAACAATGAATGCGTTTCGATTTTCTGCTGTTACTTGTTTTACCTTGATGAGACATCCAGTGTCGTATACAAGTTTAGCTCGTTCTGTGCCGGTCATCGTTTGTATTCCTCTACCACACAAGTTATTTTTAAGTTCTCCAGTTTTAACGACGCAGCAAGACGAGGGCACACCGCACGAATCTGGATTTTTCACGATGAGCTCCTGGTTTTTTATGCTGCAGTTGAAGTACATATTTAACGACCAGTCTTCGGGACCTTTATCTCCAATGCCACAACACCCAATTGTTTCTTGGATATAGTCCATCAGGTTCTGAAGATCTAGATTCTCTCTATAGCGAGGTATTGCCTCCTCCTTTAAATTTTTAATGAGAAATGCTTGCACGTCATCACTAAATATAAAGATAGCAATCATCCCTCCGCACTGAACCAGGAATAGGATGGAAAGAGAAATTCCAAAAAACTCCAACAAAAATCTGTTTTCTCTCAAAGCACCAATACATCCACTGAAAGCAAAGATAAAGATGATGGAGCCAGCAGCAATGAGCACAATACCAGCGTTGAGTATAATATCAAAAACAGGCGACAGTCCTTCCACTGACTTTCCTGGTTGTCTTGCAGAGAACCTCTTATTTTCCAGAAATGCATAGATGCCCACTGCAATCACTAAAGCGCCAACAAGCCAAAAAAGAAAATTGGCGAAGAACATGAAGTACTTAAGTTTTTTGCTTATAAAGCTCCCTGAGTTCTTTTGGCTTGTAGGTGGTTCAACTCGAATCGCCACATTTTTGCTTGGTCGCTGACTCATTGTAACAGATTGCTCTACTGAGATTACTTTTTGTGAGCACGTTTTGTGCAATTTTCTATGACGATTAGCGCGTGAGTGTGCTGTAGTTACACGCGATATTTTTTATTGAAAGCGAGCACGTTTTGCTCGGGTCGTATAATCTTCATGATGGCGATTTCATTTGAAAACGGATAGGGATTGAGTCGTCGCAGCAAAAATGGATTTTTGAGAACGCTGACCAGAGTGGACGCCGTTTTCATTCTTTCACGGGAACAACTGGGTACTTTCGACTAGTAACGGAAGTCGAGGGAAAACAGGCAGAGAAGCAATGGTGGACAGTGCCCGTTACTAATTTTTTTCTTTGCATATTTTCGCAAGTTTTCTTCAAAATGCCAATGTCTTGCAGCGTTGGCACAAGTCGCAATCATTACATGTTAATGGACGATCGTGACAAACGATGATTTAGTTTCTTAGGTTCCTTTTAGAGGAAGACAGAAGACGGGCTTGGGCGAGCCTGCAAGCGTGTTGACCCAACATGCCCAGATAATAGCAAAGTGTAGGTGCACATAAAGGAGACAACGTACATGTACATACAGGTGTATACGTGAGGTCTGATCACTTCCTAACCGGTAAGTCAATTTAAAATAATTTCTGGTATGAAATATTTGTGTTTGTTTAATTGTTATTCAACCATCGTTCATCAGCAAGGATACGACGTCCATGACCATGTAAAACCGTTTCGCGGATTAACTCTTTATTACTAAACAGCTCTTAAAATATTTGTCTACGTTTTTATCATCTGATAAATTATTCTGATGGCATTAGACCGAAAGCATGATGACCCTAATCATCCCGACTTCATTTCAAAGAACTTGAGAACCTTCAGGTGGCTTCTGCCACACCACTCGTCTCCGACGTTTGCAGCACTTTAAAGTTCAGATGAAAATTAATTTGTAGCAGCTTATGATTTTTTCTTTCGATGTGACCTTAGTAGCGATGTCTGTAGTATTAGAAAAACAAGGTGTTCAACACCGGGTGATTTAAGTAATTGGATTAGTAGTTTTGAGCATGTAAGTATTTTAGTCATACAATCCAATCTAATCTTGTATGTGTGTTTTATGTTATTATGCTGTTGAGAACTGTATGTATATCCTACCTGCGCGTTAGCGTAATTTGGTCCTTAGGATCAACACTGAAATGCCTAAAGTAGGCCTTAGTTGTTCGGCAGTGTAACATAATAAAAGAAAGAGTTCAATTCACAGACTGAAAATCAATGACATTTATTATAATGAGGTAATTAATAACAATCCTTGTTGCTGTCTCAAATCAAACTTTTTATTGAGACTACGATATAAATTTGATTCCAATTTGTTCTCAATAAGCAGTGCTCTTAAGACTTTTCAAAGAACTAAAAAGTATTGTCTAGGCACAAGCTCAACAAGATGGCTTGTTATGTCACGTGATTTTATGAGTTGCCTTTGGTCTCTTGCAATGAACTCAATTGTTCCCAAGCCCAAGAATCCATTTGTCATTTGAGTGAGAGACAAGTGTAGAACTCTGAGTTATCTATATCAGGTTAATTTCTTTGACAGTAATGCAGATTCACAGAAGCTCAAATAATTCGTTATATATTTATAAAGAACGTCTAGCTGTACAGAATGCTGTCGGACCTTTTGGGTGCCTTCCAACTTGCTAGTGTAAGCTTATCTTACTTAAAAACCTTGTCAAACGTTGAATTTTACATGTAGAAGTAAGTCAGTAGAGAAAGCTGATAAATGAGTGGGCGGACAGAAGCCAGGTTTTTATGGGGGATGTGGAGAGTGGTGCACCCGTGCCTGAGGAAAAACAAGCAATACAGCCTGGTGCAACAAGCCGTTTGATTGACGTGAAAGTGGCAAAGATAAGTTCCCTGCTCCAAGAAAAAGTACATGTACATCTTGGTTAGCAAGTCAACTGGCCAAGGTCACACTGTCTATCACAACAACATCAGACAACAGTAGTCGCTGTTTGTACTACATTGGCATTTTGTAGAGAGTTTTCCTTGCCTTATTCCAAGTGCTCATCTCGAAACGTGTGTTTAAAAGTGTACATGCGGTCCATACGTCATGGAACCTTCAAAAAAGACGTAGAAAGGCAAAGTTAGTGTGTGGAGGACCTGGTATATTGACGACGATGTGATGCGTCCTGCACGCTGTTGGTACTATACCAACGAATATGTGACTGTCCTTCGGAACATTTTGTTAGATGTGCTATTTCAGCGTCAGAAAGGACCTTGTTATCTAAGACCTCTTCTGGAGTTAGCGCACACTGAATTTGCTGACATCGTATAACAACAAAATCCATCAGAAAGGATTGGTATATGAGTGATTAATTTATATAGAGATATCCTTTCAGAAACAAAGTTTCACGCATTTGCCAGAGGTGCCTTCGTCGAGGCGGCCTTAACGGAAAAACTGATTCGGTGACCTCCATCTTTTTTATAAATTTCTAGTATTCAAAGACGTAAATACAAAATATGGAAATTAAGTTGTTTCAAACCCCATTAAAGGAGTACTGTTTGTGCACGCGGTGTTTTTACGCCACCGACTCATTATTAAAACAATTTTTGACGAGTTTGCGCGATATGTGCTAACCAATTGCGTTTTTGGTAGTTTTCTACAATAAAGATTGAGATAAAGAACACATAGGTCCGATCAATAGCGTTCAGATAAATGCATTTTGAACGGTCCACTATCAAACAACTCTGTGCGAACCCCTTCGCGCCATCTTCGTAGTTGTCAACCACGACTGACGTTGGAGATTTTGTTCGCTTTCTTTGCGCATCTTAAAAAGCTACTGTTATGCCCTAGTTCAAGTTAATTTATGACTATAATACAATCTGAAATTGAAAACGCGGTCAAACGGCGAAATGAGGAAGATATGCGATACACTTTTGGGGGTTCCATCGACTGAAATACTCCTTTGAAAATGAATCAGCTGCGCGCAGAAGAGCTTTTCTTATTTAAATTAATAGTAGGCCGGGCCCTTTGACAAATTATGTCAAGTCCCAATAAGCTGACGGTATACGTTATGGAACTTCGGTAGCATACAAGTTTGAAATATAAAAACAATAGGAATTGTGCACAGAAGAGCATTTTCCTACATAACGAAGATGCGTGGGAATCAAACACTGGCTAAAACTCGGGAAAGACCAATCAAATAACAAAATGTCGCCAAAGATTAAATAGTATTTAATCTATTATGCTGCCGCTATTCGCTACTGCACTTCGTACGCAAATATAATTTCGTGACCAAATTGTTCCTAAAATACGTTGCATCAGTAATGAAAAATATAATATATCCAAGGTTTGGAACAAACTGCGGTCCCTCATTGGACTTGTCGCATCCCACATTGACGCTGATCACGCAAGCGTGTAAATCACATTCTTGAAGTCTTGTTAGGTTTATCACTCACAGTTCTGTCTCTACAATGTCCCTCCATTCTTCATATTGCTCAGCTTTTCGCATGAAAGAATTGAAAACGTGATCTCGCTCCTCAAGAGGGCCTCCAACAGCTTCGTCGAATAACTCCAGTTCTTCTACTGCTTTGACCTCCGCATTACCATAATCTGAGAACTTTTTAGCTTCGAACTCGTTTTTCTTCCCATGTTTTATTGGTTTTGTTGTTGGAACTCGTTGATGGCGCCTGTGAACCTCCAGCACTAAGACTAAGGCCCGCAGTGCGAGATGTACAGTGGCACTGCGTTTAGATATGGACATAGATTTAATCAATTCATTTTGTGCAGGATATCCGCTGCTATCAGTGAGCATCTGCCGGTCCACGTGAACGCGCTTCAACAATTTCCAGCTGAAAAACGAAGCTGCAATGTCCAGTAACGCAGCACATGTTACAAGAATTATAGCTAGCATTAAACTCTCTTGTATCGACTCTTGGATTTTAGAAATGCACCCTTGACTGTGTATAACTTCCATGCGCTCGTCTTTTGTCAGTCGTAGTATACCAGAACCTGAACCACACTGTTTGTTACCATGGAGACCACTCTTTCGCTTGCAACAGGATTGAGGCACGCTACACTGATTGTCCAGTGTGTTGTTGCTATCCGTTTTGCAGCCGTAATAAACGTTCTGTGACCAATCGTTTTCGGCGTTGAAGCTAAAGCCGCAACATTCGAAGAAAGACTGGATTCTGTCGACCGTGCTTTTGATGGTGATGTTTGTGAGATAATGTTTGATGGCATTTTCTCCGAGTAGACCCTCTAATCCGTTTGATTTTTCACTTCCGTAGTACATCAATACAATGACCGAGGTATTCTGTGCTGTAAACAGTAAAATAAGAAAAACGAGATAGAGTTTCAATAAATTTTCGTTTTTGTGAACAAATCCCGCGTATCCGACGACGGTGTTTGCAAACAGGAGAGCCCCAAGCGCCATGAGAACAGCAGGTGTCTTTAAAATGAAATAGAGATTGTTGTTCATTGTACCAACTTCCACGTGAAGGAGGTGGTTGACAAGACCATAGAGAATAATTGTCACTGAGAGTGTCCACGAAAGGATACAGCAGGCGAGAACACCGTGTTCTAGCTGATCCGGCATGATAACGCTCTGCAGAGCGCACGTCCTTTGTTCATACGTCATTATATTGTGTTTTTTGTCTTTGCAGTTTGTTGTCATGCTCAGCTGCAATGGCTTTCAATGGACTAACATTTCATGACACTAGCGAATGGAATTGTATATAAAAGTCTCGCACAACAATTTGATGAAATATCACTCGCATGCTTGCCATGCTTACGAGTAACAGAGTCACGCGTTCTGGGTAAATGTAGAGATGAAGAACCAGAATTCAGTCAGTTCGTGTATTCCGACATTTCACTCAATGGTAACCAATCAACAGATCGTCACAAATTCTCCCACGAAAGACCCTGACACTAGCTTGGTTTACATTCATGTTCGTCAGAATAGACGTCTGGTTGATATCTCACAGCATTTGTCTGTGGGCAGGTTGAGGCACCTCTGGACTTTTTCCTCTTCATAGAAACTGAAGTAGTAGTATTTTGGGGAGACATGTAACTCGTTACGCACTAGAATGAACGGCCATAGGCAGACGATTATTCACAATAATAGGGCGGTCCCCATTGGGGAACCTTTCAACATCCCAGGCCATACAACCAGTGACGTCAATGTACTTGTAGTCAAAGGCGGACTGTCGGACATTTACCCACGCAGAAAATGCGAGGCTGAATTCATTGCAAAGTTTAACACTCACGCCAGAGGCCTAAACAGAGACATAGGGGTTCTGTCTCACTACAAGTCTGTCGTGAATAGACTCCAGTAGCTGCGTATGTCTCTGTTTGGGTCTCTCTCTCTCTCTCTGTAGTCATACGTAGGCCTACCCCACTGGTAGTTGCCACGTCCTGTTGTGTTCATATTGTTCAAGTTTATTGTATGTCACTATGTTGTCCCCTGTGCCATTTTATTTTAGATCTATCCACATGTATTCAGCAGTCTGTAGCACACCCTTGAGAAAGAGCGCAATATATTTTAGTTCCGACGCTCGTCATTTTAGTCTTACTAGTTTTACTATTGCGTATTTTTAAGGTAAATTACTTTCATGTGGTAAGCATACTTCTGAATGAAATGAGCGAAACGGATTATGTGCGGCAGATATAGTAGACATCGTTGATGGCATCAGATATGAAACTTATTTTTTCTGAAAAGCAGCATGGCTGTTATTCTAATTTTTCGAAGTCGGGGTGAAATTGGCATAGTTCGCAGGCGAAGTTAGCATGG
Source organism: Phoronis australis (assembly GCA_002633005.1). Lineage (NCBI taxonomy): Eukaryota > Metazoa > Phoronida > Phoronidae > Phoronis > Phoronis australis. The sequence goes on along the minus strand of NMRA01000107.1, from coordinate 458,387 downwards.
GCTGCCAACTTTACCCTACACCATGCCAACGTCCACCCCTCCCGAGTATATGTTTTATGGCCAACTAAAATCATTTTAGCCTCTTTCAGGATGCCTCGAACATATAAAAAGAAAAACGCCTTTTTCAAGTACTCGCCGGAAGATCTAACAAATGCAGTGTCGGCAGCTGAAGGTGGTATGAGTCAAGCTGAGGCAGTGGAAACGTTTAAGGTCCCGAGGGGGACCATGCAAAATCGTCTAAAGGGCGTCAACATGAAATATCACGGTGGCCAGAAAGTTCTGTCGGACACTGAAGAAATGTCAATGGCAGATAATGTAGCAGTGATGGCTCACTGGGGTTTCCCCGTGGACAATTTGGATTTACGCCTGATGGTGAAGGCCTTTCTAGACAAAAGTGGTCGCAAAGTGAAACGGTTCAAACATGTAATTTCCCAGGGAAGGAATGGGTTCACAGTTTCGCGAAAAGCATAAGCAAACCCTCGCAAGTAGAACATGTCAAAACATAAATCGTGCCAGAGCAAAAGTTAGTAGCAAAACCGTCGAACAGGTTATTGGAAACCTCGAGAAAACCTTGCACGGCGTTCAACCGTCTCACATAGTTAACTATGATGAGACAAATTTGGATAACGACCCAGGTCGTAAGCGATGCATCTATCGACGAGGAATTAAATACCCTGAACGTGTCATGAACTCCACAAAAGGGTGCGTGTCACTAATTAATGTTTAGTGGAACTGCGACAGGGGAAACATTACCACTGTACGTTGTTTACAAGTCAAAGCACATGCTGGACACCGACTCACCGGTTACAACTGAACAAAATCTGGTTGGTTTGACTCGACAACATTTCAGAACTGATTCGAGAAAGTCCTTGTGCCTTGGGCGAAAAGAATCCCTGAAAATAAGGTCCTGATTGGAGACAACCTGGCGTCTCATATCAATATGACTGTACTTGAACCATGCTCAAAGCTTAATATCGCCTTTGTCTGTATTCCACCAAATAACACACATCTACTCCAACCTCTGGCCGGACGTGGGCGTTAAGAAGAACTGGCGAGCGGTGTTGACTGAATGAAAATCTAGTGGCGGAGGACGTTCGCACGCATCAGTTCCCAATGATGAATTCCCGTCTCTTCTCAAAAAGCTGATATCGAGGATGGGCAACAAACTCAATGAAAACATTATAAGCGGATTCCGAAAATGTGGCATCCAACCATTGGGCAAGCAGCCCGTGCTGGATAGGTTACCGCATATTCAGCATCATCACATTCAACTTGTGAGAAATTCCGTTGCCCAGGTTGTGGTGGACAGGTTGGATAAAATGCGCCACGGCCAGAGCGACCAGCAACCACGAAAGCGTGCTAAACGTGTAGATGTTGAGCCCGGAAAAAGCATGAGCGACATTTCAGGCCTTAATGAATCGACACACTCGGACGAGTAAGCCAGGATTCACATGTCCAAGTAGTGGACCCATCAAACCTCGAAGGTACTCCAGGACTTGATGACTCAACACATTCAGATGAAGTCGATGCCTCAGAAGACGAACAGCAAAATGCTAACACTCGCACCCCTCAATCATCTAGTGCTAACATGAAAACATTGGGAAAGAAAGAGGCAGAAACCAAAAGAAAGTCTAAAAAAGATACTAAACGGGCAAGACGCGTGATTACTGAGCGCCAGATTTTTGATAAGGAATGGTTTTGTTTTATGTGTGGGGAGACAAGAGACGAAGACATGATTTTTTGCTGTACTTGGTTACGATGAGTTCACACTGAATGTGTACGTGACATCGACTAAGATTATGAATGTGACGAATGCTCATCGTGAGTTTTCTGTGGCACAGGTGAAGATACACATGATTTTGTTTTCGTCAAATCATGATTCTCGACATGATGTTTAAGGCGTTTGTGCAAAAGGCTGAAACAGTAGGTTTAAGACCCAGCTTGCGCATTTCCCATAGTTGTGTAAGTTTGACAGAAGTGGAATAATTTTAGCTTAAATTGGTAGCATTTGTGAATTATTTTTGTTGATGAATAAAGTTTCTATTCATATTCATTCCTTTACATTAAAATCATTTTAGAAGTGTTTTCGTTTATTGAACCATTAGTTGCCGATAACGAATTGTGAGTTAATTATATGACATAATTATGTTCAATGTTATATGTTTTGCATATTGAACTGCTTCATTTTTTGCCCAGCTCCTGAAATCTTTTGATTCGAATATTCGCGGCAGTCATGGGAAATAGTTTTATATACTTAATACTTATCAATTTTGAGACAACTACTGCAACATTTAATTTTACTGTGTTCAAAAATAATACAATGACAACTTTACCCGCTTTGGAGATTGCGGTGCCAACTTTCCCTGCTTGGGAGACAAAGTTGGCAGGTTACAAAAACCGTTAGATTAACCCTAAAAAATCAGAAATCCCAAATAGGATCTATTAGTTTCGTTGGTGGGAATAGCTGTCCGGATTTTAAGCCCACTAACATTTCTCTCTGTTACATAACTACAAAGTAATTGAATAAAAAAGCTCAAAAACTGCCACCTTCACCCCATTTTACGGTAATCAATTAGTGTTTGTGCCAATCAACAAAATTAGCTCTGTTCATTCTGAAAGTTAGCCCAGTACAGATTCGAAATGTTACACTATTTAAATTTAATGTCCATTATTTTCCCCGTTTGCAGGCTGGTAACAGGCACTCGCACTGACGGCGTTTTCTTAGCCTGGGTTCCTGAATGAATTGCACTTCCGGGTTCGCGGCAAGTTCAAAATGGCGGTAGTTCTTCGGGTGCGAATCGTGAGTGGCGCGTTTATTTAAACTTTTTTTCGAGTACGGATCGTGTATTAGTTATGGGGTAGGTACTTCTTGGATCCTTATAACATCCTCTAACCATTTAGTAAGGGTTAACAACGTGTGAGACCAGGACTTTAAGAATTCGAACCGCATGGAATATATAAAACGTGGAATTCGCGGAATAATGTCTCGCGGGATGTTACTTCGTATTCCTATGTATGTGGGATACCCTATGTGTCTACGCCATTTCGGTACGTTTTGTGTTTATACATGTGTGTGTGTGTGTGTGTGTGTGTGTGTGTGTGTGTGTGTGTTTGTGTGTGTATTGTAAAAGAATATCACGTAATGTAACTCATGTGATCCGCATAAATATAGGATCATAATCAAATTGTCTTCATCATTCCTCCCTCTACACGATTTCAGTCTTCATTCCAAACAAGATCACGTATCGAGAACAAAAACGCAATTATAAGTCCACTGAATGAATGTGACTCCATATGAGATTCGGCAGATGATATTACACATTTCAGTATTGCTTTGTCGATTGCGCACAATACTTTCTGCAATTCTGTACCACCTAAACTTTCCGTGATGTCCGGGTTGTATATGCGCGAAATGTTTTGTGGGTATCCCGAATGCCGCTTATGATGACTTTTAGAAGAATAGTCGATTTTGGCAACGCCAGACACAGATACATCGATCATGTTCTAAAAATTGGCGCTCATGTATCGTCTAGTCTTAACTTTAAACGGAGCATGAGTTGACAAGTCATTTCCCTTGGCGAATGTTCTTTTGGTATCTTTAGGCTTAGGGCTCATTTTCAAACGAACCTCTTTTAGGCGCAAGTCTCGTTTGGCAAATGTTCTTTTGAGATCTCGAGGCTTAGGGATCATTTTCAAACGAGCGTCTTCTGGGTGCACGTCTCTTTTGGCGAATGTTCTTTTGGTATCTTGAGGCTTAGGGCTCATTTTCAAACGAACGTCTTCTGGGCGCACGTTTACCTTGGCGAATGTTTTTTTGGTATCTGGAGGCTTAGGGCTCATTTTCAAACGAGCGTCTTCTGGGAGCACGTTTCCTTTGGCGAATACTCTTTTGGTATCTTGAGGCCTAGGGCTCATTTTTGAATGAACGTCTTCTGGGAGCACGTTCGCCGCTGCACTAGTCGGTGGTTTTATGGCGGGCCTCTTTTGATCAATTGGTGTTTGTACATTCGATTTACGAGACAATCCCGGCAAGCGGGACTGAGCAGAAGACTCGTCTGCACTGGCTTTTTGTTCTGCTTTTTCTCTATTCAGTTGAAGAGCTTCTGCATGAGCCATGGTGTGCCTTTGAGACTTTATCTGGCTTGACAAGGTGAAACCCATAGCAATGGCAATTATCTGTGGAACTGCCATACACACTCCAATAACAATGAATGCGTTTCGATTGTCTGCTGCTACTTGTTTTAACTTTATGAGACAACCAATGTCGTATACAAGGTTAGCTCGTTCTGTGCCGGTCATGATTTGAATACCTCTACCACATAAGTTATTTTTAAGCTTACCAGTTTTAACAACGCAGCAAGACGAGGGCACACCGCACGAATCTGGATTTTTCATGATGAGCTCCTGTCTTTTTATGCTACAGTTGAAGTACATATTTAACGACCAGTCTTCGGGACCTTTATCTCCAATGCCACAACACCCAGCTGTTTCTTGGATAAAGTCTATCAGGTTCTGAAGGTCTAGATTCTCTCTATAGCGAGGTATTGCCTCCTCCTTTAAATGTTTAATAAGAAACTCTTGCACGTCATCGCTAAATATAAAGACAGCAATCATTCCTCCGCACTGAACCAGGAATAGGAGGCTAAGAGAAAAACCAAAAAAGTCCAACAAAAATATGTTTTCTCTCAAAGAACCAATACATCCACTGAAAGCAAAGATAAAGATGATGGACCCAGCAATAATGAGCACAATCCCTGCGTTGAGTATGACGTCAAAAACAGGCGAGAGTCCTTCGACTGACTTTCCTGGTTGTCTTGCAGAGAACTTCTTATTTTCCAGAAATGCATAGATGCCAACTGCAATCACCAAAGCGCCAACAAGCCAAAAAAGAAAATTGGCGAAGAACATGAAGTATTTAAGTTTGGTGCTTATAAAGCTCACTGAGTTCTTTCTTTCCACTTGGCTAGTAGGTGGTTCAACTCGAACCACCATATTTTTGCTTGGTCGCTGACTCATTGTGACATATTTCTCTACTGAGATTACTTTTTGTGAGCACGTTTTGTGCAATTTTCTATGACGATTAGCGCGTGAGTGTGCTGTAGCTACACGCGATATTTTTATCGAAAACGAGCACGTTTTACTCGGGCCGTATATCTACATGATGGCAATTTCATTTGAAAACGGAAAGGGATTGATTGAATCGTCAAAGCCAAAATGGAACGCTGACGATACTGGAAGGAGTGACTAAGATCTTTCAAAGAACTCAAATACATTGTTTAGCCACAAGCTCAACAAAGATGGCTTGTCAGGTCACTTGAGTTTATGAGCTGCTTTCGGACTCTTGCAATAAACTCAATTGTTTCCATGCCCAAGAATCCATTTGTCATTTGAGTGAGAGACAAGTGTAGACCTCTGAATGCTCTAAATCATGTTCATTTTTGACGGTAGCGCAGATTCACAGCTGCTTAAACAATTTGTTCTACATTTGTAAAGAGCATCTACCTGGACAGAATGCACTCTGACCTTGTGGGTGCCTTCCAAGTCGCTAGTTTCAGCCTATTTGACTTAAAAACCATGTCAAGCTTTGAATTTTGCAGGTGTAAAATGAGTCAGTAGAGAAATCTGATAAATGATTGAGCAGACAAAAGTCAGGTTCTTATGGGGGATGTAGAGAGTGGTGACGCACCTGTGCCTGAAAAATTGCAAGCAATACAGCAGGCTGGTGCAACAGTCTTGTTGAATGACATAATAGTGGTAAAGATAAGTTCCCTGCACCACGAAAAAGAACAGCTTTGTGAGCAAGTCAACAGTCTCAACCAAAAACTTGCCAAAGCCGCACTCACTATCACAACAATATCTGATAACCAGGGCTGAGTTGCATAAAGCTTCAAAAGATATCCGCTGGATAAGTTTGATTGTTGCGTGACGTCAAGTGCATTGTTCAACAATAACATCGTGACGCGTGATAATGCGACGTCATTGTTGCTATACGGCGTATAACTTTTATGCAACTGGGCCCAGATAGCAATTGTAGTCGATGTATGTTGTTCAGTGTCATTTCGTAGAGAGTTTTCCTTGCCTTATGCGAAATGCTTATTTTGAAACTTGTGTTTGAAGGTATAGATGTGATCCACACATGGATCCTTCAAAAAGATGTAGAAGGACAAATTTAGTTTGTGTGGAGGACCTGGTACATTGACGACGAAGTGATGCGTCGCTGTTGGTACCACACCAACCAATTTGACTGTCCTTCGGAACATTTTGTCAGATATGATATTTTAGCGTCAGAAATGGCCATGCTATCTGAGGCCTCTTCTGGAATTAGCGGAAATTTTGTAGTAGCAATGATAGTTGTTGGCAGCATGGCAACATCTAGTACCAGCTTCGAGCAGTCGGCTACCATCGTTGAACTCAGCCAATTGGGACTAGAAGGTGCGTAGTTGAGCGAGCAGCTTGACATCAGACAAGTATAAGTAGAGAGGTTGATTAGTGATGCACGAGCCAGCAAGGTAATCTGCTGTGATTTATTCATCGCTGGCTTCTCAAATCATTTGCACTCACTAACACTCCTAAGGCATTCCAAATTGTATCTTATGAGACACACTTTGTTTCAGTTTTACATAAGTATTGGTATAAGGGTGAGAATAATTCATTTTGAAACAGAATGCTCAGTAATAAACGTCAACACCGGCGGCAACTTAAAATCTCGACTTAGACGAGAGCTCATCCCAACGAAGACTTCGCAGGTGGATCGTTAAGTTTCACAGGCTATCAGTTCGAACAGGAATACAGTGATGAAGAAATACTAAAGAGGCGCCTTGAACAAGCTCAGACCGTCAACGGAAAGTATGAATAGTTATTTGGTAAGCCGGCATTCATCAGGCACTGTCCCGCGACGACTGCAGGCCATAGACTCGGAGATGATTCACGGCCTCATACTTTCTATTTACAGCGTACTTTTAATTCTTCACTACCGCGAGCCACTTCCTAAGCATTTCGGACTGTCGAGGAAGTCGAAAAAACGATATACCCGATTTCTTCGCAGCTGCATAGTTCGGACAAGCGGGAACGATGAAACCGCAACATAGCGGCATTAACTCTGCAAATGAACCACTGACGTCGCTGCGTCGTTTCTCACATTCCTCACAGGTTAATGCGACACCTCTCGGCAAGGTAAGGTCGACCGCCTGCAAGGCGATGTGGATATAGATCGATTAAGACGGCAAAACAGACTAATTAAATTGGGTGGCATTCTCCTTTAATGTCCGTATCGATTGTTTTGCTTGTAAATTGCATTTATTTTTGAAATAAGGGATTCCTTCTCCCTCCTCTTCTTAGTAAACTCCTTGAAAGTGCCGATTAGCATCAAGCATCTCAGAGACTCTGTCGCCAATCATTCTGCTTCAAAAGTGCTGGTGGATGCCGGACAATTTCTGCCTCGAGGAAGATACGGACTCGCCTTTGCGCCGTTAGCACACCATGGGCTGGTCTCTCGAAAGGAATATCAACTTTTGTCTTTCATGGAAGGCGCAGCACTGAAATGAGAGGGAGCTATACCCCCCTGCCCATGTCTTTATAGTATTATGAGCGCGAAGACATCAGATATCTTACTACGAATAGCCAAAATCGGATGTTTCTGTAGCCTACTCTTTTGGCTCAGTTAGTGTTTTATTAGAATACTATCTCGGGAGCAGGATACGGATTTCTGCATTTTGGCTTGACGTTGTAGACTTATTTTCTCACTTTCAGCCTTAGCCTGTTTTCGTGAAACAGCTAGGCTAATCCACTTGTCAAAAGACTGTAGATTCTGAGAAACAGCCCCCTGGTGGGACGTGAGAGTACTAATAATAATGACCCTTGGCAACAAGCGTCGGATAAATCTGACGTCACTTTAAGCTTCCCAGTTTGTGGCTCACGATGACAAAATGCAAGTTACCTCGCAATAAGCACTGGTAACAGATACTGCAGTAATTCCTGTGACCGCAAACATTGTTTAGCTTCATTTCCACCAGTGGCAGAAAGCAGTTCCTTGGCTGAACTTGCGAATCAGTTTTGATTTTGTCACCGACTGGAAACGTCGCCTGAGGTTTAATCAGATTGCGGAGACTGAGATGGCGGCATCCGCGAGCGAAGAACGCGACCTGAAAAAGAAGAGCGAGGTAGCGCTAGCGAGAGCAACAGACCCGCTGGACAAGTTACGCTTACAGTGCCTAGCCAGAGGTGTAACGGGAATACGAGGCATAGGCAGGTACAGTGTAAACTACAGTTCTACCTGCAGCGGCATATTTTCATTAATATCCCCCGGGCTCTGATTGGTTGGTGCTTGTAGAGTTACTGACAACAACCTGTCCAAGCAGTTTCTTAACATTTTTTGGTTCAGAAAATCTGTTCATTAGCCTTAACCTCTCAGCCGGATCAAACATAGCCACAAGCCTACATGAACATTCAAGGTAGGTAGGCCTACAACGGAGTAGCTTATAGTATCACATGATTTGTGTAAGTGTACGATGAGATTACAAGCTGTAAGAAGAACAAGTTCGCCGAACAAGTGATTAAAATTTGGAAGTTAATTTGAAGAGTAGAATGACGTTATTAACGGAAACTAATTTAATGCACCAGTGAAAAATGCCTCGATTGGCTCACCAACATTTACTCAACAAATTTTTACTGTGCCCATAATTGAGAGCTGTGTACACCTTTATGGCAACATTAGTGCTTTTGTTGTTCAATTAATAGTATATGACCATGCCTATTATTAGCGAGTACAAACCCTTTTGTTAAGTCGTATTGCCCTATTCATTGTCAAGAGTAGCCAGTATGTTTTGAGTGAGGTAAGGCGATCAGTCTTTGGTTAGCTTTACCCACTGTAGCATTCGAGTAATCATCATTATCAAATGAAATAACGATTCATTTAAACGAATGACCGCAAGGTCACAAATCAAGTTTACGTAACATGAACTTTGAAGCAGAATTTGTAAAGACGGAACACCGAGAAAAGTGCACGCAATTTCCAATTTTCAAAGGCGCAATAAACCTGCAACTTCGGACCGAATACTGTTGATACAGTTGTTCTCAGTTTGTTTCTCAGATGAAATGCTACCCCCTAGCCTTTGTCAAGAGCTCCAACTTCGTTGTTGCATCAAACGAGACTCACTACAGATACCTGTCACGGCAGGCTACCTCAACAACACTGCGGACTTCAAAGATTGAATTCTAGACGTTTTATTAAGTTTAACAAGGATTTGAGGTTCGCGTTGGAAGAACAAATGTGCGTGTAGAGAATTTTTGACACTAGAACGTAATTTGTATGGCGACTTTAAAGAGACATGGAACACGAAAGCTCGTCAAAAATATCTTTTAAGCAATTCCTGACGAAAGTACCATCTCGCAACGTCTAGTATAATAGATTAGTTTACTTTACTCTGTGAGGACATTCCCAGAAAAAATCACAAAATTCACGATTTTTGAAGTACGTGCAAAGGAAAAACTCTGTAGTTACCACAGAGTTTCCAATCTCCCTCTCATTTATGAAAAATGCGCGCATGCGCTCAGAATCAGTTACTTCAATTCGCTGGAGGCCAAAGGTCACATTTTCCATATAAGTGAGATGTGTTACGTCTATGTCTTGCCATAACAAATAAGGAGACGTGCTTTGCTTTGTGGGAGAAAAATCGACGAAGTGGCGAGCACTTGACATATGGTGTTTTGAAATTTGAAACTAAAAGAAAATGTTTTGATTTAAACAGAAATTAAAAATCTCTACGAACAAACCCTAAAAATACCTGGTGAGTAGGCTGAATTTTGTTTCAGTGACACAGAAACACTTTCAATATTGCAAGTTAGTCTGTTTATCGCGTTCCAGGCCTCTTCAAAAACATTTTGATAACGAGAGTAGCCACAATCTATGACAAGTCTGGCATATCTTCTCTCCCAACATATCAAGACACATTCTCGTGGTGTGCCAGAGGACGTAGGATTAGTGAACTCAATCTGGCTCCACAAGTGAGAAGGTGCGCTAAGTATTCTTTCATCATCACCTCAACTCGTTAATGACACTTCAGAGGATGTTATCGATTGTGTTTGTCCTCATAACGTTTTTATTCCGATGAGATGATATTCCAACTAACCGGTCACCTTACAAAAATTTTCATCACTAATTTCATAAGATATTGAGATTTTATTCATCCATGAACCACAAAAAAATCCATGCATTTCTTAGTAGTCTACTGATATATATTCTATGACAATGATTTTCATATTCGTCTGCCTAGAAGTGTTTACACGCGCAGCCGCTAAATTTTCCTCCCGCCTGAAAGAAAATGTAACTCGGCGGGGCACGAACAGCACTGGCTAATGTTGTAGTGCACTCAGGAGTTTGAATCGTAGAAAGTCTTCGACAAGAACACGTAGTTGAATATTGAAAATCCCTAGATTATAATAAATTGAAGGTGAAATGCAAATTTGCATGACTTATTCTAGAGCCAATGCCGGGCACATTGACGTCAGTAAGCCACTCAGTCACTTACCGTAAATTTATCTTCAGAAAACACATTCTATGGTGTAAAAAACGCGTGCAGGTTCCGGAAAATCTTCATTATTTACACTACAGGTTTCCAGAAAATACCAATCGGTACTGTACGAGAAATGAGAAACAAACAAACCCAGCCCAAGGTAAATCATGGGAAGCTGGCGACCTCAACAACCCACGCTACTGGCAATCCTAGTGGGTCGTATAAGCTTTTCATCCTGTGACTTGTTGGGGGGAGGGAGGGGTAAGTTCATTTCCTGGGCGTTTATCTATTTCTCCAAGGATTTAATGTCCTAAAAGTCTCTACGTTTTACATACGTTTTTTTTAAATATAAAACTATCGAGGTGGCGCTGTACGCGGCCTCTTTATACAATCGCAGGCTCAGAAGTTGATTAGGTACAAAGCGATTATAGTATAGCTTCCCCATGTATTTATTGTTGGTGGATGGTGCGTGCATTTTTTAAATGCTTTAAAAATCGTAAACTCGTCTGGGAATAGTAGTTACTTCTTGCAAATAACATTGGCAAAAATAAGCAATTGTGTAATGATTGTTATAATATAAGGAGATTTGTACCATAAATTCTCACGAGGTTAGTAATTACTTACATGTAGTCAGGACCAATGTCACGAGACATGTTAGTTGTGTAGGTACAGCAGCGTAACAGAAATTCTAAACTACTGCTAAATGTCTTTTTTTGTCAGTGCTTACAGAGTCGTCATTAACAGGCACAGTGATGAAAAGGAGGTGAAACTATTAATCAGCTTTCCAGTTCTGTCGATATCAATTACAAGCAATGCAAGCACTCGGCGAATGTTAAAATTTAGATTTAATTTGTTAATTGAAGTTTAGTACGGGTCATAGTGATGACATAGGTCTATATCGCCCTTTTTTAATTCTGCTTCCAACTCTGAGTGTAAACTTTTGAATATTATTTCAATCCACTTCACCTACATGCTATTCCATTTTTGTTCACTTACGCAACATGTTCAATTTAGGAACACATTGAATACCTTTTGAACATCCATGTTGCCCTGGCTTTTCAAATCAGTCAACAAATGCAAAATGGGTAATCTTGAAAAATATCTTCATTGAAATAACAAGAATTCAGTTTAATTGAAGGCTTGAAAGCATTTTTCTGTATTATTAAAAAAGTTTATTACCTTTTTTCTAGTCCGCACCATTACCTATAGATTGCTCTCACCCGTAGTTCCCCAACCGATGTGCACCAGTCTCAGTGTTATCTATTAGGCTATGGCTGTTTTCCATGCCCAGTAGTCCATCGCTTTTATGTTCTTCCGTCCCGACATTACCCTCACTCAGAATTCAAGGTGTTCCCTTTTTCTGATGGCTCCGTGACAACTAGTTCTGTTATAATGATTACGTCATTCCTACTTTTCTTTATACCGGAAGGTCAAAAGGTTTTTTGTTAGTCGGCTATTAAATGGTGTAGTAAATTTTTTGCGTTCCCCGTTTAAGTTGTATTGTGACCGTATTTTTGTTTGCGTTTTTTAACTGAAAGCATTTGCCCTGAGAAGCAATTGATATAATTAAGGCGAATATTTTACAGTTGATCTGACCTTTACATATGTGCGATTTCTAAGAAAGAAAATGTTGAAGCTTTTTTCGAAATGCAACTGGTGTGTGTCGGATTTTCGTCAGTTGAGCAGTGAATAAATGGTACTGGTCGAATGTCTTACAGAATGTTCAAGATATGGGATGACAGTGGAAGTAAGTCAATTGACAGAGCCGAGTTTGAAAAGGGAGTGAGAGATTACGGAATTCTGCTTAACCCTGGTGAATTCGGGCAGTTGTTTCAGCGCATCGATAAAGATGGAACTGGATCTATCTCATATGATGAGTTGTTGGACAGTATACGAGTAAGTATGTCGCTCGCCATCACTGAGTGATACTTGTTTGTCATCAGCGACAGATGAGAACCGCCTACTTGGTGTATGTGCGCGTTCCTGTGTGATGTGCTTCAAGTAACAAGTACGGTATTGGAATCTTACCTGGCTGTGCTGTATGCTCATCAACGGGTACCAGAGAGCAAAAATGAATGTAACCCATCTACGTATTTCTTCCGATAAAATTGGCCTTAACTCCGCATTTTGACAGACTAGTTCTAGGAGCCCGTGGTCTTGAAAGGAAATACATGACAATCTTTTGTAAGTAATACAACATAAAATAATACTCAGAGCGTAGGAGAAGTGATATTATGGAAATCAATTAGTAGAGGTTGTCTCCGAATGTTAATATCTTGGAATATTTTTTTACACCAAATGAAGATTAGTTCGGTCCGAAGCGACTAAAACTATGGCACATAAAAGTAATAAACCTGCTATGTCTATCTCTGAAATTAAAAACCGGTGCACGGAATTACCATTGAGACTATCACTTGAACTGTATGATAAAATTGCCGTGCCAACTATGTGCTACGGTGCGGAAATCGGGGGTTTCAAAGAATATGAATTGCTTGAAAATGTATACGTAAAATTCTGTAAAATTTCTCTTGGAGTTGGAAACTCCTGCTCAAACGCAGCTGTATTGCGCGAATGTGGAATTTGTCCGCTCTATGCAAGGTACTATGTCACACGCGTAAAATATTGGCTAAAGTTGTTGAAAATGCCACCTGCTAGATACGCTAAAGTCACTTATGATATGTTAGCTGAGAGAAATACTTGGGTATCTTTTGTTAAAAAATTGCTTGCAAATTACGGTTTTTATGAAATTTGGTTGAATCAAGGTGTCACGTGCGAAGTCTCGTTATTAAGTATCTTCAAGTAAAGAGTTAAAGACTGGTATGAACAAGGTTGGCGATCAGAAACCGAGCATAATTCAAAACTTAAATACCACTGTAATTTAAGACCCTCTATTGTTTTGAACCATGTCTTAAGTTACCACTACGTCAAGGTCTTATTCAAGCGTTTACTCGGTTGCGTAACTCCAACCATAGACTACATGTTGAAGTGGGTAGAGACGAGAAAGTGGAATATTATGATAGATTATGTTTGATTTGCAATGATCTTGTAGAGGATGAATACCACTTCTTGTTAATTTGGAAGGGACACTGTGACCTTAGGTCACATTTGATGAAAGAGGTTCAATGGAAGCACCCAACTCAAGAATCCTGTATACGCCTGCTAACTAATCCAGATACATCTGTTATTAAATATGTGAATTCTGCTCTTAAAAGACTAGAAAAACTCTTTAATAGGTTGGCTGCGTGTGCTAATGTGCCTGTTTAATGTTTTATTGTACTTTGGGCCAGAGGCCTTTAATACAAATATATATATGATAATAAAAAATAATAGAATTTGCAGCCTTCCGTCTATGGAAGTCTATAAAACATTGACACTTTTGAATGTAAGGGTATTTCCATAAAGGGTTTTCGGGTGGTTCTCTTATACACACTTGATATAGGGGTGCTGCCACATATTCAGGTTCCTGCAAAAGCAACTGGCTATACAAAACCAAATGATGGAAAACCCTTCCGGAAATACTGACACGTTCACAGAACCGGCCCTGCTCTCCGCCATCTCATTCTTTCGCTTTGCCACGAATCCAAAGTATCAACCTTAGACGATAGCAGATACTCGCCTCTACCACACCCATGGGGAATGTACGTGGGTTAATTGATATATATAATGTTAACTGTCGTATGACATTTTTATAATTACAGCCACCTATGAATGCCAGGCGTAAAAAAATGGTAAATTTAGCGTTTAACAAACTCGACCGAACAAACGACGGCAAGTTTACCATTGAAGATTTGAAAGGTAAGCTTAGTCAAAGCTTTCAGTGCTTCGTCAAATAAATAAATACACAGAGAGACAAAACTTGGTCACCAACAAGGGCCCTTGCATTCACGTCGAGGAATGACCTTAGTCAGAACCAAAATTCGCCGTAGCCTATATCTGCCCGCAAATTCTAGGTAATTTCCGCTCAGTTCTGCCTTACGTTGTCCTCCAGGGTCATTATCCATGTCAAGTCTAACCTAACACCCTCATTGACTCACTGCAGACCCTACGAAGTCACAGCATGCAAAATTTGTATTGGCTAATTTCGGGAAAACCGGAAATGCTCAAAAATGATGTTCAGACTCAGCTGAAGTGAGCTGTGATGGAGTGCACAAACGGAGATGTGTTCCTATGAGCCATGGGCGGCGGTGGATATAGCCCCCCACCCACTTAAATCAGTGCTGGGCCACTCATGGGCATGGTTAATTGGCACTCACCATAGAGGACTGGTGGGCTATAGCCCCCACTTATTTCAGTGTGATCATGAGGTGATTTACGTACTTCTTACCGGGATGTACCAGCCACAGGCTTTTTGAAAACTTTAATTGCACAATGTATTACATTACACCTATCAAGTACAAAGTAATATCAAGTACAAAGTAATAGGAGCGAACAAATACATGTATGTTGTTCGGTTGCTTATAGGTGTCTACGACGCGAGAAAACATCCAAAATACGTAAACGGGGAATGGACGGAAGATCGAATACTACAAGAATTTATAAAGAACTTCGACGATAAAAGCAGTCCTGATGGAACAGTGAGAATCACCTGCATGGCTTAACCCTAACCAAAGATAACAATAAGCGATTCAGTTTATAAACAACTTTATTGCATTTGGAACGCCGCACGGTCGCTCGAATACACGCTGACCCCTATCAATTTACTGAAAATGATTATGCGTCTTCATAACGCACAACGACATTTTCGTGACCCATAGATGTCTACCTACTTCTGACGGACTTTGAAGTTTAGCCAACAGCTGCTTTAATTTAAAGCCAAGTAAAACGATAATTTGGTCAAAATTGTCTACTTCAAATCATTGTTGGCTTATTCATAGAAGCAATTTAAAAGTGAGCTCCACTTGGTTCATTTATTGCGGTCGCGGGAGCATTTGGGATCAAAAACTGATCGTGTTGCAGATGTGCCTTTAAAAGGATTCCATTTTTAGCATTGCAAGTTGAAAACACGGACATTGGGTGAATCAGGAGTTAACACGAATGCTATTGGTAACTTTACGTGCTGTTAATTTATTCCAGGTGACAAGAGGTGAATTCCTGAACTACTATTCCGGCGTGAGCGCGTCCATTG
The DNA here is from genome assembly GCA_002633005.1 of Phoronis australis. NCBI lineage: Eukaryota > Metazoa > Phoronida > Phoronidae > Phoronis > Phoronis australis. Next base: position 442,751 of record NMRA01000107.1, on the reverse strand, counting down.
ACGAGGACCCCTATTTTGAACTAATGATGCGCAACGCTTACAAGTTATAAGGCTGAACAACCTTGCTGGTAAGATCCGTTTTTAACCGTACGCACTGTTTTGAATCCCTAGCAGGCACCATCAAAGTGGAAAGGACGGGTGAGAATTTGGAAGGACGGAGATTCAGATGGGAAGGATGGACAGTAAATGTGAAGGACGTAGGGGAAATGGGAAAGACAGCACGAACTATATTTCATTTGACTTTCTCAGTAGCCGCGGTGCATGGACCTATACCAGATACAGATTCAATTATGTTTCTTAAAGCTTTCAGCACATGTGTGTGGATTGATGCAAGCATGGGTTATCATTTCTTCTGCTAGTCTATCTTCATTACTTAACTTTTATCTTTCATGCATGCATACCGAGAGCAAACTCTATGCAGAATTCTTAATACTACTGAAATTGTTTTTCATGCAGCAGCCTGGTTTAATAGGGAACTGTAGTAAAAATAATGCAGCAGTTAACCGGCTCTAACATTCAAATAAAACTTACTCACATTTGCCTGAGTTGCGCGCCAAACAAAAGCTCATTCATATTTATTGTCAAAAGACTGTCCTACGTCACGAAGAGAACTAAAGCCGAGCAATTGTCCCAACTAAGCACCAATAAAACTAAATAAACATTATTGTATAGTTTTGCCCGCAACAGGGTTGACGTTTCATGCTTGGTTTTGCAAATAATGACTATTGCAACGCTGCGCTGATATCAGTTAGGCCTACAATGCAATTCATTATTTTTCAAAGTGAAAAACTTGATTCCTGAAAGTAGTTAAATGACATTGTCACAGTCACAGATTTTATCTCAACTCACTTCAACTGCGTGTACACAATAGTAAACAAACTGACGGGGAATTTTTTAGGGTCGAGTACGTGGTCAGTCTAACCAAATTATGGAGATTTCTAGGAGCTCAAACAATTAACAATTATCGTATTCAAAGATTTTCGCGATTTCTTGAAGTACTAGTTTAACTCTTAAAGCGTGACAGCTTCCCTTGTAAAGAAGAAGAATTCACGTTAACACGTGTGAATTCTAGAACTTTATTCCGAGAGGAACCCCGTGTTATATCCTGTCGTCATGGTCTGGCTCGTTGTCCTGGTGTTAGGCATCGGTGCTCATTGAAAGTGTTTTATTTATAAATAATTTTGTTGGAATTTATAAACTAATCTAAGCTTATGCTTCCCTCAGTTAATTTTGAGGCAGGTCAGTTCGAGAAGATATGTATCACTGGAACCCAAAAATCCACCAGATGTGTTTTTCAATCTGAAATTGAAGCAAATGGAGGTTGACGAAATGCGAGCAACTCAGCAACTTTGGAGTACTGTAAGCGTTGCCGTAAGTGTAACCGCACACCCATCCGCCCAGATCGCTGTTACCCATGAAATCAAAATAGGTGCCAAGGCAAAAATAGCGAAAATGTTCCTCGTTCTATTTTCTTTGGTCAAGGTCCCCATAGTACGACACCTTATGATAACTTCGATGACGATTGCGCCACCTCTTAACTAAAGAAGCTAATGCCGGGGAAATTACTTCGTTGTTTACGTCGACGCTTCACAAATACCGGATTTAAATTGATGGGAAAAGGCCGCAAGTCTCTATTTGTTGCCATTAAATAAGGATTAAGTTTTATTTACCTCATGAAAAATGTCATAAACAAAGGAGCAACTCATAATACAGATGTCATAGAAAAATAATATTAGTAAATACACAAGTGCGCAGCAGATTTAGGGAACGCAGTCCTTATTTGGTACTGTGTCATGCAACCTGACGCTGGTTGCGTTTTTGAAAGTCAGTGTGGAATTGTGTGTCACAATCTAAAAAATTATTCACTTATTCACTTTGTCATTACATTATTAGAGCTGTGATCACGCATCAAAAACTTCCGCACGGTGATAGGCCTCTATTCACTGCAAGAGTAACCTTGAAAGTCCCATTTCTTGTCCGTCCTTTTTGTTTTTGTGTCCCTCCTTCCCGCCGGAAGTTTCAACCTTCCCATTACTTGACCCAGTTTCACATTGGATGTATGGAAACCATAAACAAACACTCATTTCCGCCAGCAACACAAACAAGATGTTTATAGTGATCGACGTATTTAATTGGTGTTGTGTCGACAAAGCGACTCTTGTGTAATTTTGTCCCATCCTTTTTCGCTGAGGTAGAAAATTGCATTGCATGACTGACCTGCATTTCAAAATATCAAGCACCCCTGAGTGGATTCCAATGCGCCTCCTGCACTGATACTTGATTTTTTGCTTAATTTTAGTGTTAGTATTGCAACTCAATAAGCAGTAATGCGTGTTTACCTGAATTACACAATAAGTAGGACGTACGAGATAGTGACTTGAACATTTGCATGTGAAGAAGCATGACGTATGCTTGACACCTGTTGCATTGTGGGTAAATATCTTAGAAAGACTGGAGCTGTGCTATTTAAGGGTGGTTGTGTTGGACACTCGTCTTTGGAAGAGCTGGGTGTGCGGCTGTATTTAACTTTTGTGTTATTAAATGAAAATCGAATTCATTCAGCTTGATCATTCCTGTTCACATGCAAAGGTTTTCAATACGCAACACTCTCTACTTTCAGACCGAACTGCGAAGGCATATTCCGAAGTATACTCAAGAATTGGACTTCTTGAAATTATCTGCGGCAAGATCGGCACATTCAAAGTTTGTAGCCGTTGGATAGAATGCCAAGTGTTAATTACTAGAGACAGTGTAATCTATTAATCCATTCCCAGATCAGACGATACAAAGGCGTTTCGGATCTGCAATTAAAATACCTTGATTTCTTCACCTGTTTCGTATGGCATAGCCTTCGTGTCAAAAGGACGCGGTAGTCCTACACCCTACCCTTCAATAACTGTCAGTAGTTTTGTAAAATTTATAAAATAATTGATTTGTGTATTGAGCATAGATAAAATGAGTAAATGCAATGTAAGACCTCTTATATGATTTGGACAGAATGTGAACTTATAAACTCATATTTGGAACCAATAATTCTTCATATTGATTGTTCATGCCTCTACATTGACCGCTGTTATGGTAACACAATTCGTTATTTTTTTCAAAACTTTTTTGTAAAACAGCGCCTAACTCATCGTGATTCAATCTGGGGATCTTCTCATTCATAAGCCACGCCTTTACCACTGCGCCACAAGCACGTCACCGAGCCAAACCCAAAAGTCCGTTAAGCTTTTTTTACATCCGGATTCTCCAGTCACATTTGGTTTCAAATTATGGTTACCGTAAATTCGACGCGTTACTGTTACCGTGACTGACAAAAATAAGCCACGGAAAGTCCGACAAAAGTGTAATGCGCGGGTTGGTCGCCGTCAACCAAACACAGTGCGACACTAACCATTTTAATGCTCCATGGCATGGTTGTGCATATTACAGACTGTTTGTGCGTTTTCGTCGTAACTTGCACCAACTAGCATCACGTCTCTGTTTGATGTTGCAACTTGGAACATTTCCTTTAACCAGCCATAATATGTTTGGTGCATACATGCCGTAACAAGCCTAAAAATATAGATTATTACATGGCAACTCGTTATCACTAAACGCCCCACTCATTGATTCCGACCCGAAGAACACACCGCCATTTTTAACTAACCGCCACACCGGGAAACAGGATTACAACGCCGGCTGTGCGACGACAGCAGTGTCTGTAATCAGCCTGCAAACCGGTATAAACTAATAGAAAGCGGACCTTAACTTTAGTTAAACCGAATTGTCGACAAAATGTGCCAACTAAATTTTGACAGAAAAATATTTGGACGGAGTCTGTACTGCAACCGATGACCCGGTGCGCACCGAGACCAGCACTAGCCAAAAGCGAAGGCATGCGGTCGCCGGCTGTTTTATCGGAATAAACGGTTCAAATCATCAACGCTGTATACATTCAAAGATGGTTTCGAACACTTGCATATATACTTACGGACTAGTCAAAGTCCTGTGCTAGCGATTGAATAACAAGGCCGGCTATCGCGATTGGACTAGGCGTGTTTTACTGGAAGTAATTAACTCTGGTAAACAGTACAAACATAACAACGAATAAGCAATATCAAAATAGATGAGTAAACTTGCTATACAGTTGAAATATCCTGATGATTAAACTTCCGAAAATATGGAAAATAGATTTAAACAGGGAAACTTCCGTTACCGCCGGGAGGCTGACGACAAAATACCAATTGATGACGAAATAACTTCAGAAAAAAAAACTTACTATGGTGCCAAATGGTATAATATCAATATTAATGAGTTTTAAAGTAAAAGGAATAATTCCCATTCAGCTAGAATCATTCGTATCAGCTACTACCAGGCAAAGCCCGACCGCCTGGCCTGCGCGGACATCTGTACTCCGCAGCGCAAGATGAACACATTTTAATTAAAATTAGCTGCTCGGGCCTTGAATGGGTGAAATTAGTGTGTCAAAGAGATTTAAAAAAACACTGCGTCATGCTCCTAACACTACAATATTTTTCCATATTGCCGACATTCAGCTCAGAGCCTACAGTTTACTACACACTGACACCCCGTTTGCGTTTTCAATCGCGGAATTTTTAAATTTTGACAACAGAGGTATATATTGTACGTCTTTGTCACATCTTAAAATATATTTTCCCTAATAATTGAAAATCAGTTTTAATAAGGGATTAATTTCCCGGCGAAGTGTCACGACAACTGCAGGGGGAATTACTTCGCCGGTAATTGTCGTGTCTGGGTAGCAAAATCAAGCTCAGGTGCGCTTTATTGAAATTTAGGTAAGGAGCTCACTGTTTTGAGATAAAACTTGTTTTTGTTTGTTGAAACACCGCCGTGTGTGGAAGTTTTTTTTATATTTTACATTTTAACGGCCGATAAAGCCGGTACCGATTTGCTGCAGAAATGCGCTCACACCTCCGGGTAGTCACACGGCAATTGCTCGCTAGTACTTAAACAGTGACCACCGTTTCTAGAGACGGTGAAGCTCCTATAGGCGCTTCATTCGCCGGAAGTTTTTCGGCAAATTATGCCTCACACTAATTAAAAATCAAAGTCACGTTGTTACAAGTACCTTTTGCGCATAGAGAGACACTTTCTGAGGCTGTCAATGTCTTTAATTCCTTCCAACTCGAACAAATCNCTCAATAAGCAGTAATGCGTGTTTACCTGAATTACACAATAAGTAGGACGTACGAGATAGTGACTTGAACATTTGCATGTGAAGAAGCATGACGTATGCTTGACACCTGTTGCATTGTGGGTAAATATCTTAGAAAGACTGGAGCTGTGCTATTTAAGGGTGGTTGTGTTGGACGCTCGTCTTTGGAAGAGCTGGATGTGCGGCTGTATTTAACTTTTGTGTTATTAAATGAAAATCGAATTCATTCAGCTTTATCATTCCTGTTCACATGCAAAGGTTTTCAATACGCAACACTCTCTACTTTCAGACCGAACTGCGAAGGCATATTCCGAAGATTCCAGTACTCAAGAATTGGACTTCGTGAAATTATCTGCGGCAAGATAGGCACTTTCAAAGTTTGTAGCCGTTGGATGGAATGCCAAGTGTTAATTACTAGAGACAGTGTAATCTATTAATCCATTCCCAGATGAGACGATATAAAGGCGTTTCGGATCTGCAATTAAAATACCTTGATTTCTTCACCTGTTTCGTGTGGTACAGCCTTCGTGTCAAAAGGACACGGTAGTCCTACACCCTACCCTTCAATAACTGTCAGTAGTTTTGTAAAATTTATAAAATAAGTGATTTGTGTATTGAGCATAGATAAAATGAGTAAATGCAATGTAAGACCTCTTATATGATTTGGACAGAATGTGAACTTATAAACTCATATTTGGAACCAATAATTCTTCATATTGATTGTTCATGCCTCTACATTGACCGCTGTTATGGTAACACAATTCGTTATTTTTTCAAAACTTTTTTGTAAAACAGCGCATAACTCATCGTGATTCAATCCGGGGATCTTCTCATTCATAAGCCACGCCTTTACCACTGCGCCACAAGCACGTCACCAAGCCCAAAAGTCCGTTAAGCTTTTTTTACATCCGGATTCTCCGGTCACATTTGGTTTCAAATTATGGTTACCGTAAATTCGACGCGTTACTGTTACCGTGACTGACAAAAATAAGCCACGGAAAGTCCGACAAAAGTGTAATGCGCGGTTTGGTCGCCGTCAACCAAACACAGTGCGACACTAACCATTTTAATGCTCCATGGCATGGTTGTTCATATTACAGACTGTTAGTGCGTTTTCGTCGTAACTTGCACCAACTAGCGTCACGTCTCTGTCTGGTGTTCCAACTTGGAACTAGGGCTCTAGATAAGGAGGGATAAAGACTTAAAACATGTAGTAATCTATTATACAACATACTGAACGATCGATCTGCCTTGCTCAACTTGCCTCGGCTTTGGTTCTACTTTCTATGTCAGAGGAGGGTCGGAGGTCGTGACCTTTTAAGAAACCCCGAGTCAGTCGTGTAAAATAATGTTTTCACTCAAAATCATTTGAAAATTTAAACAAACTAGAAACAACGTGAATATTTAAAATAAGTTTTAAGCAAATAGGAGAGTTTACCACACATCTTATCATGCCAAGCTTCCACCATGAAAATATCGTCTGCTATGGTAAGTTACCACTGGTTACTGAAGATTCCTGACGACATGTTACCCACGTTTAAACTCGAGATCGATCATTTGCAAGTGAGAGAAAATGACAGATAAATTCTACTGAATTAAATATATCGTTTTTATTGAAAATGTACGTCTTATTTTGCACAGCGTAATAAATGTCGGTACAATGCGGTTTGTTTAACATGCGATTAATGTGCGTCTTCTCATTTTTCACGTAAGATGACGTCAGCTGCTGAATAGCTCAGTGGTTAAAGTCCTAATAGTACACGTTTTTAACCCTTATTAAATGGTTAGATGAAGTTATAAGGAATCGAGCAGTGCCTAGCCCATAACTAAGACACAATTTGTAGTCAATGAAAGTTTAACTACGGTAACGCCCCACTCATTGATTCCGACCCGAAGAACACACCGCCATTTTGAACTAACCACGACACCGGGAAACAGGATTACAACGCCGGCTGTGCTACGACAGCAGTGTCTGTTACCAGCCTGCAAACCGGTATAAACTAATAGAAAGCGGACCTTAACTTTAGTTAAACCGAATTGTCGACAAAATGTGCCATCTAAATTTTGACAGAAAAATAATTGGACGGAGTCTGTACTGCAACCGATGACCCGGTGCGCACCGAGACCAGCACTAGCCAAAGGCGAAGGCATGCGGTCGCTGGCTGTTTTATCGGAATAAACAGTTCAAATCATCAATGCCGTATACGTTCAAAGATGGTTTCGGACACTTGCATATATACTTACGGACTAGTCAAAGTCCTGAGCTAGCGACTGAATAACAAGGCCGACTATCGCGATTGGGCTAGGCGTGTTTTACTGGAAGTAATTAACTCTGGTAAACAGTACAAACATAACAACGAATAAGCAATATCAAAATAGATGAGTAACCTTGCTATACAGTTAGAATATCCTGACGAAAATATGGAAAATAGATTTAGACAGGGAAACTTCCGTTACGGCCGGGAGGCTGACGACAAAATACCAATTGGTGACGAAATAACTTCAGAAAAAAAACTTAATATGGTGCCGAATGGTATAATATCAATATTAATGAGTTTAAAGTAAAAGAAATAATTCCCATTCAGCTAGAATCATTCGTATCAGCTACTACTAGGCAAAGCTCGACCGCCTGGCCTGCGCGGACATCTGTACTCCGCAGCGCAAGATGAACACATTTTAATTAAAATTAGCTGCTCGGTTCTTGAATGGGTGAAATTAGTGTGTCAAAGAGATTAAAAAAAAACAAAAAAAAAACACTGCGTCATGCTCCTAACACTGCAATATTTTCCCAGATGGTTTGACTGATCTATTCCAATGTCCAATCGGTACCAGACAGGGTTGTATGCTTACCCCATTGTTATTTATAAAGCATTTAAATGAGTTGGTTAAAGTGTAAGAGCGTATACTTTTCTGAAGAGTTTTCCTATATAATAAATTTATTGCACGCTGACAATATGGCAAATTGTCAGATTATTGTAAGAAGAAGGGGCTGGGGGACAAAAGTAAATCTCAAAAAGACACGAGTAATGGTTTTCCGCAATGGGGGAAACTAAGAAGCTACGAAAATTGGTATTTTGACGCTACTAACCTCGAAGTCGTTAACTGTTTTAAATGTTTGGGACTTTGTTTATGCCAAAGTTAGTTTGGACTCTCGCTCAGGACACCTTTGTATCACAACCATTGAAGTTAGTGGTCTTAATGAAATCAGCTCCAGTGAAGTGCAAGGGTCTATCACCCAGCATTGCCATGAAATTATTTGGCAAAATGATTTTACTTATCATAACACATGATTCAGAATGTTGGGGTTTTGATACCAAAGTTGTATAGATTCTGTCCGGGTAAATCATTTCAAGTATTTTCTGAATATCCCGTCTTCTGCGAGCAACGCTGCAGTCCTTGGTAAGTTTAGGAGACTTCCTGTCTGAGTACATTGTCTGACAAAACTGATCAAATTTTGAATAAAGCTACTGGAAATGAGCGATGATAGACTTCCAAAATCAGTGTATATGCGACAGCTTGACGAAGGTCGCAAAACGTATTGTACGAAGGTGAAAAATGATCTATTCACGCATGGATTTGTTTCGATTTGTCAAACTGTTGTAAGTAAGGCAAATTTTCCTACCTCAATTCATACAGAGAATAAGTGACTGTGCTATACATTTTTTCGGCATCAAGGACAAACATCTCGGGGCAATCATTGTCCGCTTTCATTGTTCTTGTCACTGTCTTCGAATATAACAAGGGAGACATAATGATATCCCCAGAGAAGAGCGTTTGTGTATTTTCTGTTGTAACTTAGGAAAACGTAAAATTGAAAATGAGTTTCACATGTTATTTATTTGTACATTATACACTGACATTAGGAAAAGGTTTATACCAGAACATTTGTATTCTAATCCGTGTGAACGAAACTTCATTAATCTTATGTCTTCATAAAATGAATTTGTCATTCAAAATATTAGCTTATTTTTATTTCAGGTGTTTCGCATGACAAACAAAGTTATTTGACAATTTTATTGTTAATAGCCTGTATTCTACGTGTGATTTGTGTGTTTGCTGTTAACTGTTCGTATTGTACGTGTGATATGGGCCGGTGGCATACACTGTCTTATGAATAATAAATTGATTAACAAAATGTGTTAATCAATGGTTGTAATGTCCATGTCAGGCTGATTGTGTGATATAATAAGCAATAATTACGACCAATCAGTTCTACCCAAGCCAAGTGAGTCTGTGCGTTTAATGAACTTTGCGAGTTTACGTCCACTTTAAACCCATTTAATTGTTAAAGTATCACTATTTCTTGTGGTTTAAATGAACCACTGAATTAACCAATAATGTCTTCCTTATAGTATTTGCATTACGACAAACTGATTTTTTGTTAAAAGTTACTTAAGAGACCCCTAACATAAGGGATGAACACCAAGAATGGCAATTAAGGATATTTCAAACATTATTCACAAAAATTTTCAGTTTTTACAATATTTCAAGTGTCGAGCAAAATACCTTATTTTCATTCTGGGGGAATTTCGAATACGAAGTATACACCGTGTAGCGAGAAAAAAACATTTATCAGAACTATCTTGGAGTCGCACAACTGCATAGAAATTTGTTGACTACTTATCCATGGTCAAAGGTTACAGGGCTGCGTCACTCAAATCGAAACTCCCGCCAAGCTTAGAACAGTTCCGTTTCTATCCTCAGTCCTTTGTTCACCCAGTCGCCATAATGATGTGTCAGTGAGATGCACATGAGATAGAAAGATGCCGGAGAAAACGAAGACAAAACGTAGTCTTGATCCTGAGGGAGTTGTGCGTCTGCATGCATAACGAGAACGAATGCACCAAGTTCGAGTCGCGGCCTCTGTGACATTGGGTTCACAGCGAACTATAAAAGTTGTAAGCCAGTTATAAAACATCTATTTGAGATTCAACATCTATAATGCTGTAGTTTCAAGACTTTTGAAAGGAAATGTGAACGCTCGAAAATGATTTCGAAAGGCCAATCTCAAACTGGTAGCCGCTTTAGTTGAAAGTGAAAAGATCTCTAAAGAAAGAGGCCGTGAACCAAAGGTTGAATAAATTAAGAGGAAGACGTGTTCAAAAGGGACATTAATGGACTTAAACGAGCATAGGATCAAAAATACGACGAAATGAAATCAAACAACTGGGGATCAGAGGATCCGATTTTTGTAAATTGTAGAGGAAACGGCACTGGGACAAGTTAATTCGTCCGCTTCTGATTTGGAAGCGGAGTTTGCGAATAAAAGACATAGCTTTTTTATAGTAAGTTTACGGCGACACAATTCTTTTCACTTTACGCTGGTGGTTACGAGCGTAATTTTACGGNCCCCCCCCCCCCTCCCCCTAACGGACCATCATGGTTTACACACTTCATGTGGCAAATGCTTGCGCAATCCTCAAATTCCCCACGTCATCTCGTTCACACAAAACTCTCAAGCTCAGGCACAACATACAGTACGCCTGACTGCACCACAATCAGCGTGACGTTGAAAGGCTGATGCACTGTGAATGGGCTAACTTGGAACGAATCCAAGTTGGGCAATGCACTAGGCCCAGAGGCGCCACCAAGTGCCTGTGCTCACGAGCAATAACTCATTAACTCAAAGTGTAGAGTAACTGCGAACGAACGATTTCAAGTTGATGACTGAACTGTAGTTTAATTAAAGTACTTGCATTAATTAACCCTCAATGTCAGCTAATTGATCGCATTTAAAATTCGTGAACGACAGTTAGACCGTGACTGAAAAGATCGCAATTGTGACCCTGTATTTTTGTATACATATTTCATCATACAGGGGAGCAGGAATCGCGAGGGACGGGGGCATATGCCCCTCGATAATTTGCCGGAGTCAAAGTAAAAAACCGTGGCAACCGCCTTGGTCGTAGGCCGGGCGTAGGTCCCGCAGGGGCAGACGAGATAAGGAAGACACAGCAAAACACGTAGAAGAGAAGCTTCTTTCAATGCTAGATTTTCCGTTTGGGGGCCCATCACTGTTATTTTTAGCAATATAGATCACCTTATTGTATTTGAAAACGTGCTTACTTAATTATAGATAAATGTACTCAGGCTTCGAAAAGCCCAAGAAAACTCGTTATGCACAGATTTCAGTCAAGAACAATACGATTCAGATTTTTAGATTTAAGAACACATTGCCTCCTACACTGTAGCAAGTTAAATTAGGCCCGCCACTTACAGTGGACGTCCAATAACGACAATTATGTTTTTCTCACGCAAAAATATGCGCACAAGTGAAACTAATTATTAGCAGAATGACATGAAATGTGTTTCTATTTTAAAAAAACATTTCATCAACAAAAATTTAACAATCATCGACGATGAAGCGGGACAAATATTTTACCTACCAACCTACCTATCCCAGAACAGTGAGACAAGTACGACAAAGCCGAGGGCGAAGGAAAATAGAAAATGCACCCAGTCACTAACAGATGGCGCTGGCTGCGAGGGATAAATTTTGAGCTGAAGCTTCCAACCTAGGAACCAGTACTGGTTCCTAGTTCCAACTGATAAGGAAATGGAAGTTTGTGGGTACGAGAATTTTTGTGGAAAATACCACAGTGAAAAATATTCAGCGTGTAACAGGTTACGCCACAAACCAGTCACCATTCCCAGTTGTTTTTACCGTATACAGCATGAGTACTATATTGGAAGCTTTATTTTCAATGAATGAAATATAAATATACAGTTTTGCATTAACATTCCGTGTTACGTACAATACATATATAAATAGCACAATTGAATGGACTACCTGCAAATTAATATTATGATTCAAGTAGTCAAATACAATAAACACAAACGAGTGAGACATGCACTAATTCTTACGCCATCTCACTGACCAGTTCACAAACATACACAGGACTGTGGCAAACATATCACATGTTCATATAATGCGAACACCCTATTTGATCATGACGTGATGCGTGTTTGTCATGCACCCACGTCCGGCTCGCGTGTTAAACCAACCGCAACAAGGCCACAACATATGCTTTGAATATTTTCCCGGTTCCGTAGCAAGGGATTTATAGTCATCCATTTTACTCCAGCTGAACATTGATAGCGGCTTGCGATTATGATACCTGCACTTTGAGAACTCCTCACCAGTCGGGATTGGTTTGTGGCAACGTTGACATTCGTTTTTTATTTTTTCCGTCCGGAACCGTCTGCTTAGGCGCAACGGGTCCCGCGGGCGGATCCGTTCAGCACGAGCAGAAATTTCATCAAAAAAGTTGGCGCATGAACCTGAACTGTCGTTCTGAGTGCTGGTTAAAAACCTGACTTGATCTTCCAGTCGCTTGATTTTACTCTCCTGATCTTTAATAAATTTGTCCCTCATATCTAGCAACATATCTTCAGTTCCAACTTTAATCCTATATACATTCAACTCGTCCTCTAGTTCCTCCACACGCCTCCTCAAATATTCAAAGCCAGACCCTTGTGTACTGATCCCTTTCGACACTTCGATGGGTTCAGGCAACTGACTTTCCGGCTGCTTAGCTCGACTGTTCTCAAGCAACGCCTCATTCTCTATGCGCAGCTGTTTAATCATTGCCATTGATGCTGAATCTGCCTCTTGAAGCTCCAACACCTTATTCCGCAACGCTTCGTTCTGTTCAACCAATTCTTTACGAGCAGCATCACTATTTTTAAGGCAAGCGTACAGCGAGTCGATCTCCCTCAACTCTCTCGGCTCATCCACGCGCGGCATTTCCTGAAAAATAGACAAATGGTTTGCAACACATTTCTCGTCGGCTATTCACAAGACTGTTGACTATTACCAACCACAAGAAATTGTTTCAGTCATTTCTACTTTATTATGCACATGATGTTGAAGAAAAAACTTCACGCATAAATCACAGCCCAACTTGAGATTACATCATATTTATACAGGATGTTAAACTAAGACACATGTTATGTCAGTGAATTTAAGTATATCGGTCGATCCCAATTGCGGAAGTTTTTGTCAAAAGTCTCCGCGACACTCCGCAATTATTTAGTTGAAAAATTAGATAAAATTTATAAGACAGTTGATCAAATAAAGCAGGCTCCTCCTCTGGTAGCTTTAATATGTGAAAAATGACCGCTGGCTTTGTTCGCGGGGTAGATTTGTTACATAAAGCCTTCAGTTGTTACTAGCAAACTCGATTCCGTAAGACTAACTTTAAGAACAATATGAACCGTTTTTTTTCCCTTTTTGTTAACTTATTCACACATCATGGTCTAAATGTTGTCAATCGGCACCAACGAGCAACTACAGGGTTCTTGCAACACTACCCGTTGTGATTATACTTTCGCCCAAACACGTTTGCACATTCAAGGTATCTAAACTACACGGTTAACGGACTCATAAACACGGTCACGGACTCACAAAACACGATCCATTCACCCAAATACACGGGACACGAACTCATCGGCTACCCGGGTCAGCTGACATCTAAATTTTGTCCGTAAACTGTGTTTGGCGGTTCGTTAACCGTGTTTCTTCGTGAATGTGAGTCCGTGTCCCGTGTACTTGGGTGAATGGATAGTGTTTTGTGATTCCGTTCCCGTGTTTGTGAGTGAACGGTGTTAGCAGGTACATGAGTAGTGTTCATGCGTCCGTGACCGTGTTTATGAGTCCGTTAACCGTGTAGTTTTGGTACCTTGACACTTGGTTGCAAAGTAGTCGCCGCATTTTGATTTCAGCCATGAAGGAGAAAAGGCAGCACATAACATTAGTTTCTGACCTAGATCTGCATGCAGCCATTGACGCATCAACAATGACTTCCACACGTTATTTATGTAGTCTGGCAACATTCCAAGATGTTGCCGAGTGAGCTCGTGACTAGCGGGGAATCCCCGCGCTCAGTACTAAATATAGCCACCGAGGGTATTGGGCAGATTTTAAATGTCACCATAAATTTACAGCAACAACCCGAAGAAGCATCCCAGTCAAACCCTAAATGAACGAATATTTCTAATAAACATATTTTCAGTAAATACAAGTCTACGCATTTCCTGATGATAGAAATTTCAGAAGTTTGACGCGCGGGCATGAACTCACGCGAATCACGGCAGGTACTCGGCGAAATACACATGAACCGACTCAGTGTAAAGCACCATTACCTCAACCGATCAGTTCTCAATTGTAAAAGTTAGACAACTGATACACACAGTCTGTTTACCTATGAGGGCCTCCTCCAATGCATCCGAGCAGGCTAAAGGGGAAGCCACTGCATAGAGTGGTCACTGTCTCGCGGCGCGCCCGAGGCAGTGTCAGTCTAGCCAGACACTGCGCGACAATCTAGAGGTTTGAATGTTTCGTAGACAACATTCAAGCATATAGCTATGTATGAATTTGCAGTGGCAACATACCTTTACAGTCCGTCCGCTGCTGACAACCCTTACCAGGTGTTCGACCTATTTGGCACTGTGTCGATAAAGCTCAATGGCGGCGGTCGCCTACGTATCTGCCAGTGTACTTCTTTACTCTGATTCTTTCAACAATAACAATCACTGCAATGTCGAGCTGTTTGCGACAGTCTGTGTATGACAGTAGCAGATTTTAAAGGCGAATTCCGTCGTGCTTGCCCTGGTTTCAGTCGTTTGTAGCCATGACGCAATACTGACTGTCTGCAGTGTGTAGTCACTGTCTCTTATTGCGGTATGCGGAACACTAAATAACTTTCCTCGGGTGTTGCAATCCGTGTGAGGTTTTTGCCCAGCTTAAACCTAGGCAGCCTACATGGAGCGACTTCGCGGCCCAAAAGAAACCAGCTGCACGATGGGGGTAATTAAGCTGGTATTATATACATCTTGAACCGGCATGCAGTGTTTGGATTCTTCTGTTTTGGTTTACGGTACAAACGATTGCTTCCACTCACTTTTGGTCACTTTTTGAATCACTCATTAACAACACGCAATACTTACCTGGGCTCAGTGCCCGGCGGGCAAAGATAACTAGTCACTGGGGCCGCCAAGCAGTGCGCCGTCTGACAGCCCGGTCTATCGTATCTTTTGTACGCAGTGTGCGTACTTTCTTGGTGATCAGGTGTTCTCCGCAACCGTGTTTGAGTCAACAGAAAAAAATTCTCACAGTTTTCGCGGTTCCCGGCCGAAATCTATTGTCTACCCATGCAAAGAATTGTAGAATGATTGACACTTGACTTACCTCAAAATCCAACTGCTGCCTGTTGGTTTGGTAATTAGCTCAATTATGTTGTAAATCCAGTAGAATTATTGAGGATCATATTGCAACCTTAAACAAACGTTTTAGGTTGTAAACGTCACATTTCGTCCAATTTTCAAAATTTAAAAACTTAATGACGTGTGCTTTTAATGAACTATACAAGTGTGCTATTTACTGACTTACAAAACTATAATTTAAATTTACAATTGGCGCCCCATTGTGTATATGATGGGTCTCATTGTCTAGAGAATGATGACATCAGCATCCTGGGCCCCGGCGATTTAATAAAACAGCATGGCGGCATCTTTGATCTAAAACAGTAGATTGTGTGCTGGGCAAACCGGTCCAGTCGTCCAATCATGACCGGTTAGGGTGTCAAGGTAGAATTCTTTTCATGGAATCTTCCTGTACAAAACCTACTTCACTCAATTGGGTCGGCCATGACGTGGATGAACTGAGGAGACGTCTCCGAGATTAATGATTTCATTTAGAAATGACTATATGTACGCAGAGGTCCAAAAAAACTATATTCCCATTTTTTGTCTGTCTCTTTTTTCCGACCAGGCCTGCCACTTCTTCTGTAGCTGATCAGTTTCCTTTGCATAGAACTGGGGAACACATCAACCTGGGTTTTCCTGAAGCTTCAAGAGACATCTTGCTGCCACTTGAAGCTAACTGGTCTCCCGTTGACTGCTTCCGGTTCTGTACTTTCCCTCCGACCTCGTCGGGTAGACTTGCGGGGGGGGGGGTGCTCATGGCGCCGAGATGGATAAAACTGCCTGCGAGCTTTTCTAGTAAAAGAGGAGGCAGTGTGGCCTGGTTGAAAAGTGCCCGCTTTCATTACTCGAGATCGTGGGTTCGAGTTCCACCAGGTCACACTGCTAAACCCTTGAGCCAGGTTTCTAGCTCCTCAGCTAGGTTTTAACCTTATATTATAAAGCATAAAAATATGTTTAGGTGATCAGTGCAATGGGCCCACATGCGAGGCCTGCGCACGTCTGGCACAACGTGTATCAGACCGCCCGCAATTACTTTTTTTCAGTAAAAGTGTGACGCTTTACTGTGGGTGCCCAAATGGGTCTGAGGCGTTAGACCTATGTATCAGCAGTTCTGGGTCCAGGGTGTATTATGTTGGCATGACCATCAACACCAACATTCGTCATATTGCGTCAGCTTCTACGCGTTGCTTCGCGCGGCCGAGGGAAACGAGGGCAACATATGTCACCACTCTCGATTTCATTGCCTAAAAGAGATGCATACCAAATTGTCTGTCAGGATAAATTTACACGTCACTGATTTTGTGTGGCATTTCTGTTCGGTCATGTTATTGACACCTCTCACTCACTATAATATTTATTTTAATTTCTAGGCACTTGTTTTGTTCTCTGGCAGTCAGGTGCAGAATCTACAACTACATGTGATTTTTGTTGTGGGTTTCAGAATGATTCCCCATATCATTAATTAGTTGTTACTGTTTTAGCTTGCCCGTGAAAAAATCACGTTGAGGACTGTCTGTCACCATAATTTAGTTTATAATGAGTATCAAGTTGAAATAATCCCAGTGAAAACTGGTGTTTCAATCTGTGAGAAAGTTTACTTCAATTCAGAAGACACCACCGAACACATGAGCTGTTCAGTCATTACTGGGTGGCCTATAGTGGTAAGAACTCAT